>BOPP01000069.1:2943811-2994187 GCA_017312745.1 Gryllus bimaculatus | reverse complement strand
TTTGAACGAAGGGGGGGGGAAATCTGCACGCGAAAATTAAAATTCGGTAATCTCTGATCGCATTTTCGTTAATTTTTTGTCATTTAGTGCGAGGTCCCAGGATTCCAACTATCTCCTGAAAACAATTATTTCCTTTTCGTGGGCCACCTATCTTCCTCGCTTTTGGGGGATCTCCTTTGTATCTCTCGGACTCGTCCCTCTCGTAGCATGTACTTTTTGTTCCCTGCCTGCCATCATCTAATCCCACGCCAGGCCGCCGCCCGGGCCCACGCTCTTGCACCGCGGGCCCCGGCGCCGGCCGGCCGGTCAGCGCCCGCCCGCATTTCCGAGAGCCGCATCACCCGTCGGGCGCGCGTCGCGCATCTCGGGCCCTCGCGGCCACGTGCGTCTGTTTATCTCTTCCGGAGGCGGCCCTCGCGAGTGGGCGCCACGGAGCGGGGCCGCCCTCGCCCCTCGGCGCGCCCCGCCGGCCTTCGCCATCTCCCCTTCCCACCGCGCCGCCCCTCCCCGCCCGCCCCTCCGCCGCCCCCTCACCACTCGCTTTCCGCCCCCTTCTGACTCGCTACCTTCCCTCCCTGGTCCCGCCTAGCCCTGCTCTGGCAAACCCTCCCCTCCCCATCCCTCCCGCTCTCCTCCCTCCCTCTCTCCCTTTCCAACCGCTCTCCTCCCTTCCTCCTCCCTCCTCTCCCTCCCTACTTCCTACCTCTCCTCCCTCCCTACTCTCTCCACTCTCTCCCTCCCCGCCCAGCGTGCCTCCCGCCCCACACGGTCCCGTCCTGTCTCATACGCCGCTTCCCGCTTTTCACCTCGGCTGTCCACACCCACGCCACTCCCCTGTCGTGTCCCCTACTTTTACGCTACGAAAACGCCCTGCTGAGGGGAACAGCGCCCTTGGAATGCGACGGGAATAAATCGATTCGTATAAATTTTTTTTTCGTTGTACTCGTGATCTCCTGAGGCAGATACGTTGATGCGCGGTTTGTTTGCTGTGCTAGAAACTGTACGTTTTTCTCAACAGAACGTCACATTCATTTATTTATTATTGTTTTAAGTAACAGTTCTTTAACTATTGTTAGCTCCACGTCTAATGTCTAAATAACTAGTTAAATGAAAAACCCCCCGAAAGAAATGCCCCAAGAATGGATGGCGATGGTGGGCGTACCAATGTTTCCGTTTTTTTTAACTCTTCACTACGTATGTAAGGTAGGTGATAATAAAAATGTTCGTAGAAATATTAACAAAAATCTTATGCTATTATTATCGCAGAAAAAGCATAAAAGGAAAATCGAAGTTTACAAACATTACAAGATCATTTCAGGTTTTCTTCGAAACCTTTGAGAGAGTCTAATCTTACTCAGGCTCACTTCCTTTAGCAATTACGTAGTTAGTACATCAAATATGTTTAATACTCTTATTTTCGTTTTGGGAATTAATAAAAGCCGATAGGCAAACTTTGGTCCCGTTCATCTGTGGGAGCACTTTAATCAAAAATGTCATATACATCTCAGTTTTTCAACTTAATTTGAAAATGAACAGGTATTTCTTTGAACTTATCCATGTTATAAAAAGGAGATTTCCAGTAGGCAATGTAACTTGTCGGAACTGACTCGGTTTTTATGAATTGTGGTATTAAATTCTAAAAATTTAAATTGGTGAAAGAAGTGACTTCTGAATTCCGTAAACGCAATGGGATCGTAACAGTTTACGCTCATTTTAGTATATTACATAATTATTTATATTTTAGAAATGGAAACATTGAATTTGCGGACACTTAAATTATCATGCCTCCATCAAAAAGCATCTGGGGATAGGGTATCTCAAAGGTACCACTGCTCTTTGTTTGCCTGGCCTTTGCAAGAAGCGAAATATTTGTCATTAAAATAATTTAATGGAAATGTTCGTTAGAGCTCACGGAAATTCGTCTTGCGCCGAAATGGCCACCCACCGACGCTCGCGTTTGTCAGCAACTCGCAAGTTAAATTCACCTTGTCGCCAAGGCCCACTTTAAAGCAGAATGTTTATTAACAGAACGGGTACTTCCTGGAATATTCGATGGTATGACAAACAAGCATATGAATTGGTGAGACGTACCATTTCGCTGGGCGTTTTTCATGGGCCGAGCGCCGGGGTCCCCCTCGAGCTTCGAAATTCGGGAGGCATCCCCTGGGCTTGGGTTAATTCACAGGGCGAAGTAAAGTCCCTCGGCTTCGGGGTTTTTGAAGGGGTACGATGACATTCACATCGCTTCGTTTTTTGAAGGGGTAGATGACTATGTCACAATGCTTGGTTTTTTGAAAGGGGTAGATGACATGTCACATGCATGTCGTTGCATACGACAGTAAGTAACATTATAGCACCGTATTAATACGTTTACTATACTGATCGAATGAATATGTAAGGAAATGTAGTTAATTATAAATATAATTGGTACAAATTTCCTTTCAGAACACATATGGATAATAAGATGTAACCGCTTCTTTCTGAATCAATTGTGATCCCTCTTGAAACTATTAGGATTTTGTCCAGTACACTTTTAGTTTCTTTCGCTTGCTGGATTTAAAAGCAAGAATATTTTATATTATCTATATTTCTGCGTGCCGATCCGGTGACAGAGATCGCTAAGGCAAAGTGCCGGTAGCGATCTCGTACGAAAGATCGGGGTTCGAGGTCCGGAACTCGACGGGCATGGTTGTATTGTGTTCGTTCTTTCACCCCTATCATCCTCATATCAGAGGAAAGGCCAACGGAAACCCATCCTGAATAATTATCCAAGAAAACCCGTTATGGGTCACCTAACTTCCGGTATATGGAAGATGGAACCAAAGGAAGAAGATATTTCCTGCTGCCTAAAGGCATTTTTCATTTTTTAACTTATGCATATATTTTTATTCTGTGTTTAGACTTTCAGCGAGTCTAATCCATAATTTTTGAAGTTCTTTTATAATTTAAATCGTCGGGACTCAACTTGCAGGGAGCCACAATCAGACGCTCGGGGTATTTTCCAGCTAAGGACTTTTTTCTCGGGGAGCGGGCTATTCACTCGGAAAGGTCGAGCTTTGATTCGAACACCTAACATTCTGCGGTTGCTATCCTACGAATTTTTATGTCGGGCTGCTGTGGTGCTCGAACGACAATCTTCGCGCAAGGCTCTTAAAACGTACGCTACATGGATGGGTGGGACGAATCAATGACCCGTTTACGTTTTGTACTTCTCGTATGCTTTTCCTGTTTCACTGGTTAGTTCAGTTTAGCCTACTTTTTCATTATAATCGTTTGTCGCAATTAAATGTTTTGTCAGATGGTAACGTATATGTTCGCCTAAGTGCATTAATATTAGGATCTCGGCAAAACATTTTACAGAAACGAAAGCAAAATGTTTAGGCAATTATAAATATTTTTCACTTACTTTGCTTTTCGAGTTCAATGAAAAATTCCACCTACGTACCATTCATCTATTATGTTAAAAACGTATAACACTACTCACAGGGGAGCTACTATCAGCAGTAAAGGGAAAAATGAAAAAATCCCCTGACCAATTAAACGAAATACTTAAAAATTATTGTCGTGAACCACATTCACGACTAATAAAGGATTCATATAATATATATTATATATATATAGTATATATATATTGTTTAATGTATATATTGTATATATATATTATATTAGTGGTACTGTATGTATATATATATAGTAATGTATATATATATAGTTATGTATATATATATAGTTTGTTATAATAATAATAGTATGGTATATATATATTGTATATATATATAAGTTTGGTATATACTAACGAAATCCACCAGGCATAAATTCGAAACAGTCTGCAATTTTAATAGTAACATAGGAAAATTTTTTAAAAATTGTTACATGTGGTGTTGACATGCGTCGGAAAGTCAGTGGGGAGCTTTTGAAAATTCCAGCGCAGCGAGAGCTGTGAGGGACGGGATGCAGAGGGCGTGCTGTGCCTTGCCTGACCTCGTTTATGGATCACCCCCACTCGGCGGCTGCTCGCCGCGTCCCTCCCTCGCTTCACGCACACGGGCGGGCACCGCAAACGCCACTGCGGGCAGGGGCGCACGCACTGCTACCGCCAGGCACCCACCGCAGCACCCTCCGCCCCACTGGAAGAGCTCTCATGCGCCCAAACGCAATAAAAACAAAACATCGTCTCTACCACACTACCACCATACCGCCACGCAGCATGATTCACCAGCACTTTGCACTATCATTTCTTATCAAACTATGCCATCATTCTAGAAACACACACCAGTACTATTTGTGTTTCTGGCTCCATAAAACACGATCAATCATCAGTACCACACCAACTCTGCAATGGCAAAACTAACTCCACACTCACGGGATTTCTTTCATTAGCGAAAAGAAATTGTAACCTGTGTGATGTGGTAGTGTTGAAAACTAATATTCGTATACACATTTCAGTGCGATGTATTAGAAGTGTTCTTGGTCAATTAAGTGCATGAACATTTGAATAGCTTATCATCGATATACCCTGTTTTATTCTGTCTGTGATAACGAATTATTTTTGTCATTATTGTACAGTAAATTATAGAAATACCTCGGTGTCGTTTAGAATAATCCAAAACTAACTTGCGTAACCCTAAAACGTGTGGTAAGGAGCTTTGAAAATAATTGTTATTAATGTGTAAGATCAAATGCTTAGTTGTGTCGAGGAATATGCTAAATAGCAACAACATCTACTTAAAAATAGTATAACCAGAGATGGCCTGCCATTTATCTTCTTCCCTCCGCGCTTGTTTTCCTGTGGGGAAGGGGTGTGGGAATTGGGGCAGCCCGGAGCTCCGTTCAGCGTTTTTTTCGGCGCCATTCTCCCTGCCTCCACCCCCGGCGCCGGCGTCGCCGGCCGAGGCGGGCGCGCTGTCAGCTGTCGATAGGCAATGCCCGCCCCGCCCCGCTCCGCCCGCGCACGCACATGCGTGTCCCTGGACATCTTGGACGCAGCAACGCGTCAGCACAGCCCACTCCGTGCGCCCTGGGGACGCGTGGAGGCTTGTATATGTGCACAATCCGCCTCCCCCACCCCGCTTTTCCTCTCCCCTCTCCTTACCACCTCCCCTCCCCCCCCACCCCCTCCCCTCCCTCCACCCCTCCCTTCCCACCCCTTTCCTCCCTCCTCTCCCTCTCCCCCCGGCCCTTCTCCTCCTCCCCCTCCTCCGCCATTCCTCCTCCCCTCTCCTCATCCCGCCCTGGCTCGGTCTCATCCTCTCATCGCCCGGCCTAAGCCCCACCTACGCACCCATGTGCGTGTCTCGGCCATCTGCGACACAGAAAACGCGGGCGACCTGCACAGCATAGTCTACTCCGTTACCGTTGGGGGGACACGTGGGGGAATGTATATGTGACACCCCTGCCCCTCGCACTCCGGGAGCACAGCGTGTCCCGTGGAACGTTGAACGCAGCAACGCCGGGGCCGGATGCACAGCACACGCCACCTTGTACGTCCTGGAAGGCGTCGAGGCCCGTTTATGTGCACAATCTTTTTCCTCCGTCTCACCCCGGGCCCCTCTGCCCCGGGCCTCGTTCCCCTCCCTCGGGCATCCTCCCGCCTCGTCCTCCCCTCGCAATGCCTCCCCCGCCTCGTCCTCCCTCGCATCCTCCCCGCTCGTCCCTTCCCCTCGCATCTCCCCGCCTCTTCTCTCCCCTCAACATCCTCCCGCTCGCCCCCGCCTCTGCCCCGCCTCGTCCCTCCCTCTCGCATCCTCCCCGCTCGTCCTCCCCTCGCATCCTCCCCGCTCTTCTCTCCACTCCACAATCTTCCCGCTCGCCCCAACCCTCCCCACTACGCACGCACATGTGGTGTGCCAGGACATCTGAACCAGCAACTTGGCGCGACCAGCACTGCCAGCCAATTCCGTGTTGGCCGTGGGGACGAGTGGGGTGGCCCGTTTATTTTTGCGCAATTTCCCCTCCCCGCCGACGCGAAGCTTCAAAATCGACAGAGGGCTACATGCAATGGTTTAAAGAACAAATAACTTCTAAGTAAATTGAATTTATTCATAGCAATACGTAGGCTCGGGAATTTATTTTAAGCTTTTGGCTCTAAAATATGCATGCAAATGCAGCACTAAAATGTTGAATGTGCACAGCAATGTTTAAATTTTTCGTCTTTCGTTATCAAGAGGAAAAGGGTGGAAATTATATTATATCATTTTCTGCAGATTTTATTTTGTATTATGACGTCCAAGAATATTATAAAAAACTTGACTGTACTGGTTAAGAATGTATTTTCTCGTGTGACATTCATGCGTCATTTTACCACTCTCTACCCACTTCTCCACCGGTCGGATACTGGGAAAAAAAAATTATTCGCCGGGGTAGCTTACTTGGCGGGCCTTAGCGTCAGTCATCTAAAGGTGTTTAGGCGGCAGTAATCTAATCAATTTGTGCGTTTTGTATACATAGTTTTGCGTTTGTATATGTGTTTTGGACTTAAGCCATTAAGAAACTCTATGCTTTGCTTTAGTAATTAATTTTGGTTTAAAAATTAAGTAAAATATTTTATTATATATATAATTAAAGTACAATTTAAAGACAGAACTGCTTTTTAAAAATATAACAATAAGTAATCTGTAATCAATATTTTTTAAAGATTTTCAGAATTTTATCGCAAAGGTTTCTGTCTTCAGATTCAGTATTATGCCATCTCATCATACTTTTTCATTTCGGCGGTATGCATTAACAAAACAAACACGGCAGCAGCATGAACTCGCATCTTTAATAACATTTTTTACATCTAACATACGTCTTTAAATTTTCAACAATTTATTAGCGGGGTAGTAATGATGTCTTCAAATATACTTTTAATCCTTGGCTTTTCGCTCGGTTTTCTGCTTCGTCACCCTTCCGTCTCCTTTTGTCCTTTCCACCCTTTGCAACTCTGCTCGTCATTCACGGGTGCCGCGCACGTGCTTATTACGGAGTTGTGAGACCGGCTGGCCGTCGCTCACCTCTGTTACGAAGAAAATGTAGGCAAATTTACGTAATACGCACATTCTGCTATCGCGTTCGGCTCACCTTCTGCTAAGTCTCGTTCCGTGCTTTCAACACTTTGGAGTAAAAATTCTTGGATGGTTAGAAAGGTGTGGGATTTCTTATCGAAATTAAGTTGTACAGGCAATATTCTGTAGATATCGCTTGCAAATAGCGAAAATGCGTATATATTATACTCTGCCATTCATGGTACTGGGGAAACTACTTAGAAAATAAGGTCTAGTAAAGCCTACAAATGAAAATTAATGAAGGTTGATTACTTATTGTGTAAACGGTCAAATACTCCTCTTGGTCATGACAAAAAAATAAATGGTTAACATTACCAGCCCACGTCAATTATATATTCCAAATTACTTTGCATATGCAGAACAGAAGGAGATGCGAAGCGGCAGAAATGAGATTCTGAGGCCATTAGGCGGATATACACTGCCAGATATAAGAGAATGAGACATTCAGAGGTGAACTGACAGATCTCCCAGCATACTGGAGAAGATCGAACTCCAACTGAGAAAAGAAGATTGGCTGCGAACACCTACCAGAATGCCACAAGAAATGGCTACCCAAGACTATCTCGAATAACAAACAAAGGGGGACACGACCCAGAGGCAGACCCACACAAATGGAAAGAGACTCTTGAGAGCGGAACGGGCACTAGGCCCAAACCCTTTTGTTGTTGCTGCTGCTGCTGCCCGCTGCTGATTGCTGCTGCTGATGATGAATGATGACTTTTGCATATATTTCAATAAGCCGCATGCCAGCGGCGCGTGTAGTATGCTCCATGGGAGGTGCATCGATACTTTTCAACGCGCGAGGTCTTCCTCCTTCCGTGCCGCACATCGATCCCGCCGCAGGCATCGTCCCTGCTTTCGGCCGGCGGGCGCGTCCTCGGCTCGGCCGGGGCCCGGTCGCCTTGCGGCGTGCGCGAGCTTTTGTAAACAAATTGGCGCTCGCCGGCGCGCACCGCGTTCCTCGAATACGCGTGTAATATGGCGGTGCGTTGCTGCCGATTTGTTGGAGGGCGCAAGGGCGGGTGGACACGCGGGGCTTCTGGATGAGCCGGGCGTGATTCGAACTACTGAGAAATTTTGCGATTGGGGCGAGTTTGAACGGCAAGCTGGTTTTGATTTTTGGTAGGGCGCCGGTTGTTTGTATACAGATGGCGAGGGTTTGGGTAATTGAAGAATGTTGATTTAACGCGCTTCCCTAGATAAGCTTGGACTAGTGGTCAGTTTGACTTCTTTGGGTATTTAATGTTCGAATGTCACAGAGAGGGGAATGTATAATTGAATTCAATTGAATTGATGCTTTATTTTTACGTGACGAGGACTCGGAGGCTTCGGGCTCGCTTTCCGTCTGACCAACGTTTTTAAATCTTCGCTAACGCCTCCTTTCACAAAATAGCAGAGGAAGGGGTATTTCTTGGGCGGAAACAGGCGATTGAATTTTAGGCTCGAGGCGTCATTTTAGGCTAGACGATCTTTTACATGCAGGTAAATCTACTAACATGAGACACAGCCGGGGGCTTTACTTCCCCTGCGAGAAAACGTACGGACAGGATTTTTTTTTCGGCACCTTACGTACCACATCCGATACGATTAAATAAGTCCGATAACGTCTAATCGTTACTCCATCGCCGCCGCAAAAAAATAAATGTTTCCCGAAGTTATCTTTCAAATTGTAATGGAGTGTTATGAGTGAATGAATAATATGAAAATAAAAATAAATTTACTAATGGGGAGTGTAAATTTGTTTGGAGTGTTGTTTGTGATTCCAATATAAATAACAAGATGTGGTTCATCAATTTTGGTTAGAACGTAGGGTACGGGTGGGGCGGTGCCCGCTGGGGCGATTGATATGTTCACAATCCCACGCGTGCTCGATGTCTAGTCATGTGTTCGTTGGTGCCAGATCTCACGCTCTGGGGTGGGGGGAGGAATGCGCCACTCCCGGCATATGCACTTATGGACACTGGTGACGCCACGCTCGTTGGCTGAGAGGTCAACGTTTGCCTGCATATCGTAGGCTTCCTCAGGGTAAGGCGATGTTATGAGTCCGACGCGGGAAGCGTAACGTCGTAATCAAAAGTATCCGGACACGTGGGATGGAAAATGACTAACCAGTTCGTGACGCCTCCATCGGTAATGTCTGCATTAATAGGCAGTTGGTCACTTAACAGTGATGACAGCTTCCACAACTCGCTAGGCTTACTTTTTAACCGGGTGCTGAAAGGTTTCTTGGGGAAGCGGAGCAAGCCCATTCTTCACGGAGTGCTCACTGAGGAGAGGAGAGTAGGTGTAGGGTCGGGTGAGTCCCTAAACGAAGCTCGGCGTTCCAAAACATCCCAAAAGGTGTTCGATAGGATTCATGGTCAGCGACTCTGTTGCCAGGCTGTCCCATTACAGGTCCTGTAGTCGTTCGGGTAACCTACGCCACACGCCGTGGAGTATGAACAGGGGCTCTATCGTGTTGAAAGAAGCAATCGCCATTCCCAAATTGCTCTTCCACATGGGAAGCAAGGATGTGTTTGAAACGTCAACTAGGCTGTGCCGTGAAAACCATGACCACACCAGTAAGACATTAAGGAAGTGTCCGAATACTTTTGAACACATAGTGTAGCATCCCATACGTTTTCTGAACTTTTAATGACCATGAGCAGTTGACGCGCTGGAAACATAAGCCAAAACCACCGATGAGACGCAATTCAATGTATAAGCGTCCACAGCCCGTCTCGGTTATCGCGGTGTTTGTTTTGGGACGTTTAACGTGACAGATGCTTGTGTGTAAAAACTTGTCAAAGGGGGGTACGGGGGACAAATTTTTTGGCAAGTTACCACTACCACGTAAATCAGAGAAGAGTTTGTTTCTCTCTGTTTCACTGTGATGTGGTTGACCGTCTGATTCCAAAATAGTGAGTGGTTAGAATAACGTGTTTACAAGTGTCGAGGGTATTGTTGGTGGAGACCCAAGATCGAATTTATTTTGGCAAATGAAATATGATGGGAAATTTCAACGTATTTACGCAACGTAGTTTTTCAAACGGAATTTATGGGGTTGCGCCCCTGATTGATGCAACCTCTGCACTGGTGTTTCTCACGAACACACGAATTCTTCTGCACGATCTCTCCACCGGCAATGGCAACATTGAATAATTTTTTATCTTAGTATTAAGAACTATCTTGAAGTCGGTTATGAGGGTTTAATGCGGAACGTGGGCAATGTGTTGGTAATGCTTGTTCTGGATGGGAGTAACAGATCTGAAAGAATAAACACAAAACACCGAATATGTAATTGCCAGTGAGCAAGACTTCCCCGAGGTTTTGTGTTCCTACCCGTAAGCACCATGAATTGCCTCTCAATTTGGGGGCGATGTCAAACATTTTACGGTACGTACTAGTTACCGTGCATTAACCAACGAGAGGGTAATTTTGTCCATAAATTTTTAAGACTTTCATAAAAACATTTGAAGTAATGCTATTCAAAACCTGCGAGATGGTGTTTCTGTGTTAGAAATAGAATGAAGTATTGCGGTTCCATAATCAACTTGGGGGTCAAAGATAGTAACTCTCAACAACAAAATTTATCAAGTCAGAAAACGGAGAACACTAACTGACACTACCCTTTGTCGAACTTGTTTGCCAATTTTTCATTGGAACCAAAGATTATGAACTCAACTCAATGGTTATTTTTCAAATCAATTTTATTGTCCATTGTTGAAGATGTTAAAATATTTTAAACAGTACTTTTTAGTAAGTAATAATTTGTTTTAGTCTTCCTCGTGACAGGGTGCAGTTACAAAATGGAGAAATACTTTATCATAGCCGATTTATATTGTGAATTAGATGATAATATTGAAGAGAATGAGGAGGAAAATAACAATCTGTTATCAGAGCTGCAAGTGACAATTGAAAGATACAAATAAGATGTTTTATTTACATAAAACTGTAACCGCATATTGATGGTTAAACGATTTCTAAACTTTTCTTGGTACAGCAGTTTGGGAAAAATTAGGTCAAATGCAGGCGTTTTAATGGTATTTCCCACCGGCTCGTTCGTTGCGGGAAAAGTAAATTATCCTTGACGTCATTACTTCGCTCTGTGAGTTTGTGACATTTAATTCATCTCCACATCTGTATATCCTATCTAAACCATCAACTTTATTCATAATCTGCTCATTTTTCACCCTCAATCTTACTATCTCTTCCACC
This sequence comes from Gryllus bimaculatus, assembly GCA_017312745.1. Taxonomy (NCBI): domain Eukaryota; kingdom Metazoa; phylum Arthropoda; class Insecta; order Orthoptera; family Gryllidae; genus Gryllus; species Gryllus bimaculatus. Next base: position 2,982,947 of record BOPP01000069.1, on the reverse strand, counting down.
CTGAACATCCTTAAGCTGCATAAGGAAAGGCCTAAAATGCTTATATACATTGCAATGTGGCTTCACCTTTTTCTCATCAACGACCCGCACCTCGAACGCATGTTTCGCCCAATTTCGGCTGCATGCCTGGAGCGGCCCCTTTGTTTCGAATGCCGGAGATGGGCCACTTGTTTATGAATTCTGGCTATAAACGAAGCGTCCTAGCGCCGTTTTGTGAGCTCTCCTTTCGCAAATATGGAAGGAATAGGCGGCTAGCGATGGTTGATTCATTATTTTTTTAGCAACGCATAAAATCAAACTTTTGGGCTCGATGGCAAATCAGGTTTTTTTTTGAAACACTCGGGAGAAAACATTTCTTGTTTTCAAACATTACTAACTCGCTTTGCCCTTCTTATTTATCACGTAACCGCAGCGTAAGTAGATAAGGGTGGGGAAGAGTTGCTTAAGCTTAAGAAAAATTACTGCGCAGCTTTTATTTCTTCCGCATAGATCACATACATTTTCTATTATTGTTATGTGACGAAAAATATATAGTTTAATCAAATGGCCCGCGTGGCAACATGCCCAAAATACTGATGGACAATCTCACTACCTGCCTCTTAGAATGGAATGTGTCAAACATACGGCAATGCAGGCTCCTTCTCAGTCGCCAACTGAAGGCGCTTTCGATCTGTTGAAATCGGGCTAGAAAGACGACGCGAAAACAGTGCATTATCAAGCAAGATTTGGCAACCCGCAACTTTATCCTCTGCACCAATAGGGTGTTCTCGGTTGGCGCCAACGTGACGCCGGATCCAGTAGGTAGGGACATTAGTAACGACGTCATCGGGCGGCCCTGGAAATTATGACCTTTTGTTCGGACCGAACTTTTTTTTCGCAGCGGCTTTCGTGTCGGGTGCGTGTTCACGGGCGGGGAGGCGGGGAGGGTGGCGGTCAGGCCGCGCCGGAATCAGACAGCGCCATTTGTTTATTGGGCGCGAATGCGAGCGCAGCCCCAGGCCTTCCCTGCCCCGCTGGGCGGCCTCGGGGGCGTGTCCGGTCGCCCGCTTCGCTGCGTGGAAGGCGTCGCGCCCGCGCTTACTCCCGCATCCACCCAGCGGCGCCGGAGGAAGAAGAGGCGGAGGCCGGCAAGATTCAGCGGAGAGCTCTTTATTTCCTGGGTTTGAATCTACTACGTTTATTCATTTTCACACTCGGAGCAAATGTTAGGAAAGTTCAGGGCAAAAAGGGCGGTCGAAATCATCATCTTTTTGCTAATCAATGTGTGACGGAAATTTTTATATGTACAGCGTGTTTTCTGGAAAGTCCGGGGTACACTTTTTTTTAATCCGGTAACACAAGCTTTCCGGCAGTCGGTAACAACAGCTTCAATATGTACTCCATACAAAGAGGAACTCATTTTTTAATATTCAGCAAGTGCTCGTAGTTCGCGGATTTTCACCGTAGTTGCGTTATTTGTTAAAAGTGATTTCTGGCGAGGAACGTGGCTTTCGTTGCTGCTTGAATTTTACAAAATAATAAGAAAGTGCTACAGGGTGTGGCATTGGAAGTCAGAACTATGGTAAGGAAGAGTCCATTGGAGATATATCTTGAGGATTAAGGGATAACCATCTTTGGGAACTGTTATTCCTATTTTATTGCTGTCCATCCACCTTGAGGAATATCGCTCTTCACGAAATTCACGAACACCTTGATGGTAATTGAGGCGGTGGCCCGGACTGCTGGAATAGTAAATTTGTCGCAATCGTCTAGCATTTGTGGGGACAACCATTGCCTATAACATATCCTGGTACGTATATCGGAGATAGTGTTTCCTGGTGAAGAAGTGCTCTATGAACTGATTTTGTTTTCGGGACTTTTTGGTTTCTATGGTTATAGTTCTTTTTTTTTTGGTTCCAACCTAAAATTTTTTTTTTTAAGGAAACGACACATTCTTTTCTTAGAACACAGTAACCAGTACTCAAAGTTTGGCATGCCTGCACGTTATAATTCATGTTTTTGTGCCTTTTTACCGATCTAAGTTCGATGGACAACTTGTATGTACTCTTATTTTGTAAATTCAGCACTCAGAAGACACTCTTCCTCACAAGTCGGCTTAAAAAAACGCCCTACGGCCGACAATGAACTACCAAGCACTTGTAACATTAAAAAAAGAGGTTCTTCTTTTGGCTGACGTACATATGAAAACTGTATCGTTTTATTGTTTTTTTGCGATACATGAATAAAAGTGTTTTACCGGACGTAAGAACAGCGCTGTGTAAGTTTGGCGCATGAGACGTTTGCTGACTAGTAGGCGCGCCCCATGGGTTTTTTGACAAGTTTTCTAAATATTTTTGGTCTGTGGTCAGAGGGAGTGGACCTGGCAAAACACCAGCAATGACAAAAATACCAAAATAAACGGCCAATGCATTTTTCACAGATTTGGACACAAATTATTTTCTACTTGAAATTCTTTTTCATTTTCATTGGAACAACAATTGAGAAATATAGCATGGTAAATTGCATTCGCCAGTAACGTGAAATCAATGAGTATTGCAGCGGGACGTTACCACTTTCATTGATGATGGTGTGTGAGATTGGAGGAATAAACTTTTTTTTAGTGGGAGTAAGGTAATCTTCCTTCATTCCATACTCAAAATTTCCCTACCACGGAACTTTGGGGACAGGGCGGGTAAGTGGGGCCAAAACCGTCATGGGGGTTGCTATTCACCAAGATAACCGATTGTTTCTTCTACTCTGATAGTAGGAAATGTGCACAGACGAGTTTCGCTCAGATAATCTCGGATGTCTCCGCAAAATACGTCTTCCCATCCAGCCCATCCCTTTTATCAATACTCAACACAAACAAACACCTACGCATCAAATCAATCCATTCTTAGACATGGCACCAAGCTAGGTCCCGGAAGCGTAATAAGGTTTTGAGTACTGGCTTGGCTCGAGCTTGTCCTTAATCAGATTCCCTCTCCATTGGCATTGTTCTCCATTGAGCAGAGCAACGCCCGTAGAGATTCCAGTCGTCCCGGGGGCGCCAACTGGCTTATGTGAGGAGCTGTGGCCGCCGCCCACCACTCTTCCCCCTTCCACCTTTTACACACTACCATCCACCACTCGCCTTCTTGCCTCCATCGCTGGTATCCATCCATTAACCACAACCAACCGCCATCTTCTTCTCACTGTTTCTAAGCCTCAACACTTCTGTTTCCCGCCCCTTTGCGAGGAGCTGTCGACCCATCCGCGCACTCTCCCTTCAACCGCTCCACGCCCGTGTTATCCACTCATGTCACCATCCACTGTCATCGTGTCTCACCTGTACCCAGCCTCACACCACTTCCTGTTTCCCCGCTGCCCTTGTGAGTTTCTGTTAACGTCACTGTTGTCTTCGTCACCAACTCTTCCTCGTCTGCCCTTAGCGCACTTGCATCCGACACTCTCCTTTTTGCTCCACCCCCGTGTATCCACTCACTTCACTCACCCTCCACTGCCATGTCCGCCTCACCTGTACACAGCTCCACCACTTCCTGTTTCCGCCGCCCTTTGTGGGGGTGCTGACGACCACGGCCATTGGTCCTCTCGGGGGCCAACACTTCTTCCTCTCTCCCCCCCCCTTAAAGAGCACCTAGCCATCGGAACACTCTCCTTGCTCCACCCCGTGTATCACTACTCACTCACCATCCACTCCATGTCGCCTCCCTGACCACAAGCCTCCACCATTCCTGTTTCCCGCCGCCCTTGTGGAGGTGCTGACCGACACGCCATTGTCTCCTCGTCACCACTCTTCTCTCTCCCCCCCCCTTAGAGGCACTAGACATCCGCCACTCTCCCTTGCCTCCACCCCGTGTATCCGACTCACTCACCATCCACTGCCATCTCGCTCACTGTTACCCCTGCCCACCCACTCCCCACTCCGTCGCCCCGCTGTTGGTTCGTTCTTCTCCGGACCGCCGGCTGACCTCGGACCTGCGGCCGCCCCGCTGCCCGGCCAGCAGCTTTTTGCGGGCCCCGCAGTCCCGCCTCTCCTCTCCGCGTGTTTGCACATGGGAGTTTGGTTTGTTGAGCTGTCGGGCGAGTGGTGCCGGCCGCCACGCGCTGCCGTGGTTTGCGTCGTGTGTTTGCGTTGGCCTGTGAATAACGCAAGGAAGACACGCACGCTTATTTTGTGGATGAAATGCCTTCGTCGTGGAAACGCGACGACGGGCGGCGGTTGCGTGGTGGCTGGACCAAGGACCAGACGTGCCAGTTGATACGTCGTCTCTGTGCTCGTTCAAGTTACTTGTTTACGGCGCGTTTCTCACGTTTCTGGAACAGGCCGGTAATGGAAAGACTTTAAAGTATAGTGCGAACGAGTATGTGCGGCGTCCTTGGCGGGTGCGTATGGCGTACGTGTTTAGTTAAGAGTTTGTGGGACTAGGGGAAGCTTTCGGGCAGTTAGGGGGAAACGCACGTTCGAGGTTCGACGATGTTTAAATTTTAATAGGGTAAGGATCCCACTAACCTTGAGAATTTTATTGACCTGGCTGTTGTTATTTGTGGGGTCGCTTTTTGTTTGTTTCTTTCTTATAGAATTGACATAATAATCCCGTGAGTAGTCATGTTTTTTAACTAAATAATAATAATACTAATATAATCATAATAAATCATAATAATAATAATATGATGATGATGATGATAATATCAGTTCCACATGGCCGGTTGAATTCGGGGCTAAAGGCAGTAGTGCGTAGCGGATCTCGGACCGTTGGATCGCGGGTCCCACCTCAGGCATGAATTGTATTGTGTTCGCCCTTTCACTCCGTAACAATCATCATATCGGTCATCCACATAGTTTCCATACAGGTTTTAGACGCAAATAGTGGTCGCTAATGCCTAGAAGTTGATGGACCTTAATACCATAATAATAATAACAATAATAATAATAATAATAATAATAATAATAATAACGACTGTATCCGAAACTCTCATTAAAAAGATCTTGCATTTCCTAATGTACATGACTACTTCTTCCTTCACGAACAGTGTAATCGTCGGGAACGTAAGTATTATGAAGGCGACATAATTGAATATCATGATTCCCCAAAAATTAAATTTTTTGGTAACGCACAGCTTCGATCCAGTTAACGCAGAACACTGTACAATTATAATAAGCGGCTATTACAGGCAACTTTTTCATCTTACAAAAATAAACTGATATGTAAACGGGGCAATATTGGGCTTTTTCTATTTTTTTTTACATTAACCATTTTTTTCAGGTAAGAATATGTAATATGGTCCTAAAAAAGTATGAAAACAATAACGCATTTTTAAATGTACTAATTTATACTGAATGTTTTTTCTTAAGGTATTGACGGGGAAAATTGTCTAAGATGATTATAAATGATGACGAAATATAATAATAAAGTCATTGTGAAAAGAGAAGGCCAATTGAGAAAGAAACTTGAGAATCCTACTTTGTGCATGGAGAGAATATATTAAAGCTTGAACTTATACGAAGTGGAAAAGAGTTTGAAATCTAAAGTGGTATCTGAGAGGAAAATTTCAAGGGTCAGACGCAAACGCGGGTCGGGCAGTCTGATATGCATTGTAAGAATGGTCCTTGTACATATGGAACATTTTTCTCTTGGGTATTTATTTTCTGAAATTTACGGCAAAACTGACTAAATTTCGTTGGTGTTTATTTTTATAAACACAAGACTTTCATTAAAAAATTAAATACGGAAAAATCATAAAAATGTTTATGTTTTAAAATAAGATAAATTCCATAAAAATTGTTAGTCAGATACAACGTAAGTAAAATCGTAGAACATTATTAATTTCAGTACACGAAAGGGTTTTCCTTCAACAGCTTTTATCTCAGATAGCCTTCTGCTTAGATTTAATTTCCCTATACGTTTGAGAACCTGTACTATTGACTAATTTATCCTTTCTTATCGTTGGACTCCGCCTCAAAGAAATTCTATACTTAACATCAGTATGTTTTAGGCGTTTATATTACACTACATTTGTTTTTGGGCATTAAATTATTGGGAGCGTATTATAATTGCATGTTTTGTTGAATAGCTTTCTCCGCGCTCTTCTCTCGTTAATTGATTAATTTTCTTTTCCCTAATCATCTACCGCTCTTGCTCTTGCGTGTTGCTCCTAGCTCCGAGCTGGTCCGCAACCGCGTTGAGTGGTCATGCATTGCAATTTTTTTTAAAAAAACAAAAACTCTCAGGTTTTGAACACGCGGGCACTGTTGGTGTCTTGCTGGCTTCTGACAACTTTTTTTAAAAATGTGTGCAATAATACACGGCATTTCCAGTTTTTCTCCTTTCATATTCTAGCATAATACCCTGCGCTGTCCGGGAATTTCTAGACTTTGTAGCATGGCAATATCTTCCTGTCGTAACAGAGATTAATTCTCTATCCTTAAAGAGGTGTATATCCATCCTTTTTTTCAGAGTAAATTTCTTTTTTTAACCTCCAAGGATGCATACAGTGTCCACGTAATATATTAATTTGGGTTAAAAAAAAAAAAAAATACTTTTTCACAGTATTTCATTTTTGCTCACCGTACGATTTTTCATGGGTATTAAAACAATGAGTAACAGTCAGATTAGGTAACACACTGTAGCAAAATCGAACTGTTCTCGGCCATTTGTTTGTCATAGTTTTTTGGCTCAATATTTTTTCATCAATGTAATCTTATTCTACTTTTATGCGTTAGGAATGCTTGCATTTAGTGGCTTAAATGTTCATCTCCTGAATTTTCTGTACTAATTGTAACGAACAAATGGGGATGAAGACAGAAAATACATTTGTGAAACTTTTGTGATGCGCCCCACCACGTCGCGTCCTGTCCCACTGAGCCCTTCCCCGCCTCACCTCGCCTCGGCCACACCACGCCACTCCCTGTCGTGCCCCGTCATGCCTTTCCCCGCGCCTACCCTCCCCGCCATGCCCAGATACTCCCCACCACGCCCGCTACTCGCTTTCACGCCACGAAACGCCCTGCGCGAGGGGAACAGCGCCCTGGAATGCGAACGGAATAAAAATCGATTCTTATAATTTTCGTTGTACTCGTGATCCACTGAGCAGATTCGTTGATGCCCCGTTGTTTTGCTTGTGGGCTAGAAATGTACTTTTTCTCTCACACAGAACGTCACATTCATTTATTTATTATTGTTACTCAAGTAACAGTTTTAACTATCTGTTAGTCACGTTAAATGTCTAAATAACTTGATAAATGAAAAACCCCCGAAAGAAATGCCCCAAGAGAATGGATGCGAATGTGCGTACCAATGTTTCCGTTTTTCTCTTTCACGTTTGTAAGGTAGTGAATAAAAAATGTTCGTAGAAATATTAAACAAAAATCTTATGCTATATTATTCGCAGAAGATAAAGGAAAATCGAAGTTTACAAACATTACAAGATCATTTTCAGGTTCACTCGAAACCCTTTGAGAGAGTCTAACCTTACTCAGGCTCACTTCCTTTAGCAATTACGTAGTTAGTACATCAAAATATGTTAATACTCTATTTTCGTTTTCAATTATATAAAAGCCGATAGGCAAATTGTCCCCTTTCATCTGTGGAGCACTTTATCAAAAATGTCATATAAATCTAGTTTTCAATTAATTTGAAAATGAACAGGTAGTTCTTTGAACTCATCCAGTTATAAAAAGAGATTTCCAGTAGGCAATGCAACTGTCAGAACTGATCATTATGAATTGTGGGTATTAATCTCTAAAAATTGTGAATTGGTGAAAGAAGTGACTTCTGAATTCCGTAAACGCAATGGGATCGTAACAGTTAAGCTCATTTTAGTATATTACATAATTTAATTTATATTTAAGAAATCGGAACATTGAATTTGCGACACTTAACAATATCATGCCTCCATCAAAAAGCATCTGGGGATAGGGTATCTCAAAGGTACCACTGCTCTTTGTTTGCCTGGCCTTTGCAAGAAGCGAAATATTTGTCATTAAAATAATTTAATGGAAATGTTCCGTTAGAGCTCACGGAAATTACGTCTTGCGCCGAAATTGCACCCACGACGCTCGGGTTTGTCAGCACTCGCAAGTTAATTCACTGTCGCCAAGCGCCCACTTTAAGCAGAATGTTATTAACAGAACGGTACTTCTTGGAAATATTCGATGGTATGAACAAAAGCATACTGAATTGGTAGCAGACGTACCATTCGCTGGGGCGTTCCATGGCCGAGCGCCGGGTCCCCCTCGAGCTTCGAAATTCCAGCATCCTGCGTTGGGTTAATTCACAGGCGAAAGTAAAGTCCCTCGCTTCGTTTTTTGAAGGGGTAGATGACACGTCACATCGCTTCGTTTTTTGAAGGGGTAGATGACATGTCACATGCAATGTCGTTGCATACGACAGCTACGTAAGCATTATAGCACGTATTATACGTTTACTAAATATGATCGAAATGAATATGTAAAGAAATGTAGTTAATTAATAAATATAATTGGTACAAATTTCCTTTCAGAACCATGGATGATAAGAATGTAACCGCTTCTTTCTGAATCAATTGTGATCCTCTTGAAACTATAGGATTTGTCAAGTACATTTTAGTTTCTTTCGCTTGCTGAATTTACAGCAAGAATATTTTATATTATCTATATTTCCTGCGCCGATCCGGTGACCGAGATCGCTAAGGCAGTAGTGCCGTAGCGATCTCGTACCGAAAGATCGCGGGTTCGAGTCCCGCCTCGGGCATGGTTGTATTGTGTTCGTCCTTTCACCCCCCATCATCATCATCATATCAGAGAAGGCAACGGGAAACCATCCTGAATAATTTATCCCAAGAAAACCCGTTATGGGTCACCTAACTTCCGTATATGGAAGATAGGACCAAAGAAGAAGATATTTCCTGCAGCCTAAACGGCATTTTTCATTTTAACTTATCATATAATTTTTAGTCTGTGTTTAGACTTTCAGCTGAGTATAATCCATAATTTTGAAGTTCTTTTATTAATTTAAATCGTGACTCAACTTGCAGAGCCACAATCAGACGCTCGGTATTTCCAGCTAAGGACTTTTTCTCGGGTGAGCGCTATTCACTCGAAAGGTCGAGTTGATCGAACACCTAACATTCTGGGTTGCTATCTAGCGAATTTTATGTCGGCTGCTGTGGTGCTCGAACGAAATCTTCTCGCGCAAGGCTCTAAAACGTACCTACACTGGATGGGTGGGACCATCAATGACCCGTTACGTTTTGTAACGTCTCGTATGCTTTTCTGTTTCACTTTTAGTTCAGTTTAGCCTACTTTTCATTATAATCGTTTGTCGCAATTAAATGTTTTGTCAGATGGTAACGTAATATGTTCGCCTAATGCATTAATTTTAGGATTTCGGCAAACCTTTTCAGAAACGAAAGCAAAATGTTTAGGCAATTATAAATATTCACTTATTTGCTTTTTAGTTCAATGCAAAATCCGCCTGCGTACATTGATTATTATTCTTAAAAAACGTATAACACTACTCACAGCAGCTACTAACAGCGGTAAAGGAAAAATGAAAAATCTCCTGACAAATATTCCTGACGAAATACTTAAAAAATTATTGTCGTGAACCAACATTCATGACTAAAAAAAAAGGTTCATACTAATATATCGTTTCACGAAATCCACAGGCATAAATTCGAAACAGTCTGCAATTTTATAGTACAAGGAAAATTTAAAAAAAAATGTTACATGTGTGTTGACATGGTGGAAAGTCAGTGGGACTTTTGAAAATTCCAGCCGCAGTGAGAGCTGTGAGGGAGGGATGCAGGGGCGTGCTGTGCCTGCCTGACCTCGTTATGGATCCACCCCCACTCGGCTGCTCGCCGCGTCCCTCCCTCGCTCACGCACACGCTCACGCACACGCACACGGCGCACGCACTGCTACCGCCACGGCCACCCAACCGCAGCCACCCTCCCCCGAGCGAGCTCTCCATGCCGCCGCCAATGCCACTAAAACAAAAACATCGTTCCTACCACTACCACCACCACCGCCACCGCCACCGCAGCATGATTCACCAGCACTTCCACCATCATTTCTATCAAAACTACTGCCATCATCCACCACACCACTACGATTGTTTCTGGCTCCCCAACCACGCCCATCATCAGTACCACACCACCTCCGTCAATGGCACAACCACCACAATCACCACGACAACCATGATCTTCATATCGAAAAAAATTATAACGTGTGTGATGTTGTAGTGTTGAAAACTAATATTCGTGTACCCATTTTCAGTGCAATGTACAATTAAGCAGTGCAATGTTCTTACAAGCTTCAAATTGTTATGCAGTAATCATCGATTTACCCCTGTTTATTTCTGTCTGTAAATTATTTTTTCCATTCATTCATTGTACAGTAAATATAGAAATAGCTCGGTATCGTTTAGAATAATCCATACTACGTGCGTAACCCTCCGTGTTTAAGGTGCATTTGAAAATAATTGTTATTACTGAGCGAACATCCTGCTTAGTGGGTCGAGGATTACGCTAAAATAGCAACAACATCTACAAAAAATAGTATAACAGAGATGGTCTGCCATTTATTCTTCCCCTCCCGCGCCTGTGGGATGGGTGTGGGATGGCAGCGGACGAGCTCCGTCAGCGTTTTCGCGCCGCCATCTCCCCTGCCTCCGACCCCCCGGCGCGGCGTCGCCGGCCGAGGCGGGCGCGTGCAGCTGATCGATAGGCATGCCCGTCCCGCCCCGCGCCGCGCACGCACATGCGTGTCCCTGGACATCTGGACGCAGCAACGCGCAGCACAGCCCACTCCGTGCGCCCTGGGGACGCGTGGAGCTTGTATATGTGCACAATCCCCTCCCCCTCCCCTCCCCTCCCCTCCCTCCACCCCTCCCTTCCCACCCCTTTCCTCCCTCCTCTCCCTCTCCCCCCGGCCCTTCTCCTCCTCCCCCTCCTCCGCCATTCCTCCTCCCCTCTCCTCATCCCGCCCTGGCTCGGTCTCATCCTCTCATCGCCCGGCCTAAGCCCCACCTACGCACCACATGCGTGCTCGGCATTGGACACAGAAAACGCGGGCGACTGCACAGCATAGTCTACTCCGTTACCGTTGGGGGGACACGTGGGGAATGTATATGTGAACCCTGCCCCTCGCCACTCCGGGAGCACATGCGTGTCCGTGGAACGTTGAACGCAGCAAGCCGGGGCCGACTGCACAGCACACGCCACCTTGTACGTCTGAAGGCGTCGAGGCCGTTTATGTGCAAATCTCTTTCCCTCCGTCTCACCCGGCCCTCTGCCCCGGGCCTCGTTCTCCCTCCTCTCGGCTCTCTCCCGTCACATCTCCACTCCCCCTCGCAACGCCTCCCCGGGGCGCCTCGTCCTCTCCGCGCTCTACTCACTCCCCGCTCGCCCTCTCCCTGTCCCCTCGCATCTCCCGCTCGTCTCCTGCTCTCCGCTCTAACCATCACATCCCCCTGCCCGCCTTCCGCTCGCCTCCGCTCTCGTCGCCCTCCGCTCTGCCGCGCTCCCTCCCTCCCTTCGCATCCTCCCCGCCTCGTCCCTCCCCTCGCATCCTCCCCGCCTCTTCTCTCCACTCACATCCTCCCCGCCTCGCCCCAACCCTCCCCACCTACGCACGCACATGTGTGTGCCAGGACATCTGAACCCAGCAACGTTGCGCGACCAGCACTGCACAGCCAATTCCGTGTGCCGTGGGGATCAGTGGTGCCCGTTTATTTGCGCAATCCCCTCCCCGCCGACGGAAGCTTCAAAATCGACAGAGGGCTACATGCAATGGTTTAAGAAAAAATAACTTCTAGTAAATTGAATTTATTCATAGCAATAACTAGGGCTGGGAAGTTTATTTAAGCTTTTGGCTCTAAAATATGCATGCAAATGCAGCACTAAAATGTTGAAATGTGCACAGCAATGTTTAAAATTTTCGTCTTTTCGTTATCGAGAGAAAAGGGTGGAAATTATATTATACATTTCTGCAGATTTTATTTTGTATTATGACGTCAGAATATTATAAAAAACTTGACTAGTACTGGTTAAGAATGTATTTTCTCGTGTGACATTCATCGTCCCATTTTACCTATTCTACATTTACGTGATAACTGAAAAAAAAATTACTTCGCCGTAGCTTACTTTGCCGCCTTAGGCGTCAGTCATCTAAAGGTGTTTAGGCATCAGTAATCTAATCTAATTTGTGCGTTTGTATACATTAGTATGCGTTTGTATATGTGTTTTGACTTAAGCCATTAAGAAACTCTATGCTTTGCTTTAGTAATTAATTTTGGTTTAAAAATAAGTAAAATATTTTATTATAGTATATAATTAAAAGTACAATTTAGACAAAACTGCTTTTAAAAATATAAAAATAAGTACATCTGTAAAATATAAAAATAAGTACATCATCCAATAATTTTAAAGATTTTCAGAATTTTATGCAAAAAGGTTTCTGTCTCAGATTCAGTATTATGCCATCTCAATCCATATTTTTCATTTCGGACGGTATGACCATTAACAAAAAAACACGCAGCAGCATGAACTTCGCATCTTTAATAACATTATTCTACATCTAACATACGCTCTTTAAATTTTCAACAATTATGTAGCGTAGTAATGATTGCTTCAAAATATATTTTAATCCTGGCTTTTCGCTCCGTTTTCTGCTTCGTCACCCTTCCGTCTCTTTTGTCCTTTCCACCCTTTGCACTCTGCTCCGTCATCACGGGTGCCGCGCACGTGCTTATGCGAGTGTGAGACCTCTGGCCGTCGCTCACCTCTGTTACGAGAATGTAGGCAAATTACGTAATACCACATTCTGCTATCGCGTCGCTCACCTTCTACTAAGTCTCGTTCCCGTGCTTTCAACACTTCGAGTAAAAATTTTGGATGGTTAAAAGGTGTGGGAATTTACTTATCGAAATGTAATTGTACAGGCAATATTCTGTAGATATCGCTTGCAAATAGCGAAAATGCGTAATACATTATATATGCCATCATGGTACTGAAACTACTAGAAATAAGTCTAGTAAACCTAGAAATGAAAATAATGAAGTTGATTTACTTATTGTGTGAACGGTCAAATACTCCTCTTGTCATGACAAAAAAATAAATGGTTAACATTAAAGCCCACGTCAATTATATATTCCAAATTACTTTGCATATGCAGACAGAAGAAAGATCGAAGCGGCAGAAATGAGATTCCTGAGGCCATTAGCAGGATATACACTGCCAGATCATAAGAGAAATGAAGACATCAGAGGTGAACTACAGATCTCCAGCATACTGGAGAAGATCGACTCAACGAGGAAGAAGAATTGGCTCGAACACCTAACCAGAATGCTACAAGAATGGCTACCCAAGACTATCCTCGAATACAAACCAAAGGGGAAACGACCCAGAGGCAGACCCCACACAAGATGGAAAGAGACTCTTAAGAGCGGAACGGGCCACTAGGCCCAAACCTTGTTGCTGCTGCTGCTGCTGCTGCTGCTGCTGATGATGATGATGATTTTGCATATAATTTCAATAAGCCGCATCGCCAGCGGCGCGTTGTAGTATGCTCCATGCGAGGTGCATCGATAACTTACAACGCGCGCGTCTCCTCCCTTCCGTCTGCGCGCATCGATCCCGCCGCAGTCATCGTCCTGCTTTCGCCGGCGCGCCGTCCTCGCTCGCCGACCCGTTGCCTGCGCGCGTGCGCGAGCTTTGTAAACAAATGCGCCTCGCCGCGCGCACCGCGTTCCTCGGATACGCGTATAATATTGGCGGTGCGTGCTGCCGATTTGTTTGGAGGGCGCAAGGGCCGGGTGGACACGCGGGCGCTTTCTGGATGAGCCGGGGTGATCGAAACGATGAGAAATTTTGCGATTGCGAGTTTGACGGCAAGCTGGTTTTGATTTTTTGGTAGGGCGCCGGTTGTTTGTATACAGATGAACGGAGGTTGGGTAATTGAAGAATGTTGATTTAAACGAGCTCCCTAAATAAGCTTGGACTAGTGTCAGTTTGACTTCTTTGGGTATTATGTTCGAATGTCACAGAGAGGGGAATGTATAAATTGAATTCAATTGAATTGATGCCTTATTTTACGTGACGAGACTCGGGGCTTCGGGCTCGCTCTTCTGTCTGACCACGTAAATTTCGCTACGCTCCTTTCACAAACTAGCAGAGGAAGGGGGTATTTCTTGGGCGAGAAACAGGCGATGAATTTAGCTCAGAGGCGTCATTTAGGCTAGACGATCTTTTACATGCAGGTAAATCTACTAACATGAGACAGCCGGCTTTACTTCCCCTGCGAAGGAAAACGTACGAAGGATTTTTTTCGCCCTTACATATCCACATCCGATACGATTAAAAATAAGTCCGATACGCTAATCGTTACTCCATCGCCGCCGCAAAATAATTAAATGAATTCCGAAGTTATCTTTCAAAATTGTAATGGAGTGTATGAGTGAATGAATAATATGAAAATAAAAATAATTTACTAATGGAGTGTAATTTCGTTTGGAGTGTTGTTTGTGATTAAAATATTATTAACAAGATGTGTTCATAATTTGTAGAACGTAGGTACGGGTGGGGCGGTGCCCCGCTGGGGCGAAATAGATATGTTCACAATCCCACGTGCTCGATGTCTAGTCATGGTGTTCGTTGGTGCCAGATCTCACGCTCTGGTGGGGGAGGAATGACGCCACCTCCCGGCATATGCACTATGTGACACCTGGTGACGCCACGTCGTTGGCTGAGAGGTCAACGTTTCGCCTGTCATATCGTAGGCTTCCTCAGGGTAATGGCGATGTTATGAAGTCTAGCCGCGAAAGCGTACGTGTAATCAAAAGAATCCGGACCCGTGATGGAAAATGACCTACCAGTTCGTGACGCCCTCCGTCGGTAATGTCGGCATTCAATAGGCAGTTGGTCCACCCTTAACAGTGATGACAGCTTCCACACTCGCAGGCTTACTTTTAACCGGGTGCTGAAAGGTTTCTTGGGGAACGGCAGCCCATTCTTCACGGAGTGCTGCACTGAGGAGAGGAGAGTAGGATGTAGGTCGGTGAGTCCTAACACGAAGTCGGCGTTCCAAAACATCCCAAAGGTGTTCGATAGGATTCATGTCAGGACTCTGTGCAGGCCTGTCCATTACAGGTCTGTAGTCGTCGGGTAACCACTCCGCCACACGCCGTGCAGTATGAACAGGGGCTCTATCGTGTTGAAAGAAGCAATCGCCATCCCCAAATTGCTCTTCAACAGTGGGAAGCAAGATGATGTTTGAAACGTCAACGTAGGCCTGTGCCGTGAAAAACATGACCACACCGTAAGACCATTATGGACGTGTCCGAATACTTTTGATCACATAGTGTAGCATCCCATACGTTTATCTGACGTAATGACCATAGCAGTTGACGCGCTCGGAAACACTAAGCACAAACCACCGATTAGACGCAATTCAATTGTATAAGCGTCCACAGCCCGTCTCGTATCGCGTGTTGTTTTGGAGACGTTTAACGTGACGATGTTGTGTAAAAACTTGTCAAAGGGTACGGGACAAATTTTGCAAGTTACACTACCATGTAAATCAGAGAAGAGTTGTTTTCTCTGTTTCACTGTGATGTGGTTGACGTCTGATTCCAAAATAGTGAGTGGTTCAGAATAAGTGTTACAAGTGTCGAGGGTATGTGGTGGAGACCCAAGACGATTTATTTTGGCAAATGAAAATATGATGGGAAATTTCAACGTAATTTACGCAACGTAGTTTTTCAACGCAATTTATGGGGTTGCGCCCCTGATTGATACGCAACCCTTCCTGCACTGGTGTTTCTCACGAACACGAATTCTATGCACGATCTCTCCACCGGCAATGGCATCGTTGAGTGAATAATTTTTATCTTAAGTATTTAGAACTATCTTGAAGTCGGTTATGAGGTTTAATGCGGACGTGGCAATGTGTGGTAATGCTTGTTCTGATGCAGTAACAGATCTGACAAAACACCGAATATTGTAATTGCCAGTGAGCAAGACTTCCCCGAGGTTTCGTGTTCCTACCAAGCACCACTGAATTGCCTATCAATTTGGGGTCGATGTCAAACATTTTACGTACGTACTAGTTAACCGTGCATTAACCAAGAGAGGGTAATTTTGTCCATACATTTTTAAGACTTTCATAAAAAATTTGAGTAATGCTATTCAAACCGCTAGATGGTGTTTCTGTATTAGAAATGGAATGAATATTGTGGTTCCATAATCACCGTCAAAGATAGTAACTCCCACAACAAAATTATAAAGTCAGAAAAACGAGAACACTAACTGACACTCCCTTTGTCGAACTTGTGACCAAATTTTTCATAGGAACCACAGAATTATGACTCAACATTAATGGTTATTTTTAAAATCAATTTTATTGTCCATTGTTGAAGATGTTAAAATATTTTAAACAGTACTTTTAGTAAGTAATATTGTTTAGTCTTTCCTCGTGACAGGGTGCAGTTACAAAATGAGAAAATACTTATCATAATCCGATTTATATTGTGAATTAGATGATAATATTGAAAAGAATGAGGAGGAAAAAGATATCTCAGATCTCATCATCATCTCATTATCAGAGTGCTAATGACAATGAATATACAAATCAAAATGTTTATATAAATAAACCTGTAACCTCATATTGATGGTTGACATTTTTAACTCTTCCTTGGTACAGTACGTTATGGAAAAAAGTTTGTTCAATGCAGGGTTTAATGGTATTTCTCACCGTTCGATCGTCGCGGAAAAGTAATTATCCTTGATATCACTACTTGCTCTGTGAGCTTGTGACATTTATTCATCTCCACTCTGTAGATCGTATCTAAACCATGAACTAATTCATGCTCTGTCATTTTCACTCTCACTCTATCTTACCATCTCTTCCACCCCTAACATCCTTAAGCTGCAAAGGAAAGGCTAAGAATGCCTATAACATGCAATGTGCTTCACCTTCTGCATCAACGACCCGCACCTCGAACGAATGTTTCGCCCAATTTCGCTGATGCTGAGCGGCCCCTTGTTTCGAATGCGGAGATGGCCACTTGTTATGAATCTGGCTATAAACGAAGCGTCACTACGCGCACGTTTTGTTGAGCTCTCCTTTCGCAAATTATGGAAGGAATAGAGCTAGCGATGTTGATTCATATTTTTTTAGCAACGCCATAAAATCAAACTTTTGGCTCGATGCAAATCAGGTTTTTTGAAACTCGGGAGAAAACATTTCTTGTTTTCAAACATTACTAACCTCGCTTTGCCCTTTTATTTATCACGTAACCCAGCGTAGTAGAAAGGGTGGGGAAGAGTTGCTTAAGCTTAAGAAAAACATGCGCATATTTTATTTCTCCCCAATAGACCACATACATTTTCGTTTATTGCTGTGTGACGAAAATATATCAAGTTTAATCAAATGCCCGTGGACATGCCCAAAATACTGATGGACCACCTCCCTCACCTGCACTTAGAAATGGAATGTGGCAATCATCGTCATGCAGGCTCCTTCTCACTCGCCACTGAAGCGCTTTCGATCTGTTTGAAATCGGCTAGAAAGACGACGCGAAACAGTGTATTAATCCAAGCAAAGAATTGCAACCCATACTTACCCTGTGCACCAGTAGGGTGTTCTCGCCCACTCGTAGGGTGTAGAGCGCCAACGTGACGCCGGATCCAGTAGGTAGGACATTAGTACGAACGTCATCGGCGCGCTCTGAAATTTATGACCTTTGTTCGGACACGAACTTTTTTTTTTTTTTTTCGCAGCGTGCTTTCGTGTCGGGTGCGTGTTCACGGGCGGGGAGGGTGGCGGTCAGGCCGCGCCCGCGAATCACAGCGCCATTTGTTATCATTAGGCGCCGATGCGCGCAGCCCCAGGCCCTTCCGCCTGCCCCGTTGGGCGGCCTCGCGGAGCACTGTCCGGTCGCCCGCTTCCGCTGCGGGAAGGCGTCGCGCCCGCCTTACTCCCGCATCCACCCACCGGCGCCCGGAGGAAGAAAGGGGCCGAGGCGGCAGATCAGCGGGAGCTCTTTATTTCTGTTGAATTACTCCGTTTATTCATTTTCACACTCGGAGTAAATATGAGGAAAGTTTAGGACAAAAAAGGGCGGATCGAACATCATCACTTTTTGCCAATCAATGTGTGATGCGAACTTTTATATGTACAAGATGTTCTCATAGTCCGGTAACACTTTTGTTAATTTATTGTAAAAAAACTAAAAACTATACAGCTTTTATACGTACGCCATACAAAAGAGGAACTCGTTTCTTTAAATGTTACAGCAAGTGCTCGTAGTTTCCAAATTCATCGTAGTTGGCGTTTTGTTAAAAGGTCGATTTCTGGCGAAGAGCGTGCTTCGTTGCTGTTGCAATTTTACAAAAATAAGTGCTACAGGGTGTGCAATCGAAGTTCAGAACTATGTAGGAAGAAATCACATGGAGATATATCTGAGGATTAAGGATACCATCTTTGGAAACTGTTATTCATATTTTATGCTGGTCCCATCCACCGTTGAGGAATATCGCTCTTCAGAAATTCACGAACCTCGTGATGGTAATGAGGTGGTGGCCCGGACTGCGGGAATAGTAAATTATCGCAATCGTCTAGCATTTGTGGGACAACCATTGCTATAACATATCCTGGTACGTATATCGAGATAGTGTTTCCTGTGAAGAAGTGCTCTATGAACTGATTTGTTTCGGACTTTTTGTTTATATGGTTATAGTTCTGTTCACCTAATTTAGGACGACCACTTCCTTTCTTAGAACACAAGTAACCAGTACTCACAAGTTTGGCATGCCAAACGTATATATACTTCATGTTTTGTGCTTCTTTACCGTACTAAATTTCGATGCACACTTGTAGTACTCTTATCTTTGTAAAATTCAGCACTCAGAAAGCACACTCTTCCTCACAAGTCGGCTTAAAAAAACGCCCCCTACGGCAGACACACGAACTACAAGCACTTGTAACATTAAAAAAGGAGTTCTTCTTTTGGCTGACGTACATATGAAAACTGTATCGTTTATAGTTTTTTTTTTGCAATAAATGAATAAAAGTGTTACCGGACGTAAGAACACGTTGTGTAAGGTGGCTATGAGACGTTTGCCCCTGACTAGTAGGCACGCCCCAATGTTTGACAAGTTTTCTAAATATTTTTGTCTGTGTCAGAGAGTGACCTGGCAAACACCAGTACATGACAAAATGCCCAAAATACGGCCAAAATGCATTTTCCACAGATTGGACACATTATTTCTACTTGAAATTCTTTTTCATTTTCATTGGACAACAATTGAGAAATATAGCATGGTATTGCATTCGCCAGTAACGTGAATCAATGAGTATTGCACGGGACGTTACCACTTCCATTGATGATGTGTGGTGACATTGGAGGAATAAACTTTTTTTAGTGGAGAGTAGGTATCTCCTTCATTCCATACCTCAAAATTTCCCTACCACGAATTTGGGACAGCCCGTAGTGCAAAACCGTCATGTTAGCTATTCACCAAGATACCGATTGCTGCTTCTTCTTGTGAAGTAGGAAATGTGCACAGACGAGTTCGCCACAGATATCTCGGATGTCTCGCAAATACTACGTCTTCCCATCCAGCACCCCTTTTATCATTACTCAACACAACACAAACACCTACGCATCAAATCAATCCATTCTAGACATGGCCACAAGCTCAGGTCCCGGAAGCGTAATAAGGTTTGAAGTACTGTGCTTGGCTCGAGCATTGTCCATTAATCAGATTCCTTCTCCTTGGCATTGCTCCATTGAGCAGAGCAACGCCCGTAGAGATTCCAGTCGTGCCGGCGCGCAACTGCATTATGTGAGGAGCTGTCGGCCGCCGCCACCACTCTTCCCCACTTCCACCCTTACACCACTACCCATCCACCACTCGCCTTCCTTGCCTCCATCGCTGTATTCCCATCCCATACACCAACCACCGCCATCTCTTCTCACTGTTTCTAAGCCTTCAACACTTCCTGTTTCCCGCCCCTTGCGAGGAGCTGTCGACCCATCCGCCACTCTCCTTCACCGCCTCCACCCCCGTGTATCCACTCATTCACCATCCACTGTCATCGTGTCTCACCTGTACCCCAGCCTCCACCACTTCCTGTTCCCCGCTGCCCCTTGTGAGTTTCTGTAACGTCACCGTTGTCTCTCGTCACCACTCTTCCTCGTCTGCCCCCTTAGAGCACTTGCCATCCGCCACTCTCCTTGCCTCCACCCCCGTGTATCCACTCACTCACTCACCATCCACTGCCATCTCGCCTCACCTGTACCCCTGCCCCCACCACTCCCCACTCCCGTCGCCCCGGTGTTGTTTCGTTCTTCTCCTGACGCCGCTGACCCCCTCGACCTGACGCCGCCCGCGCTGCCCGCAGCACTTCTGCCGCCCCCGCAGTCTCCGCCTTTCCTCTCCGCGCTGTTTGCACATGGGAGTTTGTTGTTGCGCTGTCGGGCGAGTGTGCGGGCCGCCACGCGCTGCGTGTTTGCGTCGTGTGTTTGCGTTGGCTGTGATAACGCCAGCGAAGACACGCCGTTATTTTGTGGATGAATGCCTTCGTGTGGAAACGGCGACGACGGGCGAGCGGGTGCGTGGTGGCGGACCCAAGGACGCACGACGTGCCAGTTGATACGTCGTCTCATGTGCTCGATTCAAGTTACTTGTTTACGGCGCGTTCTCACGTTTCCTGGAACAGGCCGGTATGGAAAGACTTTAAAGATAGGCGAACGAGTATGTGCGGCGTCCTTGCGGGTGCGTTAGCGTATGTAGTAAGAGTTCGTGACTGAAGCTTCGCAGTTCGGGAAACGCTACGTTCGACAATGTTAAATTTTAATAGGTAAGGATCCCACTACACCTTAAAAATTTTATTGACCTGCTGTTCTTATTCGTGGGGTCGCTTTTCTTGTTTCTTTCTTATAAAATTGACATAATAATCCCCGTGAGTAGTCATGTTTATAATAATAATAATAATAATAATAATAATAATAATAATAATAATATGATGATGATGATGATGATGATGATAATATTATCAGTCCACATGGCCGTGATCGCTAAAGCAGTAGTGCCGTAGCGATCTCGGACCGATGGATCGCGGGTCCCACCTCAGGCATGATTGTATTGTGTTTGTCCTTTCACTCCGGGAACGTAAGTATTATGAAGCGACATAATTGAAATATCAATGAATTCCAAGAAGTAAATTTTTTGGTACGCACGCTTTTGATCCAGTTGACCAGAACACGGTACATTATAATAGCGGCTATTACAAGCAAACAACTTTCATCTTACAAAATAAACTCTATTGTAAACGCAATATTGCTTTTCTATTTTTCTTACATTAACCATTTATTTCAGGTAAGAAATGTAATATGGGTCTAAAAAGTATAGAAAACAATAACGCATTTTTAATGTGCTAATTTATACTGAAGTGTTTTTCTTAAGGTATTGACGGGGAAAATTGTCTAAGATGATTATAATGATAGGACGAATAAATAATAAAGTCATTGTGAAAAGAGAAGCAATTGAGAAAGAAACTTGAGAATCCCACTTTGTGCAATGGGAGAGAATATATTAAAGCTTGAACTATACGAAGTGGAAAGAGTTTGAAATCTAAAGAAGTGGTATCTGAGACGGAAAAATTCAAGGTCAGACGCAAAACGCGTCGCAGTCTGATATGCCATTGTAGAATGTCTTGTACATATGGAACATTTTTCTCTTGGTATTTATTTTCTGAAATTACGGCAAAACTGACTAACTTTCGGTGTTATTTTTATAAACAAAGACTTTCATTAAAAAATTAAATACGGAAAAATCAATAAAAATGTTATGTTTTAAAATAAGATAAATTCAATAAAAATTGTTAGTCAGATACAACGTAATAAAATCGTAGAACATTAATTAATTTCAGTACACGAAGGGTTTTCCTTCACAGCTTTTATCTCAGAAGCCTTCTGCTTAGATTTATTTCCCTATACGTTTGAAACCTGTAAAATTGACTAATTTATCTTTCTTATCGTTGACTCCGCCTCAAAAGAAAATCTATACCTTAACATTAGTATGTTTTAGGCGTTTATATTACACTACATTTGTTTTGGCATTTAAATATTGAGCGTATTATAATTGCATGTTTTTGTTGAATAGCTGCTCCGCGCTCTTCTCCCTCGTATTGATTAATTTTCTTTTCCTAATAATCTACCGCTCTGCTCTCGCGTGTTGCTCCTAGCTCCGAGCAGTCGCAACGCGTGCAGTGGTCATGCATTGCAATTTTTTTTTAAAAAACAAAAAACTCCAGGTTTTTGAACACGCGGGGCACCTCGGTTGGTGTTTGCTGGCTTTGACAACTTTTTTTTAAAAATGTGTGCAATAATACACGGCATTTCAGTTCTTCTCTTTCAATATTCTACAGTAATACCCTGCGCTGCCCGGGAATTTAATAGACTGGTAGCATGCAATATCTTCCTGTCGTAACAGACGATTAATTCTCTATCCTTAAGGAGTGTATATCCATCCTTTTCAGAGTAATTTCTTCTTTTTAACCTCCCAAGGAATGCATACAGTGTCCACGTATATATTAATTTGGTTAAAATATAATTTTTCACATGTATTCATTCTTGCTCACCGTACGATTTTCATGGGTATTAAACAGTCAGATAAGTAACACAACTGTAGAAAAATCGAAACTGTTCTCGCCATTTGTTGTCAAGTTTTTTGGGTTCAATATTTTTTCATCAATGTAATCTATTCTACTTTTATCGTTAGGGAAGCTTCATTTAGTGCTTAAATGTTCATCTCCTGATTTTTCTGTACTAATTGTAAACGAACAAAGGGATGAAGACAGAAAATACATTTGTGAAACTTTTGTGAAATCTGTTCCTACTGCAGTTATTTGGAGTTCTTTATTTGATTATTAGAAGTAAACCATGATGCTCGTATTATGTTTCTCTGAACCCATATGTATTACTTGCAATGGATTTAAATTTGATATTTTGGAATTTTTCCAAACTGGCACGCGTATTATTGATGATTTTATTACAGATTTGTATCAGAGTAATCTATGTTTAATTTTGAGTGGAGACTTATTATTATATAATGGTTGACGAGTTCTCTACGCCTAAGAATGTATTCCTTAATTCATTTTGTTCATATTTCTCCTTGCACATTACCAGGAATCGCATTGGATATTCACTTATTAAATTATTCTCATTTTTACCTTCCTTTATTTCTTTTTCTTTCCTTTTTCTTCCTTCCTTTAATTTTTTCTTCCTTGATGATCATCTATCCGTTGGGCACGTTGGACGGTGTTGTTCAAGCTTAAGGAGTTCGCATATTCAATACTATAGGTCATGCAGTGCATCCATTACATCCTCCTAGAAGTGAACCATTTTTCTCGATCCTGATTATTTTTTCCAGGGAGGTACAGTACATACATTCAGGGATGTTCAGAGGGTAGGGCAGCTTGGGCAACAAGGATCCCACTTAAGCGGGGTCCCGAAAATATATATAAAATTTATTTCCCTCAATTAACGTTTTGAAAATCTATTTAACTGTAGTTGTAAGAGAAGTCATGGGTGTAGGGCAGAAGACTCATGGGTGCTCAATATTTTAAACAAACCTTACACTTATTTATTATAATTAATTATTAATACAAGTTTTGTTTGAAATATTGAGCCCCTGTGGGTCTTCTGCCCCAGGCCCCTTGTTTTCCCCGGTCGGCCCTGCGTGCTGTATCAATATATTGCGTAAACAAAAGCTGAGCACGTCGCGCGCGGGCTGGGCTGGGCGGGCGCGGGGGCGGGCCGCGCGGGCCCGGCCGAGCTGCTCCCGCGGCGGCGCCGGCCCTCGAGTGGAGCGCTGGCGGCCGCGGCGCCGGGCGGCGAGGGTGGAGGGCGGGGCCGGCCCCGCCCGGGCCGGCGCAGTGGCGCGCCGGGGCGACTGCGGCGGCCTCCGCGGCCGCGCCCGCAACCAGTCGGGCCGGGGCGCTGGCCGGGTTGCCTACGCGGGACCGTCGCTGCTGCCGCCGCCGGCACCGCCGCGCCACCTTCGTCGCGAAGCGCGCTGGGTTAAAATGCATTCAGGTGTTTCAAAGTTGCCTCGGTGTCTGCGAGACGGCGCTTCCATGGGCAGGCCGTTTCTGCGAAAAGAAATATCGACGTTCCTGGTATTTCCATTGGCAACGAGATAGAAATGTTATCCTATCCCGAAGGTATCGCAAAGAGAGCTAGCGAAGTTAGGAAAATAATAAATATGTTGTTCAGGACGGTATTTCCACGTATATTCGGAAGCTTGGAGAGCAAGCCATCATTCCGTACCGTAATGCACGTCACATTAAAAATAATAGTAACACGTCTGATTGGAAAGAAGCTTTGGTAATAACGATTTACAAGGGAAGAGATCATGTAAGCGTAGCAGACTGTAATCCTGTAGCTATAACATCTATCGTATGGAAATAAGTAGAGCGCTTAATGGCGAAGTTCTTACGTAATCTCTGAAATAAGTCGGGAATAAAGAGCATCATAATTCGTATAGGATTATTCTTGTCTAAGTCACTACTGTGTCATAACATTACAAATAGTTTAAAAGCGTGTGAAGAGATCCACTTTATATTAATATATTTTCTCAATACGTTCGATTTAGTTCCGCATCTCTGGAAACTTGCTGCAACATGCTGTGAAAACACAATTATTTCTTGGAAAAAGGGCTTAATGCACTCTCTCAGCGAATAAAAATTATTGATAAACTCTTCCCAAAATCGGTTGTATTATCAGGTGTTCTGTTGGAACAGTGTGCTAAGCGTCTTTTGATTATTGCATTGCGTGAATGACATTTGTGAGTCCGTTGAATCTACCATACGGCTTTTTCGGGTGATTATATGATCTACAGAAATGTTAAGGACATGAAAGATGTTGGTATAGAAAAAAAATAGCGCCCTGGATTTTATAGTGCGGAATTAGAAGACAAATAGTAATGTTAAAATGCTGGCATACACCCTTGTGCACCCTATTTTGCTATATGGGGGACATACTTTGGAATCCATTCCCTTCTAAATAGGCCAAATTCACGAGCTAGACAAAATTAAGAGAAGTACCACTGTATTCCCTGGTAACCGAACCACTCACAAAGAATTAATACTGCTTTCAAATTCCAGGAAGATGGCAGGGCTTAGCGCCTTATATAAGGCATATGTCCATTTGCCTGCGTAGAAGTAAATTCGGATCAGGCTTAAACCGACTTATTTAAGCAGAGGGGATCGCAATTACAAAATTCGAACACGACCGGAGCGAACTGGTACTGGGAAATTGTCCTTTGTAACTTGAACAATACCTGACCTGCAGGAAAATTTCGGACTGGCCGCGAAGGTATTCATATACTTAGTGAAGAAGTAGTAATGTAAAATAGAGATGTTACACAGATTCTAAAATATTTTTTTTAAAAATATGTTATGGTTGAATGCGGAGATTATCGCTAAAAATGTGTTTACTGAAAGTATTAATAAATGAACTGAGTACATTGGCAAGAATCCGTTATTGTATGACCAGGAGTGTACATAATAACAGTTTTTCTTCGAAAGAGAGAATACTCAAAACGTTGTCGCGAGAATATAATGTCATGTGCGACTTACCAATCCATGACCCAGATGACTTTAATCAGTCTGGCAAATATTAATCAGCCTGTATACGTTATGGAATAATACAGTTGTATAATACAATAATACAAAAATATTCTACATTCAATTTCGTTAATGGAATAGAATTGTGAGAGAATGTACGTGGCTGCAACGTGCGGCATCCCATATATTATTCACTTAAGATCTCGGGAAAAGTAACAAATTCATGGTTATGTCTCCTTTTAATGTAATTTTCTTAATATAATCTATTTATATAGAGCCAACACATTTAATAATTCCACTAATGTACTGATGTAATAATGTTTTGTTGAATGTCAATTCTAGACAGATGCCGGCACAGTACTCCGCGCACGAAGGACCACGCGCGAGCTTCTTTCCCAAATATGTTCCCATCCCATAGTTAAGGCTTGGCGTTGGGGTAATTCTGCATTCGCAAATGGCCCATCCCCCTCAAGTAGAAAGACTGGCACCACTGCGACTAGGCGGATGTTGGTCTAGGCCCAAAGTGGGCTGTAACGCAATCGGAAACAATGTAAAGAATTATTTTATTGGTGTTAATGAACCTCCGAGTAGACCAGCAGCTTTTATTGCAACATGGCGTTAGTTGGATGTGGTGTTAGAAAGAATTATCACACGAAAGTATATGACTGAAGGTTACATGCGGTGTGTTAATTTAATCTGTTTTGAATCTGGAAAATTCAATAATAAAATCATTATTCATAATAAGCGCACTAATGTGAAGAGCATATTAATTTTGAAGGAAAAAAATTAAAACAACTCGTTACGAATAATGCATTTCTGATTGAAGAAAATTTGCATTTTTGATGGAAGGAAAATAAAGAAATATTACGCTAAATAAAAGTTTACGCCAACATAAAGCTCCGTATGTTATCTCTAATTGCAAGACACTGTAACTAATATTCCTAATTTTGGAAAGTAAATGAGAGACAGAGATTTCAGTTGTGAAAATGTGAAACTGGAAAATGTGCAAGATACAATATCAATTACAATATCATTTGATAAGAATACTTTTTTGCTGTCTGTAACTTGAAAAATCATCCCTGAGATGTCAAGATACTCCGAACTAAACTCAAAAAATTAAAACGGCGTCTGATATTTGAAAGCGTAGTGATAAGCATGCGTTGATAAAAAAGTTTTTCAGCATTCCTGAATGGAAACTAGTAGGTACTTGCCTTCACTGTGTGTTGTTTGGAAAGTGTTACTCTACGGTACGCGTACGGTAATATCGGCTTTACCGTCCGAGTACCACAAAGGTGTCTCGGACGTATTAAAAACTGGAAACTGCGAACAAAACACAGAGGCGACGTGAATACTCATGGATACCGCCGCTCACATTAAGAAACATCCCACACTTTTCAGTTTCCAAGAATTTGTACTAAAAAATAATTTACGCAACTCGTATGAAAGTGTCTTTGGCATACTTCAAAATGTGCTCATACTCTCTTCCTATCGTCGCGTCGCCCGAACATTCCACGTTCGAACACAACTGGCACGTTAACAGAGGTTTATATTCAACTAGCTCCATTATTTGTTATATCGTCCGTGTGTCGTTAATAACTTTTCGAAATATCACCTTTGTATGAGGTAAAAATATCAGCTAGCAAGAATGTTTCTTCAAGTATACATACCGATCCAGCATCTGTGACTACAACTTATTGATTTCGATTGTTCTCAGCGGAAGGCGGACTGTAAAATTTTTTCTCTCTAATTATCAAAAGTCAAACTTCACGAAACGGAGTCCAGATTGCCATCAGCCTCGTAATAAGTGTTATTAGAATTTTGAGTGTTCTAATAGACCATGGCTCGCTATTAACCACAATCAGTTTCATAAGAACTAATCCATTGAGAAAGATCCCAAGGCCCACTACTAAGGTGAGAAGGGAGTTCTAACGTAAATTGAACATTGCGCTGTGTCATATTATATGCAAATGCCGTCACGCTCTTATAATACTGTGCATCTTAACGCTCTTTGCACAGGATATTACGGACTCAATACTTCGAAAATTACATTGTAAACGTTCCTATGAACTATATTACAATAAAGTACGAAAAAGTTAAACGTGTTTTAAGAAAAAAATAGAAATAACTGGTTATTTGACATGCAATTTATACCACTTCAGCTTAAATCAAATAAATGTTATAGTATATTTATG
The DNA here is from genome assembly GCA_017312745.1 of Gryllus bimaculatus. Taxonomy (NCBI): domain Eukaryota; kingdom Metazoa; phylum Arthropoda; class Insecta; order Orthoptera; family Gryllidae; genus Gryllus; species Gryllus bimaculatus. The sequence continues at coordinate 2,955,160 of BOPP01000069.1, read as the reverse complement.
TTGGTGTAGTTACAATTCCTTATATTTATGTAGATAAGGAGGACAGAAAAAAATATTTAAAGGAAAGAACAACTGACAATAGAAAATACTTAGTTACAATTGTGTGTCACTTAAGTTACATTCACCTCGTAACCAGAAAATGATTTTACGAAGCTACTGTCAGTTTTGTGCAAACACACACACGCACACGCGCGTCAAAACCATGTCAGCAGGTACAAAAAGGTTTAAAACAATTAGCCTTCTTTCCTGCTAACAGATCAATTGTACAAAACAAATATGTGATTCCAAAAGAAATATATAAACTAAGGTATTTTTATAATCCCTGCACCTTTTTGTTGCCTTTCCTACCTAATGCATAGTTGTTGTTTTTTCTGAAGGAGAAAAGATTCAAATTATTCTTGAAAGTGAAATGATAAAAAAAAAATTTCACAAACAACTTACTTCTCAAGAGTGCTGTGAAATGACCAAAACTCATGCAATCCATCTTTAACCAATTTTTAATAATGCGAACAAGTTATCTAATGAAAAAAATGCTTACTTTGCGAAAATAAAGTATATTTATATTTTTTTACTTCGTGTGCAGGTATGATGGGACCAAATTAAAAAAAGAAATGTTTCAGTTGGATGTTACGTAAAAGAAATAAGGCTTATTCGTATCATTAGGGTTTTTGAAAGTTTGCTTTTCATAACTATACACTAATACTGCTTTATTTTGGCCTCCATGTCACAGAACCATGAAACAAAGCTCTCATGATATATTTTGATTGATGCATAAATAATACAGTCTTGTACAACAAGACAAAAGCACTGCAAAGTAATAATTTCCGTGGGAAACACCAACAATTCTCGTCACGTACAGACACACAACGCCTGTAAGCAACTGTCAGTGAACTAACTTCCTACAATATGGCGTAGGGAGCTTTCAATTTGTAACGCTACATTAGCGTTACAGGTGTTTCGAGGTAATATAATCTATTATCTTTATTGCCTCCTAATAACTACCGTCAACCTCAGAATGACACCCTTCCCCCAGACGAACAAACAAAACGAAAATTATGTTTCATTTTTAGACTGTGGATAAAGTGGTTTACGATATGACTCAAGCAATGAAATTTCATTCGTAGACGTCTGGAAACCAAGGGTGACTAGACGGAGCCCAACCCTTTTTTTTTTTATTCAAAATAAATTTAAAAAAGTATATTAATCTGTAATCAAAATTTAACGCTATAAGTTATTTCTGATGCATGGAAAAATTTTGTTGAAATGAGTGCCCCCCGTGAATAAACTGCCCCATACCCCTGGTGTTCTCTCGGCGTCCTTGCTTGGAAACTATTATTTTTAGAACAGACAACGTCTCTATTTTTCCTCCCAAGCCGACGTTGCCCTAATCGGCCGGCCTCTGCCTGCCGGAGGGCGGGCGAAAAGAAAGAGTGGCGTGGGTGGGGGCGGCCGGGGCGCGTAGTTGGCGAGGGCGCCGGTGGCGGCGCCTGCGGCGAGCTGCGTGGGCCGCGCGAAGGCCAGGCGCGCGCTTAAAGGGGATGGGCCAACCCCGCGCCCGCGCCCGCACCGGCACCTGCCCCGGCGCCTGCTCGCCCTTTCATTGATTTCGTAGCCCTGCACCGGGGCTCGCGGGGGAAAATCGATTCCATTACGACGTTGCGTACATGTTGTCGTGTGCACTGCGTACATTTTCGTCTTAATGTAAGCGATATTATTGACGATTTTTTTTAATTGGAAAAAGTTAATTGAAATTTGTTGTACTTAATAATGTGATAACGTCTTAATTTACGGTCATGTTAGGGAAAATCATGCTTTATTTTCGAGTTCATATTGAAATAACTTTGCTCGATAAATTGAGAAAATATGCGAATGTACAGTACGTGGTGCTGCGGTTATTGATAATGGAATATCATGGGTGACAAAAATTGAGAATATTCATTGTCTCAATTACGACAATACGTTCAAATTTTTTAAAGGACAAAAGAGTTTATATTGCTATTTTTTATTTTTTATTTATTTATTTTTTTTTTGTGAATTTTCAAATCCAACAGTTTGATATTTAAGTAGCTTTTGGCCATTAACGTCGATATATTAAACCAACATACAATACTGTTGAGAAAATGAAATATTAATTTAGAATATATGACTAAACACCCAAAATATAACACAACAAGGAAATTATCAATATCCAAAGAAAGGGATCCAGCCGAGAAAACATTTCAGGTTATTTTAGCGTCTCTAAGCAGTCACTGAAAGTTCGATTTCTACACTCAAAACGGTTTCATTGTCTGGCAGAAGTCTGCAATGTAACAGAAATAATTAATTAAAACTGAAAGGCGTTTTTTATGGTGAAGAAATTCAGATAGTGGGTTTTATATATTTTAGTACTTCAAAAATATTTGTTAATTATAATGATTCATCCATCAGTGGCTCTTTTGTGTGGCCATTGCTAGATTTGCCCAGTAGCATGTGTCTCACTGTGATTTGGTGGAAGGAGGGGTCAATATTGTAGGGTGTTTCGCTTTTTACATGCTCTAAATATTACTATTTTTCTGATATTTTACATTTTTATCAAAAATATCCCGTGTTTCCTCAAGGCAATGTTGATATTGAAGGTGCTCTATAAATCTTCGATTTGATAGTAAAACTAAAATTCATTCAATAAAACAAATTTGTCACGAAATATTTTTTTAAAATTTATTTGTATTTGGTACATTTTGATTTATAGACTCCTCTTCCATGCAATACGTTTCAAATACGTTTAAAGTCGAATGAGGAGTTGCTGCCATTTTCCTGCATTCCACACATCGAAATTATGTTATCTCGCAGGATGAGACGTACTCTTCATCGAGTCAATTATGAGCCGAACTGTCGTCGCCCACACGTCGAGACGCTGGCCACTGTGTGTTTACACACGGGTTAGTGGCGCACAATCGGAAGTTAAATATCCCACGACCACGCGTTGCAGCTGCGGTGACACTCTCATTATCTTGCGGTAACGCATCATCTAATTAGTGCTGGGAACCTTTCCGAAGCGTCCGATCCCCTCGCGACGGCGCTGCCAAACTTCATTAAACTAAAAATTATCGAACATTCAAATGCAGACGACGAGAAAAAGAAAGGAGCAACTCTAGAGAATTTTACTCACCAGTTCGTAGACCTTAATATGCACTTACATTTACCTTCTAAATTATTTAAATTCATAAACATCTATCCTATTTCTCTCTTAAAATAATGCTTGATGTTTGAAAGTTGTAATATCTCCATAATATTTACGGAGATATATTAAATTTACATTCGTAAATTTGATATAAATATGTGAAAATACACCTAATTCATACAGAATTAAATATATACTGTCGAGCCGGCCTAATGTAGTAGCAAATTATTGAAAGATTGTTGCTAAAGTTTTCTTTCTCTCCTTTGATTTCCAAGAGTACTTTCTTAATACGAGAGACAAGTTGAACGTTTGCTCTCATTGTTGTGTTTATCTTTTATAATTGTGTATTATTTTTAAAGGAAAAAACTCCTTTCTACGGAGGTTGTCGGAGGATTGGCATATTAATTTAGCTAAAAGAAAAAAATTCCTTAAATATGCAGTCAAAATTTTCTGCTTTCAGAAAATGTTATAGTTTTCATGGAAATTTGTCTTTAAATGCTGCAATATAATTAAAAACAATCAATATTTAATCCCAGCGATTCAAAATCATTTTTTAGCACTTAAGAAAACATTTAGAAAAACTTTGTTTCACAATAAGAACAAAAATTTTGTATCAATCAAAAGCTTCTCTGCAAATGTGAGTCAGCCATGCAGTTTTTGTTTCAGCAAAACTAAGATACCAAGTTCCTTCCAAGTGAATGTCGACTTTAGAAAACGTAAAAACCCTTCGAGAATCAGAACCCCAACATAAACAATACACTGTTTCAATCACAAGTTCAGTTGCTTCCTAATGGCGCGTTTCTCCACGCATGGGCGGAAACAGCGATTCTGTGAGTGCGATTCAGCGGTGACTGGGGTGCTTACCGCCGTGCAAAGGAATACGGCTGGAAGCGGCGGAATGACTCACCGTAAGCGGCTGAGAGTCTTATGAGGATTCGTTCGCGAGATTCGTTGCGCTAGTACTGGCGACTCCTTAGCGTGCTTCTCGTTGTTTGAATACTATTTTTCTGCTGTTTATACTATTTCCTCTACGTCATCTGCACATTTATACTCGTTTTCAATTTTTTCTCTAAAATACTGAACATGCATTGTTTTTATAATTTGTTTGTGGTCATCGCCTCATCTCTCGGTTACCAGTCGCCTCCCCACTGCTACGGATGCTCATATTTAAGGAGAATAAAACTTCTAAAAGCTTTCCTTTGCGTAACAACGCTCGAAAGCGACTTTGACATCGAACGTGGAGTAATTCTCCTTGTTCGTGATTAGTAATATGTCAAGTGGAGTCGTAAGTCATTGCCGTTATCCCTGTCGGCCACGTACTCAGTGCCGATAGTAACCGGGGTTCTCAGATTGTGACACATCCAAGAACCCGCGGTATCTCGAGCAGTTTAACTTCCGTAACTTCACGGAACTTAGTTAGGAAGGTCTCCGGCGCAGGCTAATACAATAATCCTTCAACTCAATACGTACGAGTAATTCAATAAGCTCCGAATGATCAGTTAAACACAATCGGCTGTATGAATATAATGCTATGGCTCGCATTGTTATAAATACAAATTTATTACTTTTTTGCTACAATTTGAATTCAATTATGTCATGTTCACTCTTTTCGTAAAAAAAAACTTACATAAACGTTTTCGTTTACGTGGAGTACACGCATACGTGACGCATATGAAGTACGTGTGTACGTGACATTGATATTCATAATCGGTTTATCAGTTGTTTTTTTTCTGAATATTATCTGTTTTAAGTTTCAGTAAAATTATACTGCGTTGTACGATAATCAGTTCAAACGACGATTCGTTTCACACAGTAATCCGTTCTGATTTTCGCAGAAACTATATTGGCCAATCGAAAGTGTCAATTATTTTTAATCAATTGCCCTTTCAATTAAAATCGTGTTAGTTAATTATTCTCGTAATGTCTTTTCTCACCAGCGATTTATGGCATGATCAGCTTCAAAAGTCTCATGTTTCTGACCAACGGAAGACGTAGACTACAATATCAACATGGAAAATATTGCGCTATCGTTCCTCTAAGAGACACGTTTCGTAATATTGTTTTTAAATACATTCTTGTTAAGGTCTGCATCAAAGCAAGTAGAAACACCCAATAAACTTTGGTCCTTCAGATAATATCTTTCGAAATTCTTTTTAAAATATAAAATGCTTCCAGATGGTGTCTCCGAGTAATTTTGGACTTCGTTTAAGGGTTTTTTTATGTAATTTCAAGCTCTTCTTAGAGTCGACTTATGCTAAAAGAACTATTAGAAAAAAATATAAATGCTTAGTTTAAATCTTAAGAATACGGGAAAAGAGTTTGCATTTTTTCTCTGTCTTTGATGACTATCTGAATTCGTAGAATTCCAAGACCAAAATAATGATAGCTTCCCACATGAGAACCGGGTTTCGTTTTGAATATTTCCCAAATGCGCAAGAGGCACCGAAAGCCGCGTGGGCCGACGTAGGCCGTGTCGTTAGCATCGATTGCTTCTAGCGTCTGCCACCATGACGTGCATGGTGGAGCCATGACGCAGGCGATACCTCGGCCGCAACGTCAAGAGCAGAAGCATTCGTCGCCTCGCCCACCCCCGTGCATTCCATCGCTTCAATCCATCTTTGCTGTTTCCACGCCTCCGCGCTCCTTTTTCAGACCCCTCCCGTCCATTTCACACATCTCCATTTGAGACTCCTCTGCGTCTTCCGCCCCCGCGCCTTTTCTGGCAACGTTGCCATTTTTGACAACCTTTTTCAACTAACCTCTCTCCTTCGAACGCCTCGCTCTTTCCGACTACATTTGCCAGTTATGCGCCACTCCTGCCGTTTGGGACTACCCCTGCTCTTCCCGACATAGGTCAACCTTTTTTGAGTGTACTTACTTTCTCCGACTATTCTCGCCTTTTCCGACTCTTCTCGCCTTTTCGAACTCTTCTCGCCTTTTCCGACTCTTCTCGCTCTTTCCGACTCTTCTCGCTCTTTCCGACTCTTCTCGCTCTTTCCGACTCTTCTCGCCCTTTCCGACTCTTCTCGCCCTTTCCGACTCTTCTCGCCCTTTCCGACTCTTCTCGCCTTTTTCGACTGTGCCCACCCTTTTCCTAATATGCCCACCCATCGCTATTGTTGGAGCTCTTTTCTTTCGGAGGAAAACAACCGGCCGACTATCACCAGGTTCCGCGCCGGCGCTTGGCGGAAGTGGTGACCTCGCTCTAGAAGAGGGGGGGATTCCTGTTTAAGGGACATTTTGACCGGTCGCATTTCGCCTCTTTCCAAAGAATGTGCTGAGCGGCCGAGCGTCGCCAGGAGCTCGATCGCCGCCGAAATCTCGACTGCTGCTGGGCGCTCGTCCTCCCCGCCTAGTTCGATGTGTTTTCTCGAGATGTTATATTGACAAAAACAATGTGTTTTAATACAATATAACAGATTTGTAATATTTGCGTTCGTAATAACTTTTATAACAAATACTACATGAAAAAATCAGTAATGAAATTTGTGTTTCTCTTAATATAACTTCATAATTTGTCTAATTATGCAATTAATAAGTCTACACCAGTACTTTAACTTTCATATTTCAACCTACTGAATTAATTTTAGTGCAATGTCTTAAGTAGTTAGTGAGAAAAAGTAATATTTATCCCAACAATTGTAGTTTTTCCCAAACAAACTTGGAAGTCATACAAAATGTATGACGAGAACCAAGCAACACGACTGTCCACTTGCGAAAACGCGCGAAAATACGTTCAAATATCAAAATATAGCACTGCCAGTGTTTAAAATTTCTGAAATAAAACTTCCTGACAAATTGAAATGAAACTACATGTTGCTCAGTGCCTCAGCATAGAACCAGTCAGAACAACGTCAACAAAACGCGAATGAATACTAAATACCATTACTACGGACGACGCGGTGGACAACACACGAGTCGTAATCGAATCGCGCTCACTGCTTCCTAAACAATACGTAATGACATTGAAGGGGCCCGCATCCACCTCTTCGACGTATCCTCTTTTAGCTTCGCACCGTTTCTTCCCTGGCCCGCCGTTCGTATCCTCTCATTTCTCTGTGTCCGTATCGTGTTCCAAGGGGTTTCTCTTCCGCGGGCGCGCGTGTGTCGCCTCCTGCGTCCCTTCCGCCCTTCGCCTGCCCTTCCGTTGTTCGCCTCCGGCGGGTGCGGCCTTCGCCTCCTGATGGGATATTGTGCGCGGCGGAGGCTGTCACTGTGCGCTGGGCCGTGAAATGACGCCGCTCCCGTACCGCACCGCACCGCACCGCACCGCACCGCATGGCACCGCACGACGCGACCTTACCAGGACACGAGGGGGAAGGGGGAGGGGGAAGGGGTGGGGTAGAAGCGACTTCCGCGGCAGCTACTTGGTCGCGGGGGTATGAACCCCCATCTCCCCCTCTCCCGCACTGACAGTGTTCGGAATGGCCCCCAAAACCGCGCCGTAGTCAGGGTTGTTTAATGGCGCTTGTATCCAACCCGAAGTGCTTGAAGTCCAACCACTAGAAACTAAAATACTCAGTATATTTTTTTGGAGGTAGTGTCGTGGTTTATTGAAATGTGTAATTGCTGATGTTATTGTTCACATTATCATAATCGGGCAATTTTTCGTGTCAAATATCTTACTGAGCCAACATCTATGAAGAATTATTAATGTACAGCCACATATTATGACGTACGTAAACGCACGACGTAAAACAAGCATGTCGTTTCATACCAGAATTTACACGATATATGGGAGACATACTGAACTGATGTTGGTATTTAAGAATCCGCTGTATAGGAAAGTAAGGAGTTATGCATATGACGTTTTGAATGTTTGTTGTCTAACCAAAAGGGTTGTTTCTTCGCCAGTTTTATTCTCCCTCATTTTAATACAAAGTACTAGTAACATTACTCTAAACATTATAGCGTTATTTTTTCGTATTTGGCCCTCGAATTTTTACCAAAAGAACCAAAGAGATTTCAGAAATTCACTTCCAAGACAAACATTAACCATAAATGTCTAAAATAGAGTATTGCTGATGAAAATTTTGCGCCAAAATTAGTTGCAAGTGTATCTGCTTAAATATCAATCAAATGAGCTTCTGAAGACTGAGGGACTGGGATTGACATGATGATAATTTTACATTCCAAATATGATTGTATATTTAGAATGTCTCCCGAGTATGACGTCTTCACACTACTAGTTTGACAACACATGCAACACCTTTGATTTTCTGGTAGCTTCATCAACAACGGGTGACCTTTTATACTTAAAAGCGTGTGTCTATAGATATTAGTTATTTCATGTAGTTGTTTGAAATTAGTACATTGAATTCAATTACTTACAATTTATTTATTATACGTACGCATGATCTGGAAAACAAAAAAATGTAATTAGTGGAAACATCATTATCAGCAGTTTCCTTACTTTCTTCCAATGAAAAAATGAGAAACTGCTATTCGTGTAGAATCATTATTCCAAAATCTCAAATTTGCATGTTTCTTTCGATATTCTTTTGCTCCTTCTGCTTGGTTTGTGCAGCGAGGAGGAAAAATGCGGAATGTTCGCGAGCGTATAAAATGCATTTTCCTCCTAAAGATGTCATCTTCAATGTGATTTATCAGCGCAAAGATTTTTCAATAAAAGAAATAAAATGGCATACACCGAGCGTTCGTTATTTTATCCCTTGTTTGTAACTCGTGAACCATATTCTCTTCACTTGTTTTGAATGTATTTCAGTTTCGTCTCCATTTTTTTCAGTCTTCGGTTATGTGATACTTTCGGTTAAGCGATACTTTTCTTTGGAAATTGTTGATAAATCGACAAGTTGCGGAGGGATGAGACGTAGGCACGCTCTAAGAGAATAAGACATTTCCTGGATTTATCAAAACAATAGAAACCAGGAATGCGGCTGTCTGCTAATACGTTGTTTAATTTTGAAACGTTTTGATGTCACTGCTTTCTTTAACTTTTCCAACTATTTTGATGAATATTAATTATATACCTTAGCCCGCAAATGTTACGTTAAAAAAATTAGTTGTACTCATTTCGAAAACCTTCACTTCTTGGAGTGTTTTTCAAGTTGAGAATTACACAAACACACGCGTCTTTACAAGAGTCATCATACACTTTCTTTCTTTCTTTTTTTTCTTCTTTGGGGCCGGCCCGTAACGCATATTTTACGTTACGCAAATTTGGAGCGTTTTCAATATCCCCTTCCCGTTGTAACGAACCTGTAACGCCCCCACCTTTGTAAATGCAAGGAGTGAAAATCCTCGTATAACGTTAACAGACGGACTATTTCAGAAATCAACGCAAGAAAATGTTTTGTTTCTTCTCTCTAAGTTTAATATACAATTCCCTACATTTTTTTAATTCTGCGCGGTCGTTGGTTACTCAGCGGTTTCATCTTTAACCGTTCATTGAGATTTTTCAAAGACGTGTGTGATTTCGATCTTCAGTTAATGGTCTTCAGGCAATGGAATATATTTATAAACAATTTAAAAGTTCAGTCGAAAGCAACTACAATGGAATATTATATCTGGATATCCGAAAGAAGCAAATGGCCAAACAATTAAGATTCCAAGTAAGAAATAAGTTCTTGAATTAATGTCCTTAGTATTATTATTAAAAATACTGAATGGACTGAATAATTTCTTCGTGCCTGATTGTCTCTAATACAAGGAGAAAATCGGAATATTATAACAATTCAGCAATCACATTATATCATGAATTATAAAATATTTTAGTTAGTTTATAACTAGTAGTGTTTTGCCTCCTTTTGATATTTTTCTTTTACTGCAAGCATAGGCCTCATATCAGACATGAAGTAACTCGACGATCAGAAAATGTTAAAAATCGGCGCGGGAAAGTGAGATGGTGAGGTTCAAAAAGGTCAGTACGTCTTCCAGAAAATATGCTAATTGTTAGAAAAAACAAACGTGAAACAAAACGCAAACGTGAAGATCTGTTTGTTCAATCAACGTCGTTGATATGACACACGTTAACTCTTGAATGAAAGATGAAGTGATACGTACCAAACAAAAAAAAGTTTAAGTATTATGTGTATAAAATCTATCAATTTGATTTAAACGGAAGTATAATGAGTTCTTTGCACGAAATTATAATGAGTCGGTTTGTGAATTATATGTAATTTAAGAGTCAATGAAGTCCACACGTTAATTTAATAGACATGTTCATGAATATCTTTCTTTCACATAGCCATCCCCTTCGCCTCAATTCATCTCAACATTCGTTCAAAGATTGCGTGCATGTCAATCCAATTACGTTTACCCGAAAAGTATTGTCATCCACTATTTTAATATGTCCTGAACTCCGCAACTGATCTTCAGTATTCGTGACAGTTTCCATTAGTAGTAGATATCTACATTTGCAGAACAATGTCATTGTGAATTCCCTAATTGAAGGAAAACAAAACTAATACAATCGCTAAGATAGTTTTCAATGGGATGAGAAATTTACACAATAACTTCGTTTTGCAGGTTGAAATTACCTGAAAATGAAGTTGACGGAAGTCATTTAAGGGAATGTGCCCCTCAATCATATTCCAATGAAGTTTCGCAAGGAACTTTTATAACGAAGCCCTACAAAACAAAAAAATATGTCCAGAGGATTGTTTTTCTTTGAATAAAAAGTATTTCATTATCCCTTGTTCCTTCCACCATTTCATAATTTCTGTTGCGTGGATGTCTTGTTACTTTCAGTGCGACCGCAATTCTTATTATTTGGAACGGACCGAAAGGCGATGAAATGAATGTCCTGTTTCTCTTTCTGCTTCCCACACTGACCACTCAGCCTTTGTGAATTTCCAACTACGCGCGTCTAAAAAAAAGTGTACTGTATGCTGCAGACTACGCAGTAGCCACGACGATGATAGTAATTACTGTAATAACGGTCTCGCTGTGCAGCAAGTCAGCGTGAAAGGGAAAGTGTCTCCGCTTGTGTCCCACTTGCCGTCCCTCTTTCCTCGCCCACGCTTCGTTCCTTCCACCAAGGGGACAATAAATAGAGATGGCTCCTCCGAAGGCCGCCGTCGCCGTCGAGATAAAATATCTGCTCGGCAAATGAGCCAGGGGGTGGAAGCAGGCAGCGGACATGGGCGGGGACTCAGCGAGGGGAGGCGAGGCGGAGCCAGTGCTGGGAAGGGGCTTGGGCGAGAAAGGGGAATAGGGGCGGGGACAGG
>BOPP01000069.1:2927056-2943786 GCA_017312745.1 Gryllus bimaculatus | reverse complement strand
TCCGTCCTTAGGAATGGACTATCTGAATTCGTAGATATCCAAGGACAAAATAATGAAGCTCCCACATTGAGAACGTGTTTTTCCTTTGATTCCAACATCGCCAAGAGCACGCAAGCCGGTGTGGGCGACGTTAGGCCGTGTCGGTTAGCATCGATTGCTTCTAGCGTCTGCCACCCATACCGTGGTTGCATGGGGAGCCCATGACGCAGGCGGTACCTCGGCCGCCAAAACGCCAAGAGGCAGAAGCAATCGTCGGCGTCGCCCTCCCCCGTGCTTCCATCGCTTCAATCCATTCTTTGCGGTTTTCCACGCCTCCGCGCTCCTTTTTTTCAGACCCTCCCGTCCATTCACTCACTATCTCCATTGAGACCCCGTCCCGCGACACCCACCCCCCGCGCCTTTCTTGGCAACGTTGCCATTTTGAACAACCTTTTTCACTTAACCTCTTCGCTTACGAAACGCCTCGCTCTTTTCCGAGCCTACATTTGCCAGTATGCGCCCACTCCTGCCGTCTCGAGACACCTGCGCGACATAGAGGTCAACTAATATATATAGAGCTCTCTCTCTTTCCTCCCGTCATACACACAATATATAACAGAACTCGTACTCTCGCCGCCTTTCCAGCACTTCTCTGCTTTTCCAACTCTTTCTCCCTTCCGAATCTTTCTGCGCCTTTTCCTCTCTCTCACTTCGCCTTCCGACTCTTCTCGCTCTTCGACTCGCTCCTGCTTGGGACTCTAATACATACGCCCTTTCGACTCTTTCTCGCGTCCGGACTTTCGCCTCTCCGTCATTCTCCTTTCCGACTCTTCTCGCCATATCCTCTCTCTCTCCTCTCCGACTTTTTCTCGCCCTCTCTCGACTCTTTTCGCCTTTGGCCCTCCTCTCGGTGTGTGCGAGCTCTCTCGCCCGTCTTCGCTCTTCTCGCCTTTGCCGATCTTCTCGCCCCTCTTCCGGACTCCTTCTCGCCTTTCCGGACTGTGCCCACCCTTTTCCTATTATGCCCACCATCGCTTATTGTTGGAGCTCTTTCTGTTCGGAGGAAAACAACCGGCCGACTATCACCAGTTCCCGCGCGGGCTTGGCGGAAGTGGTGACCTGCTCTAGAAAGATGGGGGGTTCCTGTTTAAGGGACATTTTTGACCGGTCGCATTCGCCCTCTTTCAAAAGAATTGTGCTGAGCGGCGAAGGTCGCCAGGATCGATTCGCCGCCGAAATCTCGACTGCTGCTGGGCGCTCGCCTCCCCGCCTAGCTGCGATGTGCTTTCTCGACATGTTATATATGATAAAAGCAATGTGTTTTAATACAATGTAACAGATTGTAATATTTGGTCGTTAATAATCTTTTATAACAACTACATGAAAAAATTAGTAATGATTGAAAATTTGTTTTCTCTTAATATAACTTCATAATTAGTCTAATTATGCAATTAAATAAGTCGTACACCAGTACTTTAACTTTCATATTATACCTACTGAATTAGTTTAGTGCAATGTCTTAAAGTAGTTAGTTAGAAAATAATAATTTATCCCAACAATTTGATAGTTATTTCCCAAACAGACTTGGAAAGTCATACAAAATGTATGACGAGAACCAAGCAACACGACTGTCCACTTGCGAAACGCACAAAAATACGTATCAAATATCAAAAATATAGCACTGCAGTGTTTTGAAATTTTCTGAAATAAATTACTGGAATTGAAATGAAACTCACGTTTCTAGATGGAATTAGTTTTCAATTTGTTATGCTTTTAAAACTTTGAGTGAAAAATGCGCGGACAGTTATTTTGACAGAGGAGAAAGATAAAATTTACATGAAAGCATGACTGTGCCCGTGTGTGAGGTAAGTTGAAATTAAATCATGAATCAAATTGTTGAGGAGACAATAGATTTTTCAATAACAAAATCCATAATGTCAAATTTGTTAGAGTTTCCATGTTTTCTTCCCTGTGGAGAGAGCCTGAATGTCAATGTAAGAGTTTATTTTTTGCAAGCATGCGAATTTGGAGAAGATTGCTAGCTTTTAGAGAAGGTGGAAGGTTTAAAATTGCACCAATGATCGCTTGCGAGAGAACACGGGTTTATGTAATGGTCCAGCAAGACTGTGAAATTAAAAGTACAGTCCTTTTTGTAACATTAACAATAGTACTAACTAAATTCAGTGCTAAGACGTTGTCATTGGATTATAACTACAACAAACAAGGCTCGCATTCCTTTGATGGGGCCAAAATTAATTCTGACTCAACCATTTCTTCAAAGAGTTGAAATCATGTTGTATAAAACCGCAACGCACGGAGGAGACCAAAAGAAGATGAGACCTGTGGCGTAGTTCCAGAAAAAAAAAATACCACCAGATGCTATTAATGTGTTTTGAGAGAATAAGTTTAGTTCATAATTTTAAGATTATTTCTTCTTCGTTTTGTAACCAGTTATTTATTTTTATCTAATTAGTAGGACTTTTGTATATCATTTTTACCTTGGCCTCGGGCATAGAAACCAGTTCAGAACAACGTCAACAAAACGCGAATGAATACTAAAATACCATTACTACCGACGACGCGGTGGACAACACACGAGTCGTAATCGAATCGCGCTCACTGCTTCCCATCAATACGTAATGACATTGAATGGGGCCCGCATCCCACCTCTTCGGACGCTCTCCTCTGTTAGCTTTAGCCCGTTTCTTGCCCTGGCCACCGTTCGTATCCTCTCATTCTCTGTGCCGTATCGTGTTCAAGGGTTCTCTTCCGCCGGCGCGCGCGTGTGTCGCCTCCTTGCGTTCCCTTTCCGCCCTTCGCCTGCCCTCCGTCTGTTCGCCTCCGGCCGGGGTCGCGGCCTTCGCCTCCTGATGGATTATTCGTGCGCGGCAGAGGCTGTCACGTGCGGGCGTGTGGAAAATGGACGCCGGCCCCTACCGCACCACGTCGCACCGCACGGGCACCGCACGACGCGACCTTACCAGGACAACGAGGGGGTAGGAGGGCGACGGGGGAGGGGAAAGGGGGCGGCAGAAGCGACTTCCGCCGGCATGCTACTTGTCGCGGGTATGAAAACCCCCATCTCCCCCCTCTGACTGAACAGTGTTCGGAATGGCCCCCAAACCGCGCCCCGTAGTCAGGGTGTTGTTAATGGGCTGGTTATTCCGACCGAAGTGCTTGAAGTTCCAACCTAGAAACTAAAATACTCAGATATTTTTTTGGAGGGTAGTTTGTCGTGGTTTTATTGAAAATGTGGTAAATTGCTTGATGTTTTGTTCACATTATTCATAATCGGGCAATTTATTCGTTGTCAAATATCTACTGCAGCAACATCTATTGAAGGAATTATTCAATGTACAGCCACATATTATGACGTACGTAAACGCACGACGTAAACAAGGCATTGTCGTTTCATACCAGAATTACACGAGATATGGGAGACATTACTGAACTGATGTTCGTATTTTAGAATCCGCTTGTATAGAACATAAGGGTTAGGATATGACGTTGAATGTTTGTTGGTCTAACCAAAAGAGTTTCTTCGCCAGTTTCTATTCTCCCTCATTTTAAACAAGTACTCAGTAACATTACTTAAACATTATAGCGTTATTTTTTCGTATTGCCCTCAATTTTTTACCAAAAGAACGCATAAGAGATTTCAGCAGAAATTCACTTCCAAGACAGAACATTAACCATAAATGTCTAAAATAGAGTATTGCTGAGGGTAAAATTTTGCGCCAAAATTATTGCAAGTGTATGGCGGTGCTTAAAATCATCAAATGAGCTTCTGAAGAGAGCGGACTGGGATTTGACATGATGATAAATTTTACATTCAAATATGATTGTTATATTAGAATGTCTCCGAGTATGGACGTCTCCACTACAGTTTGACAACACATGCAACACCTTTTGACTTTTCTGCGCTGCTTCATCAAACAACGGTACCTTTTATATTAAAAGCGTGTTGTCTATAGATATTATATTTATTGTAGTTGTTGAAATTAGTTACATTCGATTCCAATACTTACAATTTTATGTTATTATACGCTACGCATGATCTGGAAAACCAAAAAATGTAATTAGTTGGAAACATCATTATCAGCCAGTTTCCTTACTCTTCCAATGAAAAAATGAAGAAACTGCTATTCGTTGTATAATGCATCTAGTTCCACAATTGCTCATAATTTGCCATGTTTCTTTCGATACTCACTTTTGCTCCCTTGCTGCTTGGTTGTGCAGCGAGGAGGAAAATGCGGAATAAATTGCTGCGAGCGTATTAAAATGCATTTTCCTCCTAAACGATGTCATCTTCAATGTTGATTTATCAGCGCAAAGCTTTGTTCAATAAAAGAAAAAAATGGATCACCGAGCGGTTCGTTATTTGTATGCCTTGTTTGTATACTCGTGAACCATACTTCTGTTCACTCTGTTTTGAATGTATTTCAGGTTTCGTCTCATTTTTTTCAGTCTGTCGGTTATGTGGAACTCTGTTCGGTAAGCGATACTTTTCTTTGGAAATTGTGTTGATAAATCGAAAGTTGCGGCAGATGAGACGTAGGCACGCTCTAAGAGACTAAGACATATTCCTGGATTAGTAAAACATAGAAACGCAGAGGGAAATGCGGACTGATTGCTAATACGTTGTTTAATTTTGAACGTGATTTGATGTTCCTCGGACTTGCTGGTTTCTTTCAACTTTTCAACATATGTGTTGATGGAATATTATATATCTATACACTTACGCGCACGCAAATGTGTTAGCGCTTGAAGAAAATTAGTATGTACTCAATGTTCGGAAAACCTTCACTTCCTAGGAGTGGTTTTCAAGTTAGGAATTAACAGAAAACACAACAGCGTCTTTCACAGAGTCAATCATACAAGCCCTATATTCATTATCTTTAATTTTTTTTCATTCTTTAGTGGGACCCGGCGCACGTAACGATATTTTACGTACGCAAATTTGGAGCGTTTCAATTCACACTTCCCGTTGTAAACGAACCTGTTAAACGCCCTCCTGAGTCCTTTGTAAATGCAAGGAGTGAAATCCTCCTGTAAATAAAACGGTGTTAAACAGACGGACTATTCAATGCAACAGCAACGAAAATGATTTGTATTCATTCTCTCTAAGATTTTAATATAACAATTACTACATTTTTTTTAGATCTAGCCGGTTCGTCTGGTTACCTCAGCAGAGTTTCATCTTTGAACGGTTCATCGAGATTTTCAAGACGTGTGTGATTTTCCTGAACTTCAGATTAAGGATCTTCAGGCGCAATGAGGAATTAATTTATACACATTAAAGTTCAGTCAGAAAGGCAGACACAGATGGGAATTTAGTTCTGGATATATCCGAAAGAAGCACAATGCAAACAATTAAAATTCAAGTAGAAATAAAGGTTCTTGAAATTAATGTCTTAAGTGATTAGTTATTAAAAAATACTGAATAGGCGACCATGAATAATCTTTTCGTGCCTGAGTTGTGCTTCCCTAATACAAGGAGGAAAATCGAAATATTATAACAATTCAGCAATCACAGCTTATATCATGAATTATAAATAGTTTGTAGTAGTTTATAACTTAGTTGTTTTGCCTCAATTTTGATACTTTTCTTTACTGGCAACGCATAGGCCTCATATCAGACATAAGTAACCCGACGAATTCAGAAAGATGTTAGAAACTCGGCCGCGGGAAAAGTGAGATGCGTGAGGTCTCAAAAAGGGTCAGTACGTCTTCCAGAAAATATGCTAATTGTTAGAAAAAACAAAACGGTGAAACAAAACGCAAAAGATGAAGATCTGTTTGTTCAGTCAACGGTCGTTGATATGGACCACACGTTAACTCTTGATACTGAAAGATGAAGTGATACGTACCAAACAAAAAAACAGTTTAAGTATTATGTTGTATAAAATCTATCAATTTTGAATTAAACGCGAAGCTGATAATGAGTATCTTTGCACGCAAATTATAATTGAGTCGTCTTGTTGAGTTATATGTAAAAGTTTTAAGAGTCAAGTCGAAGGTCCACAGTTATTTACATAATTTGACATGTGTCATTCGAATATTTCTTTCCAATACGATGCAGTCCTCGCCTGCAATTCAAATCGCACATTCTTCCAGAGATTGCGTGCATGTCAAGTCCCTGATCTACGTTAAACCCCGAGAGAGAGTATTGTCATCCCTATTTTAAATGGTTCCTGAGGCTTCCCGCATATGATCTTCAGTATTCGTGACAGTTTCCATTAGTAGTAGATATCTACATATTGGCCAGCAACCAGATGTCATTGTGAATTCCACTAATTGAAGCGAAAACAAAACTAATACAAATCGCTAAAGATAGTTTTCAATGGGATGAGAGGAATTTGACACAACGTAACCTTCGTTTTCGCAGGGTTGAAATTACCTTGAAAATGAAGTTGATGGAAGTCATTTATAGGGAATGGTGCGCCCTGCAATCAAGATCATTGCCAGATTGAAGGTTCGCGAAGAGAACTTTGTATAGACCGAAGCCGCTACAAAACAAAAAAGTATGTCCAGATGATTGTTTTTCTTTGAATAAAAGTATTTCACTTATCTTGTTTCCCTTCCACCATTTCATAATTTCTGTTGCGTGGATGTTCTTGTTACTTTTCAGTGCACCGCAATTCTTATGTATTTGGAACGGGACAGAGAAGGCAGATTCGAAATGAATGTTCCTGTTTCTCTTTCTGCTTCCCACATGACCATCAGCCTTTGTGTGAATTTCCAAACTCAGCGCGTCTAAAAAAAATGTACTGTATGCTTGCAACGACTACAGCAGTAGCCACGACGATGATAGTAAACTTACTGTAATAACGGTCTCGCTGCTGCACGTCACAGTCAGCGCTGAAAAGGGAAGAGTGTCTTCGCGCGTTGTGTCCTGGCGCGATCCCCTCTTTCCTCGACCACGCTCGTTCCTTCACCCAACAGGGACAATAAATAGACGAGTGGCTCTGCCGAAGGGGGGCCGCGCGTCGCCATCGATGATAAAATATCTGCTTGCGAAATGAGCCGGGGGTGGAAGCAGGCCAGGCGGGCAAGTGGCGGGACTCGCGAGAGGAGGCGAGGCAGGAGGCTGTGCTGGGAAGGGGCTTGGGCAGAAAAGGGGAATAGGGGTCGGGGAGAGAATCGCCCGGGAGGCTGGAAAAGTGGCGGCCCCGCGCAGGGGGGGCGGGGCAGGCGGTCGCGGGGCGGGGCCGAATGCTCTGGGGAAGCTGGCCGACGCCGAGAGCTCTGGGCAGAACGTAGGGCCTCCACTGCCCGAACGCTCTGGGGACTCGCTGATTTTCCCCTCTGGCTACATTTTTCTTTTCGGGCCTTTTGCCTTTTTCCCTCTTCTTCCAGTCTCGCGCTTTCCATGGAGAAGTTTGCTTTTCGAATTTTCCTCATTTCGTGTTTTTCTTTCGTCTGAAAAACACTAGGGGAATGTGACGGAGAATTTTTCCCCCTAAATTGGTAATGTTATGCACCGATCCGTCAAAGAATTCATTTGGGGGGGGGTGTCTCGAGTTAAAGATAAAGGAAAAGTGTTAGTGAATATATTGTGACTTCAAAGCGACTTCTTGAGAGAAATAATACTTCTTTTATATCTGTAATAACAACTTTGATCACTAGCTAAGTGGTAATAATTTCTCATTTAAATGGAATCGTTAAGTAGCTGTGGGAAATAATATTTCTTTCCTCTGTAATAACAACTTTGATGACTAGCTAAGAGGTAATAATTTTTCTAATTTAAATGACATGATATAGCTATTACCTTCATTAAATCTATATTCAGCAAATAAGTCGCAATTGTAGTTAGTAAATCGAAGCTTAAATAGAGGCTTACAACCAACCAAATCAGTTATTTGTGGTATCAGTTATATGTGATTTTCGTAATATCATTTTTATGGGAAAGAAGAATATAAATAAGAAACACTTGTGACTTGTAGCAGCAGCAGCAGCAGCAGGAAGATAATGCTGTTGAAAAAACATACAAAATTGTTTTCCAAAAAGTTGCACGCCCACCGTTCAAGAACATCAAATAAAATACTATCTTAAAACACTGTGACAAATTAAATATTTTAACAAAAACAGAATTCACGAATACTACAGTAACGAGTGCAATGTATACGGATAAACAGTGTTTACGAATAAACAGTTTATACGGATAAACGTCACGTACATTTTTTACTATTTTTTTAATAAATAAATCTAAACCTAAACAGTTCAACAGTTATTTTCGTCCCATGAAAGTTGCTGTTCCGTAGAGTAGCAAATATTTAACGGTGAGCCGTCCCTTCCTAGGAGCTTGCTGTCAATGTCGTCAGCTGTTCCGTAAGGTGTGACGCACTGAATATCGTCACGTACTAAATATCATCACGCGACTTAAGAGAACAGGCGGAATAACGCAATCAAACATTTTCATTTTTCAGACAAAAACGAAATTTTTTCATTACTTGGCGATTTTTTTTCGATTTCCTGACTATATAATTAAATTACCACATCACCGGAGGCTGCATTTTCTGGGTACGTGGAAATCTATTTTCGTGCAGTGGGAGTACGTATCCATCATCGTTAGCTTCATCTCATTTGTTTCGATCTTTCTTAATGGATGCCACTGTAAAACTCTTAATGGATGCCGGCTGTTATGTATGGCATTTTATTCCTGTATTTGGCTGCGTTAAGACGATATAACAGAGCAGTGTTACGAAAATTATTAAAGGGAAGTAGTCATTTCAGCATTGCAATGTATTAAGTGAATACTATAATGCTAATTTAGTAGATTAAACATATATGTAATTTCAGTATTTTTTCGTCTTAAAGAAAAAGAGTTTTAAAGAAATACCTCTCCTCAATTTGGTCACATTACCTTCATTGCAAATTATAAATCTGATCGAAGAGTATTAAAAGAAACTTTCTCGGGAACATTTGTAATGATTTGGTAATTTTTATGCAGTATCGTAGATTTTTCATTCCATACTTTTTCCATGCGAGACGTAGACAGGTATATAAAAAACTACGTAGATAAAATTGAGTTAATGATTATTTGAGAGTAGTTTAAATGAAATCTTGTTTACAAATTCAGAATCTTGTACAATGAAATGGGTATATCCACTGCAACCGTTAAAAGACTTACTTTGTTGGATTCGAAGTGTCAACAAACGTTCCACGTCGTTCTGTCTACAATAAACTCGTGATTTGAAAAAAGAAACACATTCGTGCAGTGATACTCTTCGCTCTCCATGTAGATACTCTAATGAGTAGATAATCTCGCTTTCGAAGCGTTCTTTCCGTCTTTTCACCTTCGTCCGTTCTCCTCGCACGCAGATGTATGTTAATTCCATCTTCCCGTATCTCCCGTTAGGCCCCATGCATAAACATGGCTTGCAAAAAGAGCAGCCGTGTTCCGAACGCTGTTCGGCCATCAGCCGCCTGTCCCATCCTCCACCGCGTCGGCCCCTCGTTGCTCGTTTCTGCGTCATCTCCTCGACTCTCTTCGTGCAGTTTTCCTCCTTCGAAAATGTTTACATTCTTTTCAGTTGCAAAATAGTTTATTCTTTCTGGAATACATTTCAATTTTCTTCGCTTTTCCTGATTCTTTTTATGGTTGCTTGATTGACTATTTTGAGTTTTGGGGCCGACAACTGCTAAGGTAATTTTGTGACATTTTTTCCTGTTATTTGGATTTTTTATCGTCTAAACGAGCTGTGGCTAAAGCACCAAACCAGCGGCCCGCTGGTGTATTTTGGGCAGTCTGCCGGTGTCACACGCAAAATAATAATAAAATAGACTTCGGAAATTACAACTGTTATAGCTGATCTTTTGACTTCCATATTTCTTCAGAGAACTCTGGAAAACGACTGACGTTTTGTAAAAGAAACGTTAACTAAAAGTATCGTTCATTAAGTTGTCATTTAATGAAGTTTCACTGGCGCCGGGGTGACTTCAATGTTTCCAGCAATACCCGATCAACAATATGACTTGGCAGTGTGACAGGGTAGACCAGCAGCCGCGAGCAGTCAGATTTTGTAAGAAACGTTTGTAGTGTAGTAATAATGTAAAAGGCACTTGGCGTTCGTTACAATGCTGTTATTGAACATGGTGTCTTGTGGTGAAAAGCCTGACCTTGCTGAGAAACGTCGCTCCTTTTAGGAGAAACGGAGGGAACTTTCTTGCAAAAATTGTAGTAACGCTATCATCCGAAATTTGCATCAAAAACATTAGAAAGAGAAAACTCAAAGTTCATCTGATATTTTCAATTTCTTTTTGTTTTCCATGATCGCAAATGGTAAATTGAAGCTGCTGTCCTCCATGAACAGTTTTGTAAATTGTCGGCACTAAAACTTAGGTTTTTACAACGGTGCTACCTTACTTTTTCAGGCAAATTGTCTTGTAATTCGAACTATTAGCTCTTGTTACCCTTTGTCTTCCCAATTTTCATTCTACAGTGCATACTTTTTCTTGGTCTCTCTGATCGCCGTTTCTCTGTCAAAGTCTCATGGCCTCCTTTTCCCATTTTGAGTAGTATTAGTTGTCACCCTAAAACTTCATTGCTCATTTGCCTTTTCCATCACGTTCCC
The DNA here is from genome assembly GCA_017312745.1 of Gryllus bimaculatus. NCBI lineage: Eukaryota > Metazoa > Arthropoda > Insecta > Orthoptera > Gryllidae > Gryllus > Gryllus bimaculatus. The sequence goes on along the minus strand of BOPP01000069.1, from coordinate 2,933,230 downwards.
TTTACCACCCCCATTTGCCTCGTCGCCTATCCATCTAGCATTTCTTTGCATTGTCTACCGCACACTGCTCTTCCTCGTTTTCCTGTGTCATATTCTACGCTTTCCCGCCCAAACTCTGTCTACCTCACCAACGCTACCCTGCTTCACCGCCTCGCTCGTCTCCACCGCGCCCTGCCGCTACGTCGCTTTGTGGTCCGCTGCGTCCCACCGCACCCCAACGCGTCCCCCGGCATCTCTCAGCGCCCCAACGCGCTTCACAGCGCCCCACATCTCCCCGCAGTTCAGCCCTCCACGCCACGCCCCAGTGCCCACGACCCAGACCTCTTCAGAGTCCTGCTGCGCCCCACAAAGCCCCTCCCCTCCCCTTCCCCGCAATGCCCCACCACACCCCAAAGAGAAATCTGAGCAGAGTGTTGTTAGGTGGTGGAGTGCATCATGCAGACAGTAGAAGATAAGGCAACGGCAGTGAGCGAGGTTTATAATTGTATTTGTTTATATGAAAATCTGAAATGGATTGCTTAACGTTTGTGTGATTTACAACATTGGTACTCGAAGCTCACGGGATCGGGATACAAAGATTCTCTTCTTTTTGTGTTCTTTGAAAGATGGCGGGTTTTTTAAGTCCTTTTATTGTAATCCAATCTGCCTCGCCAAAATATCAGAGAAAAGCATTCAATGATAATCTGCTTCTTACACACCCCACAAAACCCTTCCTGCCCGGGACTTTAGTCTCCGACATTGCGGAAGACTTGGTCGCTGCGCGTAACATTACGCACCGCACTACGATATTTTTCAGAGAAATGCTCAGTCAACTTGTTAGAACATTACTAAACAAGATTCGTGAACTGGCGGAGCGCCAAAGACTCTTCCAGAGCAAGAATTCGCAATTTAAAGAATATTTCACTCGAATAATAAGTATATTAAAATTCCTAACTTCACATCGCTAAAGAACCTAATAAAATGCAGAGTGAATTTATCTTCTCGCTCCCTACGTCACAGTTTTTACTCGTTTTTTTGGCTGACTACCAATAGTAAAGATACAGATATGCTATCAGACTATGTGTAATACGACATGGACTGGAAGGTTATGTGCGGCGACGATCGGATAAAACTGAAATCTTAGCGTATTAAACACGCTAACGGAGAATGATAATTCATCTACAGTTGTTACCTGATAAAAGGAAAAAACATGGTCTACAGCTCTTATGTCAATAGTAATGAGTTTTTCTTTAAATATAAAAGTTAATCAAAGTAAACTTTAAATTCAACATCATTCAATGTTGCAGCATCAATTTGCTTCAAAATGGTAACCTTCAAAAGAGAAAGATTGGGAGACCCTTTTACGACGTTGCAAGCACAATAAAGATGTGTAATAGGGATATTAGTCTCATGAGTGTACCGCGGTTCAAACAGTTGATAAATAGTTAAAACTTTGTTAGATACTCACAGACTCTTTCTACATCCATCAGAGAGACAATTTTACGCTCGAGCAAAGAGAATTTTCAATTCTATTTCGTAGTGTCACAGTTTTGAAAAAATAATCATTCAATTGATGAAGTGTTAATATTTTAATATTTAATATTTATATCGAGTATCAGCGAACTTAAGCACTGAAACTGACATCGATGTAATATCCTGCACTGTAAGTCTTATAAGCGATAAGTTGTAACGCGGGTTTGCGAAAACTAAATTAAAAAAAGTAAAATTCTGACGATAAATTGGTACACTCGTGTTTGTTAATACGAACTCTTACAGCAGATATGCGCGCAACGCTTTGAGCACGGTTACAGATGTGAGGTGCATGTTCCCAAAATGACGGCCAATTCTAACTGCTTAAGATCTGAAGCTTTTCGAAACGAGAGCTTCTACTTAGGCCATCGTACTATATCAGCTAGACAAGATCGCTATAGTTTTACAATGACTTGCATGTGCAGCAATGGTTTCATCTATTTGTCCTCCAATGGTCGACCGAGGTAAAAAAAAAAAAAGACGAGTTTAAATAATATTAGTAAGGATAATCGGTGGTATATTATGCTGAATGGTTATACAAAGACGAAACTTTTAATGAGTTTACTGAAATACCAGGCATAAGGTTAATGCTTTCGGTTAGATAGCACCCAACAATTACAATAAAGTCTTTAAAATATCCTTCGAATAAGAAATTCTCTGCTTAGGGATGGTTACAATTTTTACTATCCGCTGCGCTCCGAACTACTTAGTTTTGTTCAATCTTCATTTGTAGTTGTACTGAAGCATCTTACAAGCCTTTTCGTACGTTTGGTGCAAAAGAGATTGCTAATTACAGGTCGGTCACCGCACCATTACCGCTCTCTTCCCCGCTCCATTGCTGCATGCCGTATATGCCCACCGCGTTCGTATCGGGTGACAGGATTGGGAGGATCTTGGACCAGAAAATCTATGCCAGATATTGAAGATGCCCCACATGACTAGACCCGTTGCATAGCCACAAACTGGCTTGCTAACAACCGCCCACTCACTCCGCGGTGGGGGAGTTATGTGGTGGGGATAGTCTGTGCCACACCGCTCAAAGATATTTCCAATGTGTGTACGGTAGTTTATAGAGTGATTTCAATGCCAAGGATGCATAAGGAGAAAAGTATACCTAATACTGTTCGAGAAATGCCCGAAGGTTCTCTTCTAAAGCGCAAAAGAACCTTAAGGTAATATTCTCCGATTACCCATACGCAGTACTTTCGGTGGAGATCGCGATCGGCTCTAGCGGTAGAACGCAACCAATAGAGCCGTTGCTCGGATTCAATCTAAAGCGAACCGTTGTAGTGTAGGTGCACGCGTTGTGGACGAGTGTCCCCGATAATTTCCAATCGAAGAACACTTCGCAACATGGTCCTTAAATAATATTACTATTATAATGGCAATAAACGGAAGGCTCCACGGCTGCACCAGCAGAAAGTATCTACACCTGAAAAATGTTTCCAACAACAGCGTTTGCCGAATTCCTAGAGAACCAACTGTTTTCCACCCAAGATTCGGTCTTTCGAAGATGAACGCGAAGTTAGAGTATTGCCTGCCCTCCCATACAGGAAGCCATGGCAGTTTACGGCTTCTTGATAGATCATTTTTCATTTTTCTGGGCGGCATACTTAAGTAGCCAAGTACGTAAGTACGTCGAGTAACGCTACAAGTACCGCGGCCACAAAAAAAATTAAGAGACTTTTGCATGAGAAAAAAGTAGCACGCATTTGACTCCATTGATACCAGAACAAGTGGAAATGCGTGCATCCAACATGTTAACAAATAAACTTTCTCATATGACAGTGAATCAGAACCCAATAGTGGTGTCTAATGACTGATACACGAAATTGATAAAGGCAAAAAACCTGTCCGTAACGTCATTTGTGTGATGGTTGATTATCTGCTCGATATCACGACCCCTTGCCAAGGTATAGTTTTGATTCTTGGAAGAACTTTACAGATGAAGGCTTCTCAGGACATATCATTAATTTTCCTTCAAAAATTGCTCGCAAATGTAATTTCTTTCAATTTATTTAGCAGCAGAAAAGGCGCTTATTAAAATTGCTACTAATCCGATTATTAGTTTAATTCTTTAAATTTTCGATTAAATTTGCTATAAGTTAAACCAATCTTTTAGAAGCGCTTCCTAGAACCGCAATATTAAATATTCATATTTTTCCTCTTAATAAATCGGTAACTCAAAATTAAATATTTAAATGATGGTAAGTGTACGAATTTGTTGAAAAAATTGATAGTTTTCGTATGAACACAAAGACGATTTTAAAAAACAACGATATTTTTCTCAAAAAACTGGCTCCAAATCTGGTCTTATTACCCTAATTTTTCTTCGCGATAGAGGAAAAGACGCTTTAAACAACTGGCTACAGATCTCACTTTTTAGTGAACTCGTGAATGTTTTCAAAAAACTGCAAGTTACGAATAATGTGTAAGAAATGAATGTGCTTGTTGTAGCACACAAAAGTTTTTTGGCTGCTTATTTCTGCTCAAGTTTCAGTGCCCTACCAGGTCTCTCCGCCATTGAAAAAGAAATCGCCTGCTCCTCCCATTACGACCTGAGCACAATATTGCGCGCAACTTAACGAAATTTCGTTTTCCCGAGCGCCCGGACGCGAGGCGCAGAGGGGCGGTGCCTGGGGAGGCGACTTGGGCACAGGCGGTGCCTTCAAACTCCGCACGTGGCGTATTCGGAGGCAGGGCCTGGAGCCGGCGCGAGAGCGCGAGCGGGGAGTGACGGGAACGTGGCGGCGGGCGGCGCAGGAGGGGCTGTGTGCGGGGACCCCCGACAGCAGGCGGGGACCCCGCACGCAGGCGCCGAACCGAAGGGGCGGCACCCCGTTGGAAGGGGGGCTCGGGGGCGGGGGGTGCGAAGACGTCGCAGGCTGGATACTGTCGAGCACAGAACGACAGGGATGCTGCGCTGCGGCCGGAGGCCGACGGGCTCTGCGTGGGGGCGAAAAGTTGGCCTCAGCAGCGCGGGGAGACACAGCCCCGCGCCGCGCCTGCGCGCCGGCGCAGCAGCAGCGCCCCCGGCAACCAGCGCCGGGAAGGGAACGCGCAGTCCACGTTACGCACGCGGGATTCACGAAACATTCGTGTTGTGGACTATCTGCTTCAGTTAATAATAGATTGTCGCATGTCATCTCTAACGCAATAATCGAACTCTAAAAAACGTTAAGAAAACTAGGGAGTAACACAGCCTTAATGTAACAAGTTATTTGTGCCTTGATTTCTAAAACATCACTTGCGCCTTATAAATATATATCAATCACTATTCACATACAATCTCGTAGAGATGTTAACACCTTAAAAATGATATTCAGTATTCAATGAATATGTATCTCGTAAGTTATTCCTACTGAAATATAATGATGAGACCGTCAATGTTCACAAAAACTTGTTCATTTATTTATTTGTTCATTTTATTCGTTAGAAGTTTTCCATATGAATGCAACTGCTGTTTCTAATTTATTCATATTACTTATTACTTACTTTTGCTTAACTTTTTGAACAAATTTAAGTTCATTCATATATGAAGATTAATGACTTATTTTTCTTATTTCAATTCGCACTACATACTCTTCTTTTTTTCTTTCCATCTTAAATGTCTATAAAAAACAAAATGACCTGTCCGAAAATAAATTATCTAACGTCACATCAGACTAGATTTAAGATACACGATAAAATAAAACCTGCTTCATCTAAAATAAGACGAGATGAACACACGATAACCGGTGTCAATTCAACATTAATAAATAAGAGTCACATTCTAAAAAATAACCATAAAGTTCTAAAAAGCCATGCGAATGCCCCTCAGCAGGAGGTTATTGAGGCGAAGAATCTCTGACAATTTCGAAGCACGGCTCTTCGGCGGAGAGTCTGAGCGCATGCGCTTAGCCCCAGCAGGCGCGGCTCGGCCTCGGCGTCTGCCGGCGCGGCCGGTTCAGAAGCGCCTGTCACGATGACACTGCATATCTCCTCCGCGCCCACTGACCCGCTCCCCGTGCGCCGCCCGCCAGGGCTGCGCTCCTACGCCGCCGCGCGCACACAGCCGGTCGGAGGGGCCGTGCAGCGCGGGAGGCGGCGCCACTGCGCCGACGAGCCCTGCGGCGCCCTGCCCAGACCCGCGTGACGCAGCGCGCGCCGCCGGCGCGGCCCACCTGCTTCAGCCGCCCCCTCGCGCCGCGCTCCCCCGCGGGCCGCGGCCGCCGCGGGCGAGGGCGTGCTGGCAGCACTTCCGCCGATGCGCGCGACGGTCGGGGCCGGCGGCGCGCGGCGAGGCGAGCTAACAACCTGGTGGGGCGGAGCGCGTTGGGGAGCGCGCGGGGAGGACGGGATTGTGCGGGAGATGCTGAGGCGGGGCAGGGACGCAGCGGCGGTGTGGCGGAAAGCGCTAAGGGAAGGGGAACGCGTTGTGGCGTGTGGGCGTGGCCTCGAAAGGGGCGCTGGGGAGGCCTGTGGCGCGGCGGTGTGGCGAGGCGCGGGTCTTGTGGGGGACACGGGGAACCGTAGCAGGGCACTGCGCTGGGTGATCAAACGGAGGGCGGAGGGCATGGTGAGGAGTTGTCGTGGCGGGAGGGTCGTTGCGTGAAGGTCTGGTGGGGAGGGATAATGGCGGGGAGTGTCGTAGACGCGGGAGTGGCAGGGGCGGGGGGGGGCGAC
>BOPP01000069.1:2909108-2927031 GCA_017312745.1 Gryllus bimaculatus | reverse complement strand
GACGCGCCGCCGCCAGGCGCGGCCCACCTCTTCCCCGCCCCCTCGCGCCCGCGCCCCCGCGCGGCCGCGCCGCCGCGGGCGAGGGCGTGCTGGCAGCACTCCGCGATCGCGCCAGCGGCGGGGCGCGCGCGCGCGGCGAGGCGACTACACAACCTGGTGGGGCGAGACGCTTGGGGAGCGCCGCGGGGAGGACGGGATGTCGCGGCGAGATTGCTGAGGCGGGGCAGGGCGCAGCGGGGTGTTCGCGGAAAGCGCTCAAGCGGGAAGGGGAACGCGTGTGGCGTGTGGGTGGCTCGAAAGGGCGCTGGGGAGGCCTGTGGCGCGGCGGTGTGGCGAGGCCGGGTCTTGTGGGGGACACGGGGGAACCGTAGCAGGGGCACTGGCTGGCGTGATAAAGGAGGGGGAGGGCATGGTGAGGAGTCTGTCGTGGCGGGAAGGGTCGTTGGCTGGAAGGTTCTGGTGGGGAGGATAATGGCGCGGGGTGGTCGAGAGCCGGGAGTGCTAGACGCGGGGGGGCGACGGGTGTGGTGGGGCAATTGCGGGGAAGGGAGGGGAGGGGCTTTGTGGGCGCAGCAGACTGCTGAAGAGGTCTTGGGTCGTGGCACTGGGGCGTGGCGTGGACGGGCTGAACTGCGGAGACTGTGGCGGCCTTGAAGCGCGTTGGGCGCCTGAGAGATGCGGGAGCGATTGGGGTGCGGTGGAACCGCAAGCGGCCACAAGCGAGCGTAGGCGGCAGGGCGCGGGGAGACGAGCGACGGCGGTGAAGCAGGTAGCGGTTGGTGAGCGTAGACAGATTCGGCGCGGCGAAAGGTAGATATTGACAACACAAGGAAAACGAGGAAGACAGTAGTGCCGGCTAGGAGACAATGCCAAAGAAATGCTAAGATGGATAGGCGACGAGGCAACATGGGACGCGTGGTATGAGCAGGGAACGTGATGGAAAAGGCAAATGAGCAATGAAGTTTAGGGTGACAACTAATACATACTCAAAGGGAAAAGGACGGCCATGAGAGTTTGACAGAGAAACATGGCATCAGCAGAGACCAAGAAAAGTATCAACTGTAGAATGAAAATTGTGGGAAGACAAAGGGTGAACAAGAGCAATAGTTTCGAATTACAGACAATTTGCTTGAAAAAGTAAGAATGCACCGTTGTAAAAACCTAAGTTTTTATGCCGACAATTTTACCAAAACTTTTCATGGAGGACCGAGACAAGCTTTTCAATGTTACCACTTTGCGATCATGCTAGACAAACCAAATCAGAAATTGAAAATAATAGAGTAACTTTGAAGTTTTCCTCTTTCTAATGTTTTGGACTGCAAATTTCGGATGAATAGCGTTATCTGACAATTTTTGCAAGAAAGTTTCCTCCGGTTCCTTCTCGCTAGAAAGGAGCGACGTTCCTCAGCAAGGTCAGGTCTTTTCCCAAGACACCATCGTTCAATAACCAGCATTGTAACGACAGCGCCAAGTGTCTTTTACATTGATTATAAAACACTACAACAACGTTCTTACAGAAATCTTGAAACTGCTCGCGGCTGCTGGTCTACCCTGTCACACGACCAGTCATATTGGTTGATCGGGTATTGCTGGAAACCACGTTGAAGATCACCCCGCGGCCAGGAAACTTCATAAACTGACAACTTTGATGAACATACTTTAGTTAACGTATTCCTTTTTACAAAACGTCAGTCGTTTTCCAGAAGTTCTCTGAAGAACGTATGGAAGTCAAAAGAATCACTTATTCACAGTTGTAATTTCTCGAATCTATTTTATTATTATTTGGCGTGGACCACCCGGCAGACTGCCCAACTACATACACCACGCGGGCCGTCTCGTTTGGTGCTTTAGCCACAGCTCGTTTAGACCGATAAAAAATCCAAATAACAGGCGAAAAAAATGTTCACAAAATTACCCTTACAAGTTGTCGGCCCCCAAAACTCAAAAATAGTCTCAATCCAAGCACCCATAAAAAGAATCGAAAAGCGAAGAAAATTTGAAATGTATTGCCTAGAAAGAATAAACAAACTATTTTGCAACTGAAAAGACAATGTAAAAGCATTTTTCGAAGAGGAAAACGCTACGCAAGAGAGGTTCGAGGAGATGACGCAGAAGACGAGCATACAGGGGCCGCGACGCGGGTGGAGGATGCGCGACAGGGCGGCTGATCGGCCGAAACAGCGTTCGGAAACACGGCTGCTCTTTTTGCAAGCCATGTTTATGCATGCGGCCTTAACGGGAGATTACGGGAAGATGGAACTTACAATACATCTGCGTGCCGAGGCGCGAGAACGTCACCAAGCTGAAAAGAACGGAAAGAACGCTTCGAAAGCTGAGATTATCTACTCATAGAGTATCTAACATGGAGAGGCGAAGATGTATCATTGCAAGGACTAGTGTCTTCATGCACCTTTTTCAAATCAACGTAGTTTATGTGCAGCGCAGAAACGACGTTGGACAGCGTCTTGTTTGACACTGTCCGGAACTGTCCAACAAAAGCGTAAGTCTTTTTAACCCGTGTTGAGAGTCGACGATATACCCATTTCATTGTCAGATTTCTGAATTTGTAAACAACGATTTCATTTAGTGAACACTACTCTTTTCTCAACAGATGAATCATCGTGAACCTATCAATTTTATCTAGCTAGTTTTTTATATACCTGTCTACGTCTCGGCATTGGAAACAAGTATGGGAATCGGAAAAATCTACCGATCACTGCATATAAAATTACCCAAATCATTACAAATGGTCTCCCGAGGAAAAGTTTTCTTTAAATGACTCTTCGATCCAGATCATTATAATTCTTGCAATAGAAGGTAACTGGTGGACCGAAAGTTGAGGAGAGCGGTATTCTTTAGAAAACTTTCTTTCCTTAAGACGAAAAGAATACTGAAAAGTTACATATATGTTTTTAAGTCTACTAGAATTAGGCATTATAGTATTCACGTTAATTACACTTGCAATCGCTGAAATGACTACTTCCCTTAATAATTTTCGTAGAGCACTGCTCCTGTTAATCGTCTTTACACGCAGGCCAAATACAGGAAACTAAAATGCCAGATGTCATTAATCAGGCGGCCAATCCCATTAAAGAGTTTACGTGCTCTTCAAGCATCCATAAGAAAGATCGAACACAAATGAGATGAAGCCTGAACGATGATGGCGATAACGTACTCCACTGCACGGAAAATAGGATTTCCAACGTCCTCCCTTAAAATTTCGCAGGCCTCCGGTGATGTGGGTAATTTAATTATATTAGTCAGGAATCGAAAAAAAAATCGCGCCAGTAATGAAAAAATTTCGGTTTTGGCTTGAAGAAATGAAAATGTTTGAATTCGCGTTATTCCGCCTGCTTCCATTAAGTCGCGGTGATGAATATTTAGTACGTGACGATATTTCAATGCGTCAAACCTTACGAACAGCTGACGAACAGTTGACACGCAAGGCCTCCTAGAGAGGGACGGCCTTCACCGTTTAATATTGCTACCTCTATCGGCAACAGCACTTTCCAATCGGAACGAGGAATAATAACTGCTTGAACGCTTGTGTTAGGTTTAGATTTATTCATATTAAAAAAAATAGTAAAACAATGTACGTGACGTTTATCCGTTATTTAAACTGTTTATCGTAAAACACTGTTGATTCCGCATTATACACATTCGCACCTACGTTACTGTCAGTATATCGTGAATTCTGTTTTTGTTTAACAAATACTTGTCACAGTGCTTGTTCGACAGTGTTCTACGAGATTTTATTATGATGTTCGTTGGAACGTGGGCGTGCAACATTTTTGGAAAACAATTTATGTTATGTTTTTTCAACAGCATATCTTATCCCTGCTGCTGCCTTGCTGCTCCACAAGTCACAAAGCTGTTTCTTATTTTTATATTCTTCTTTCCATAAAATGATCTATTACGAAAATCACACTAAACTAGATACCACCAAAATAACTGACTTCTGGTGGTTGTCAAGCCTCCATTTAAAGCGTTCATTTAACTACACTCACAATTGCCGACCTTATTGCCCTGAAATATAGGATTTAATGAAGGTAGATAGCTATATGATGTCAATTTAATATAGAAGAAAATTATTACCTCTTAAGCTAGTCATTCAAAGTTGTTTATCTACAGAGGAAGAGAAATATTTATTTCCCACGCCTCACTTAACGATTCCATTTAAATGGACGAGAAATTATTAACCACTTAAGCTAGTGATCAGCAAGTTGTTATTAACAGATATGAGAAAGAAGTTATTTTCTCCTCAAGAAGTCGGCTTTGAACGTCACAATAATAGATTCACTAACACTTTCTTGTATCTTTACACTCGGGAACCCCTCGCCCCCCAACAATGACATTCGTCTTGCACGTAGCATCGTGCCATAACATTACCAATTTAGGGGGGGAAAAATTCCTCCGTCACGTTCCCCTAGTGTTTTTCAGACGAAGAAAAACACGAAATGATGAAAAATTCGAAAAAGCAAACTTCCCATGGAAAGCGCGAGACTGGAAGAAGCAGGTGAAAAAGGCAAAATGGCCCGATGAAAAGATAAACATGTAGCCAGAGGGAAAATCAGCGCGAGTCCCAGAGCGTTCGGGCAGTGGAGGCCTACGTTCTGCCGTGAGCTTCTCGCGCCAGCTTCCCAGAGCATTCGGCCCCCCCCGCGACCCGCCTGACCCCGCCCCCCCTGCGGCGGGCCGCCACTTTTCCAGCCTCCCGGCGATTCTCTCCCCGACCCCTATTCCCCTTTTCTGGCCCCAAGCCCACTTCCAGCACAGGCTCCGCCTCGCCATCCTCTCGCCGAGTCCCGCCACTTGCCGCGCCTGCCTGCTTCCACCCCCCTCGGCTCATTTCGAGCAGATATTTTATACCGATGGCAGACGCGGCGGGCCCTTCGGAGGAGCCATCGTCTATTTATTGCTCCCGTTTGGGGAAGGAACGAGACGCGTGGCTGCGAGGAACAGAGGGGATCGCCCGCCCAGTGGCACACAAGCGCGAGACTACTCTTCCCTTTTCCACGCTGACTGTGTACCGTTGGCACAGCTCGAGACCGTTATTACAGTAAGTATTACTATCATCGTCGTGGCTACTGCACTGCTAGTCTTGCAGCATAACAGTACCATTTTTTTTAGACGCGCTAGTTTGGAAATTCACAAAAGCCTGAGTGGTCAGTGTGGGAAGCAGAAAGAGAAACAGGAACATTCATTTCAATCTGCCTTCTCTGTCCCGTTCCAAATATAAGAATTCGCGGTGCCACTGAAAGTACAAGACATCCACGCAACAGAAATTATGAAATGGTGGAAGGAAACAAGGATAATGAAATACTTTTATTCAAGAAAAACAATCATCTGGACATACTTTTTGTTTTGTGCGGCTTCGGTTATAAAGAGTTCTCTTGCGAACTTCATTGGCGAATGATGATGCAGGGCGCACATTCCCTTTAAACATGACTTCCATCAACTTCGATTTTCAAGTAATGTTCAACCTGCAAAAACCGCAACGTTACGCTTGTGCTAACTTTTCTCATCCATTGAAAAACTATCTCTTGTAGCGATTTGTATTAGTTTTGTTTTCGCTTCATTAGGGAATTCACAATGACATCGGTTCTGCCATCATGTAGATATCTACTACTAATGGAAACTGTCACCGAATACTGAAGATCATTATGGCGGAGCCTTCAGGAACCATATTAAAATAGCGGTGACAATACTTCTCTCGGGTAACGTAGATCCGGACTTGCACATGCACGCATCATCTTGAAGAATGTTGGATTTGAATTGCAGGCGAAGGCGATGCGCTAGTGTGGAAAGAAAGATATTCGAATGAACATGTCAACTCTAATGTCAAATTAACTGTGGACCTTCGACTTGACTCTTAAAAGCTTTACATATAACTCAACAACCGACTCAATTATAATTTGTCGTGCAAAGCAACTCATTAAGCTTCGCGTTTAAAATTCAAAATTGTAGATTTTATACAAACATAATACCTTAAACTGGTTTTTTGCTTTGGTACGTATTCACTTCATCTTTCAGTTCAAGAGTTAACGTGTGGTCATATCAACGACCGTTGAACTGAACAAACAGATCTTCATCCGTTGTGGCGTTTTGTTTCACCGTGTTTGTTTTTTCTAACAATTAGCATATTTTCTGGAAGACGTACTGACCTTTTTGAGAACCTCACGCATCTCACTTTCCCGCGGCCGAATTTATTAACGATCTTTCTGATCGTCGGGTTACTTCATGTCTGATTATGAGGCCTATGCGTTGCCAGTAAAGAAAAGATAGTCAAAATTGAGGCAAAACAGACTAGTTATGAAACTACTAAAACTATTTTATAATTCATGATATAACTTGTGATTGCTGGAATTGTTATAATATTCCGATTTTCCTCCTTGTATTACTGAGACAATAGGCACGGAAAATTATTCATTCGCCATTCAGATTTTTTAATAACTAATCACTTAAGACATTAATTTCAAGAACTTTATTCTCTTACTTGAATCTTTAATTGTTTGGCATTGTGCTTCTTTCGGATATCCAAATAATATTCCTTGTAGTCTCGCTTTCGACTGAACTTTAAATGTTTAATAATAATTCCTCATTCGCCTGCAAGACCATTCAATCTGAATGATTCCGGAAAATCAGCACCACGTCTTGGATAAAACTCTGCATGAAACCGTTAAAGATGAAACTCGCTGAGGTAATCCAACGAACCTGCAGATTAAAAAAATGTAGTAATTGCTTATATTATTAACTTTAGTAGAGAAGATAACGAGATATCATTTTCGTTGCTGTTGATTTGAAATAGTCCGTCTGTTCAACCGTTTTATTACGAGGATTTCACATTCCTTGCATTTAAAGACCAAAGGATGGGGCGTTTACAAGTTCGTTACCAAGTCGGGAAGTGGTTATTGAAAACGCTCCAAAATTTGCGTACGTTAAAATATCTGTTAGCGTGGCCGGGCTCCCATAAAGAATGAAAAAAAAAATAGAAATGATAAGGCTTATATGATTGACTCGTGAAAGACGCTGTTGTGTTTTGTGTAATTCTTATACTTTGAAAACCACCTCCTAGAAGTGAAGGTTTTCCGAAATTGAGTACATACTTAATTTTTTAACGCTCAAACATCTGCTGGCGCTAAGTTGTATATAATATTAAATCTATCCAATACATAGTTGAAAGAGTTGATAAGAAAAGCCGCAAGTCCTGAAGGAACATCAAGACACGTTCAAATTATTAAACAACGTATTAGCAGCAGTTCCGCATTCCTCTGGTTTCTAATGTTTTACTAATTCCAAGTGAATATGTCTTAGTCTCTTAAGCGTTGCCTACGTCTTCATCCTGCCGCAACTTTCGATTTATCAACACCAATTTCCAAAGAAAAGTATCGCTTACCGAAAGATCCCTAACCGAACGACTGAAAAAAATGGAGACGAAACTGAAATACTCATTCAAAACAGAGTGACGAGAAGTATGGTTCAGCGACGTATACAAACAAGGGATAAATAACGAACCGCTCGGTGATCCATTTTATTCTTTTATTGAAAAAGCTTTGCGCTATAAATCACATGAAGATGCATCTTTAGGAGAAAATGCATTTTATACCGCTCGCCGCATTTATTCCGCATTTTCCTCCTCGCTGCACAAACAAGCAGAAGGGAGCAAAGATGAATACTCGAAAGAAACATGGCAAATTATGCAGCAATTCGTTGAACTAGACTGTCATTATACAAACGAATAGCAAGTTGGGCGCGCGCGCTGGGTCAGCGCGGGTTGGGCAGGGCGCGCAGGGCCTCGCGCAGGGCGCCCCTCCCCCGCGCTGCACGGCCCCTCGGCCGCTGCGCGCGCGGCGCGTGGAGCGCAGCCCTGCGGGCGGGGAGCGGGGAGCGGGGTCAGTGGCCGCGGAGGAGACTTGCAGTGTCACTGTGACAGGCGCTTCTGAACCGGCCGCGCCGGAGACGCCGAGGCCGAGCCGCGCTGCTGGGGCTAATGCGATGGCTCAGACTCTCCGCCGAAGAGCCGTGCTCGAAATTGTCAGAGATTCTTTCCTCATAACCTCCTCTTAGGGGCATCGCATGGCTTTTTAGAACTTTATGGCTATTTTTTGAATGTGCTTTATTTATTAATGTGAATGACTCGTTATTGTGTTCATCTCGTCTATTTTATGAAGCAGGTTTTATTTTTCGTATCTTAAATTAGTCTGATGTGACGTTAGATTAATTTATTTTCGTGGACAGGTCATTGTTTTTATGACACTTAAGAATGGAACGAAAAAAATAAGAGTATTGGGAATTAAATAAGAAATAAAATAATTAATCTTCATATATGAACGAATTAATAATTTGTTCAAAAAGTTAAGCAAAAGTAAGTAATAAGTAAATGAATAAATTAGAACACAGTTGCAATTCATGGAAAAATCTAACAATAAATGAACAAGTTTTGTGAACATTAACATCTCATCATTATATTCAGTAAATAACTTACGAGATACTATTCATTGAATCCTGAATATCATTTTTATGATTAATCTCTACGAAATTTTGTGAGAAAAGTGATTGAATATTTTATACGCAAGTGATCTTTAGAATCAAGGACAATAAACTTATTAATTAAGGCTGTTTACTTCCTAGTCTTCTTAAGTTTTTTGATTCATTATTTGCTGTGTTCATGCGACAATCTAATATTAACGAAAGCAATATCCACAACACGAATGTTTCCGTGAATACGCGTGCAACGTGGACTGCGCGTCCTTCTGCGCTGGTTGCCGGCGCTGCTTTGCGCGGCGCGACGCGGGGCTGTGTCTCCCCGGCTGCTGAGCCAATTCCGCCCCCACGCAGCCGTCGGCCTCGGCCGCAGCCGCAGCCCATTCCTCGTTCTGTGCTCCAGTTCCAGGCCCATGGAAGGGCTCGGCGGGCGGGGATCGTTAGAGACGTCGCCAAAGCTGACTACCTGTTCGAGCACAGAACGAAAGGGCTGCGCGCTGCCGCCGAGGCCGACGGGCTTGCGGTGGGCGTAGCGAAAAGTTGGCCCTCCAGCAGCCGCGGGAGACACAGTCCCCCGCGCCGCGCCGCCGCCGCGCCCCAGAGCAGCGCCCCCGGCCAACCCAGCCGCCGGGAATGCGGAACGCGCATCCACGCTTACGCACGCAGGGATCCACGAAACATTCGTGTTCGTGGACTGATCTGCTTCAGTTAATAATAAGGATTTCGCCATGTATCTCTATCACGCAAATTAATCTGAACATCTCAAAACGTTAAGAAAACTAGGGAGTAAACAGCCTTAATGTAAAAGTTTATTTGTCCTTGATTTCTAAAACAGTCACTTGCGCTATAAATATTCAATCACTATTCAACATACATATTCGTAGGATGTTAACACTGTAAAATGATATTCAGTGATTCACATGAATAGTATCTCGTAAGTTATTCTTACTGAAATATAATGATGAGACGTAAGTTCACAAAAACTTGTTCACTTTATTCTATTTGTTCATTTATTTGTTAGAATTTTCCCAATGAATTGCAACTGCTGTTTCTAATTTATTCATATTACTTATTACTTACTTTTGCTTAACTTTTTGAACCAAATTTTAAGTTCATTCATATATGAAGATTAAGTACTTATTATTTCTTATTTAATTCGCACCAATACTCTTCTTTTTTCTTTCCATCTCAAATGTCTATAAAAACAAAATGACCTGTCCCCGAAAATAAATTATCTAACGTCACATCAGACTAGATTTAAGATACACGAAAAATAAAAACCGGCTTCACTAAAATAGACGAGATGAACACACGATAACGTGTCATTCAACATTACATAAATAAGAGTCACATTTCAAAAAATAACCATAAAGTTCTAAAAAGCCATTCGCGAATGCTCCCTCAGAGGAGGTTATTGAGAAGAGAATCTCTGACAATTTCGAGCAACGGCTCTTCGGCCGGAGAGTCTGAGCCATGCGCTTTAGCCCCAGCAGGCGCGGCTCGCCTCGGCGTCTGCCGCGCGCGGCGGTTCAGAAGCGCCTGTCACAGTGACACTGCATAGTCTCCTCCGCGGCCACTGACCCGCTACCCCGTGCCCGCCCGCCAGGGCTGCGCTCCTGACGCGCCGCGCGCACACAGCGGCGTGAGGGGCCGATGCAGCGCGAGGGAGGCGGCGCCCTGCGCCGAGCCCTGCGCGTCCCGCCGCAGACCCGCGGTGACGACGCGCCGCCGCCCGGGCGCGGCCCACCTCTTCAGCCGCCCCCTCGCGCCCGCGCTCCCCCTGCGGGCCGCGGCCGCCGCGGCGAGGGCGTGCTTGGCAGCACTTCCGCCGATGCGCGCGAGCGGTCGGGGCCGGCTGGCGGCGCGGCGAGGCGACTAAAACCTGGTGGGGCGCGAGCGCTTGGGAGCGCCGCGGGGAGGGACGGGATGTCGCGGGGAGATTGCTTGAGGCGGGGCGGGCGCAGCGGGAGTGGTGGGCGGAAAGCGCTAAGCGGTGAAGGGGAACGCGGTTGTGGCGTGTGGGCGTGGCTCGAAAAGGGGCGCTGGGGAGGCCTGTGGCGGGCGGATGTGGCGAGGCGCGGTCTTGTGGGGACACGGGGACCGTAGCAGGGGCACTGCCTGGCGTGATCAAACGGAGGGGGAGGGCATGGTGAGGAGTGTGCGTGGCGGGAGGGTCGTTGGCTGGAAAGGTTCTGGTGGGGAGGATAATGGCGGGGAGTGGTCGTAGACGCGGGAGTGGCTAGCGCGGGGGGGGAGGGTGTGGTGGGGCATTGCGGGAGAAGGGGGGGAGGGGCTTTGTGGGCGCAGCAGACTCTGAAGAGTCTGGGTCGTGGGCACCTGGGGGTGGTCTGGAGGGCTGAACTGCGGAGATGATGGGGCGCTTGAAGCGCGTTGGGCGCGCTGAGAGATGCGGGTGAAGCGATTGGGTGCGTGGACCGCAGCGAGACCACAAGCGACCGTAGGCGGCAGGGCGCGGGGAGACGAGCGAGGCGGCTGAAGCAGCGTAGCGTTGGTGAGCGTAGACAGAAGGGCGCGGCGAAAGGTAGATATTGACAACAAGGAAAACGAGGAAGAGCAGTAGTGCCGGCTAGCGAGACAATGCCAACAAGAAATGCTAGATGGATAGGTCGACGAGGGCACGATGGGCGGTGGTAGAGCGGGAACTGATGGAAAAGGCAACATGAGCAATGAAGTTTAGCGTGACAACTAAGTACTACTCCAAAGGAAAAGGAGCCATGGAGTTTGACAGCAGGAAACAGCGATCAGAGAGGACCAACAGAAAGAGTACACTGTAGAATGAAAATTTGGGAAGACAAACGGGTAAACAAGACCAATAGTTTCGAATTACAAGACAACTTTGCTGAAAAAGTAAGAAGCACCGTGTAAAACCTAAGTTTTATGCGACAATTTTACAAAACTGTTTCATGCGAGGACCAGACAGCTTTCAAGTTACCATTTGCGATCATGTAGAAAACAAACAAGAAATGAAAAATATCAGACGAACTTTGAGTTTTCTCTCTTCTAATGTCGTTTGGGATGGCATAATTTCGCGATGAATAGCAGTTACTACAATTTTTGCAAGAAAGTTCCCTCCGTTCCTGTCTCCTAGAACAGGAGCGACGTTCGCTCAGCAAGGTCAGGCTTTTCCACAAGACACCATCGTTCAATAACAGCATTGTAACGAACGCCAAGTGCTCTTTTACATTATTATAACACTACAACACGGTTCTTACAGAAGAATCTTGACTGCTCGGGCTTTGCTGGTCTACCCGATGTCACATGCCGAGTCATATTGGTTGATCGCGGGTATTGCTGGAAACATGTTGAAGGACACCCCGGCGGCCAGTGTGAAACTTCATAAACTGACAACTTATAATGAACATACTTTAGTTTAACGTATTCCTTTTACAAAACGGTCAGTCGTTTTCCAGAAGTTCTCTGAAGAACTATGGCACAGTCAAAAGATCACTTATCTACACGTTGTAATTTTCCGAAGTCTATTTTTATTATTAATTTGCGTGTGACACCCGGGCAGAACTGCCCAAAATACACCAGCGGGCCGCTCGTTTGGTGCTTTAGCCACAGCTCGTTAGACGATAAAAAAATCCAAATAACGAGGGAAAAGAATGTCACAAAATTACCTTAGCAAGTTGTCGGCCCCCAAAACTCAACAAATAGTCAATCAAGCAACCCATAAAAAGAATCGGAAAAGCGAAGAAAATTTGAAATGTATTGCCAGAAAGAATAAACAAACTATTTTGCAACTGAAAAAGAAATGTAAAACATTTTTCGAAGACGGAAAAACGCAACGCAAGAGAGTGTCGAGAGATGACCAGAAGACGAGCATACAGGGGGCCGCGACGCGGGTGGAGGAATGGCGACAGGCGGCTGATGGCCGAACAGCGTTCGCGAAACACGGCTGCTCTTTTTTGCAAGCCATGTTTATGCATGGGCCTAACGAGGAGATACGGGGAAGATGGAAGTTACACAATACAATCTGCGTGCCGAGCGGAGAACGTTTCAACAAGCTTGAAAAGACGGAAAGAACCGCCTTCGAAAGCTGAGATATCTACTCATAGAGTATCTTAACATGGAGAGGCGAAGAGTATCATGCAGGAACTAGTCGTTTCATCGCCACCGCTTTTTCAAATCAACGTAGATTTATTGTGCAGCACAGAAACGACGTTGGACACGTCTTGTTGACACTTCGAAAGTCCAACAAAAGGTACGTCTTTTTAACCCGTGTTGCCCGCAGTGGATATACCCCATTTCATTGTCCAGATTCTGAATTGTAAACAACCCGATTTTCAATTTAGAACCTAACCTTTTCAACAGATGAATCATCGTGAACCTCAATTTTATCTACTAGTTTTTTATATACCTGTCTAGTCTCGGCATGTGGAAACAAGTATGGAATGCGACAAAATCTCCCGACTCACTGCAATAAAATCTACCCCAAATCATTACAAATGGTCTCCCGAGGAAAAGTTCTCTTTTAATACTCTTCAGCATCAGATATTATAATTTTGCAATGAAGTGTAATGGTGACCAAAGTTGAGGCGAGCGGTATTTCTTTGAAGAACTTTTTTTCCTTTAAGACGCAAAAGAATACTGAAAGTTACATATATGTTTTAAGTCTACTAAATTAGCATTATAGTATTTCACTTAATACACTTTGGCAATGCTGAAAATGACTACTGTCCCTTAATAATTTTCCGTAGACACTGCTCCTGTTATATCTCTTTACACTCAGAGCCAAATACAGGAAATAAAATGCAGATTCATAACCAGCGCGGCCAACTCCCACTTAAGAGCTTACAGGTGCTCATTAAGGCAAAGAAAGATCGAAACAAATGAGATGAAGCCATAACGAGTGATGCGAATACGTAATCCACTGCAACGGAAAATAGGATTTCCACGTCCCTTAAAAATTGCAGCTCCGGTATGTGGGTAATTTAATTCATATTAGTCAGGAAATCGAAAAAAAAATCGCGCCAGTATGAAAAAACTTTCGGTTTTGGGCTTGAAAAAATGAAAATGTTTGTATTGCGTTTAATTGCCGCCTTGTTCCTTAAGTCGCGGTGATGAATATTTAGTACGTGACGATATTTCATATGCGTCAAACCTTACGAACAGCTGACGACAGTTGCACAGGCAAAGCCTCCTAGAAGGGACGGCTCACCGTGAATATTGGCCTACCTCTAATCGGAACAGCAACTTTCCCGATCGGACGGAATAATAACTGCTTGAAACTGCGTTTAGGTTTAGATTTATTATATTACAAAAAAATAGTAAAAAAATGTACGTGACGTTTATCCGTTTGATTAAACTGTTTTAGTCGTAAAAACACTGTTGTATTCCGCCTATAACTTGCACCTACGTTACTGTCAGTTCATCCGTGAATTCTGTTTTTGATTTAAAAATAACCTTTACATCTTTTTGACAGATTTTACGAATTTTGTTTGATGTTCGTTGATGAACGGGGGCGTGGCAACTTTTTTTGGAAAACCAATTTATGTATGTTTTTCAACAGCAGTTATCGTTTCCTGCTGCTGCCTTGGCTGCTCACAAGTCACAAAGTGTTTCTTATTTTATATTCTTCTTTTCCATAAAATTGATCTATTACGAAATCACACTACTAACTATACCACAAAATAACTGATTTCTGAGTTGGTTGTAAAGCCTCCATTTAAGCTTATTAACTCACTAACAATGCCGACTTATTTGCCTGAATATAGGATTTAATGAAGGTAGATAGCTATATGATGTCATTTAAATAATAGAAGAAAAGTTAATTACCTCTTAGCTAGTCAATTCAAAGTTGTTTATTACAGAGGAAAGAAATATTTCATTTCCACGCCTACTTAACGATTCCACTTTAAATGGGACGAGAAATCTATTAACCACTAAGCTAGTATCACAAGTTGTTATTACAGATATAGAAAGAAGTTATTTTCTCCTCAAGAAGTGTACGGCTTTGAAGTCACAAAATATTCACTAACACTTTCTTTTATCTTTAACTCGGCCCCCCCCCCCAACAATGACATTCTTTGACGTAGCATCGTGCCACAACATTACCAAATTAGGGGGGGAAAAATTCCTCCGTCACGTTCCCCTAGTGTTTTTCAAGACGAAAGAAAAACACGAAATGATGAAAATTCGAAAAACGCAAACTTCTCCATGGAAAGCGCGAGACTGGAAGAAGAGGTGAAAAAGCGAAAAGGCCCGATAAAAGGACAAACATGTAGCCAGAGGGGAAAATCAGGCGAGTCCCCAGAGCGTTCGGGCCAGTGGAGGCTACGTTTCTGCCTGAGCTTCTCGCGCCAGCTTCCCAGAGCATTCGGCCCGCGCCCCGCGACCCGCCCTGACCCCGCCCCGCCCTGCGGCGGGGCCGCACACTTTTCCAGCCTCCCGGGCGATTTCTCTCCCCGCCCCTATTCCCCTTTCTGGCCCCAAGCCCCGTTCCAGCACAGGCTCCGCCTCGCCTCCTCTCCGAGTCCCCGCCCGATGCCCGCCTGCCTGCTTCCACCCCTCGGCCATTTCGCAGCAGATATTTTATCCTCGATGGCGACGCGCGGGCCCCCTTCGGAGGAGCCACTCTCTATTTATTGTCCCTTGGGTGAAGGAACGGACGCGTGGCTGCGAGAAAGAGGGATCGCCCGCATGGGAACACACAGCGGAAGACACTCTTCCCTTTTCCACGCTGACTCGTGTCCGTTGGCAGCGAGGCGAGACCGTTATTACAGTAGTATTACTATCATCCGTCGTGGCTACTGCTGTAGTCCTTGCAGCATAACAGTACCACTTTTTTTTAGACGCGCGAGTTTGGAAATTCACAAAAGCGCGGAGTGGTCAGTGTGGGAAGCAGAAAGAGAAACAGGAACATTCATTTCAATCGCCTTTCTGTCCCGTTCCAAGATATAAGCAATTCGCGGTGCACTGAAAAGTACAAGAACATCCACGCAAACAGAAATTATGAAATGGTGGAAGGAACAAGGATAAGAAATACTTTTATTCAAGAAAAACAATCTCTGGACATATTTTTTTGTTTTGTAGCGGCTTCGTTATAAAAGTTCCTTGCGAACCTTCATTGGCGAATCATGATTGAGGGGCACCATTCCCTTTAAACCATGACTTCCATCAACTTCATTTTCAAGTAATGTTCAACCTCGCAAAAACGAAGGTTACGTTGTGCCTAATTTCTCATCCATTGAAAAACTATTCTTTAGCGATTTGTATTAGTTTGTTTTCCTTCATTAGTGAATTCACAATGCACATGGTTCTGGCCAACATGTAGATTCGTACTACTAATAGGAAACTTGTCACGAATACTGAAGATCAGTATGCGCGGAAGCCTCAGGACCATATTAAAATAGGGTGACAATACTTTCTCGGCGGTAACGTCAGATCACGGACTTGACCATGCACGCACATCTTGAAGAATGTTGGATTGAATTGCAGGCGAGGCTGATGCTAGTGTGAAAGAAGATATTCATGACACATGTTACTCTAATTCAAATTAACGTGTGGACCTTCACTTTGACTCCTTAAAACTTTACATAAACTCAAGCAGAACGACTCATTATAATTTCGTGCAAAGATACTCATTACACTTCGCGTTTAATTAAAATTGTAGATTTTTATTACAACATAATACTTAACTGGTTTTTTTGTTTGGTACGTATTCACTTCATCTTTCAGTATCAAGACGTTAACGTGTGGTTCATATCAACGACCGTTGAGTGAACAAACAGATCTTCATCTCTTTGTGCGTTTTGTTTCACGTGTTTGTTTTTTCTAAAATTAGCATATTTTCTGGAAGACGTACTGACCTTTTTGGAACCTCACGCATCTCACTTTCCCGCGGCCGATTTTAACGGATCTTTCTGAATCGTCAGGTTACTTCATGTCTGATTATGAAGGCCTATGCTTGCCAGTAAAGAAAGATATCAAAATTGAGGCAAAACAGACTAAGTTATAAACTAACTACAAATATTTTATAATTCATGATATAAGCTTGGATTGCTGGAATTGTTATAATATTTCGATTTTCCTCCTTGTATTAGGTGAGACAACTCAGGCACAGAAAATTATTCAGTTCCCTATTCAGATTTTTTAATAATAATCACTAAGGACATTAATTCAAGAACCTTTATTCTCTACTTGAATCTTTAATTGTTTGCATTGTGTTCTTTCGGATATATCCAATACTAATATTCCATCTGTAGTCTCGCTTTCTGACTGAACTTTTAATGTTTAAATATAATTCCCATTGCGCCTGAAGACGCTTCAATCTGAATGATCCAGAATAATCACACCACGTCTTTGAAAAATCTGCAATGAACCGTTAAAGATGAAACCGCTGAGGTAATCCAACGAACGCGTCTAGAATCTAAAAAAAATGTAGTGAATTGCTTTATATTAAACTTTAGAGAGAATGATTAATAGATATTTCATTTTCGTGCTGTTGGATTCTGAAATAGTCCGTCTGTTTAAACCGGTTCACATTACAGGAGGATTTTCACATCCTTGCATTTCAACACCTAACAGGATGGGGCGTTAACAGTTCGTTTACAAGCAGGGAAGGTGATAATTGAAAACGCTTCCAAATTTGCGTACGTTAAAATATCTGTTACGTGCGCCGGTCCCCTAAAGAATGAAAAAAAATAGAAGATAATATATACGGCTTATATGATTGACTCTGTGAAGACGCTGTGTGTTTGTTGTAATTCCTATACTTGTAAAACACACTCCAGGAAGTGAAGGTTTTCCGAACATTGAGTACAACTAATTTTCTTAACGCTCACACAATTTGCTGGGCGTAAGGTATGATAATATTAAATCATCTCAATACATAGTTGTAAAGGTTGATAAGAACAAGCAGTCCGAAGGAACATCAAGACACGTTCAAAATTATTTAATACAAGCGTATTAGCAATCAGCCGCATTTCCCTGCGTTTCTATGTTTTGATAATCCAGTGAAATGTCTTAGTATCTCTTAAGCGTGCCTACGTCTCATCCTGCCGCAACTTTCGATTTATCAAACACAATTTCAAAGAAAAGTATCGCTTAACCGAAAGATCACCATAAGCCGACAGACTGAAAAAAATGAGACGAAACCTGAAATATCATTCAAAACAGAGTGACGAGAATATGGTTCAGCGAGGTATACAAACAAGGGATAAATAACGAACCGCTCGGTGATCCATTTTTTTTCTTTTATTGAACAAAGCTTTGCGCTGATCAAATCAACATTGAAGATGCATCGTTTAGGAGGAAAATGCATTTTAATACCGCTCGCGCATATTATTCCGCATTTTCCTCCTCGCTGCACAAACAAGGCAGCAAGGGAGCAAAGAGGAGTACTCGAAAAGAAACATGGCAAATTATGCAGCAATTCGTTGAACTAGACTGTCATTATACAAACGAATAGCAAGTT
>BOPP01000069.1:2875875-2888063 GCA_017312745.1 Gryllus bimaculatus | reverse complement strand
ATTCTCTCTCTCTCTCTTTTCGCATTCTCTCCTCTCTCTCTCTTTCGCCATTCTCTCTCTCTCATTCTTCATCTCTCTCTCTCTCGCAATTCTCTCTGTCTTCTCTCTTCGCATTTTCCTCTCTTCTCTCGCAATCTCTCCCTTCTCTCTTCTCTCGCAATTCTCCTCTTCTCTCGCTCGCATTCTCTCTTCTCTCGCGATTCTCTCTCTCTCGCATTCTCTCTCTCGTCGCCATCTCTCTCTCTCGCATTCTCTCTTCTCTCTACTGCGCATTCGCTCTCTTCAAGCGCATTCTCTCTCTCTCACCGCATTCTCTCTTCCTCTTCTCCACGCATTTTTCTGCTCTCTCCACGCATTCTCCTCTCTCTTCTCAACGCAATTCTCTTCTCTTCTCTCGCTTCTCTCTCTCTCTCGCATTCTCTCTCTCTCTCCATTTCTCTCTCCTCTCTCTCTCTTCCTCTCCTTCGCATTCTTCTCTCTTCTTCCTCGCATTTCTCTCTCTCTCTCTTCGCATTCTCTTCCCTCCGCATTTCTTCTCTCTCTCTCGCACTTCTTCTCTCTTCTCTTCGCATTTCTCTCTCTCTCTGCATTCTCTCTCTCTCTCTCGATGGGCTCTCTCTCTCTCCGCCATCCTCTCTCTCATCGCATTCGTCTTCTCTCTCTCTTCGCATTCTTCTCTCTCTCTCTCTTCGCATTTCTCTCTCTCTCTCTCGGCATTTTCTCTCTCTCTCCCACGGCATCTCTCTCTCTCTCACGCATCTCTCTCGGCTCTCACCGCATTCTCTTCTTCTCTCTCTCACGGGGCATTCTGCTCCTCTTCTTCTTCTCTCTCACCGCATTCTCTGTGCTCTCTCTCCACGCCTTCTCTCTCTCTCTTCTCACGCCATTTCTCCTCTCTCTCTCTTCTCACGCATTCTCTCTTCTCATCTCTCTCACGCACTTTCGCTCTCTCTCTCTCACGCCATTCTCCTCTTCTTCTCACCGCATTTCTCTTCCTCTCTCTCTCTCACGCATTCTCTCTCTCTGAACGGCATTCTCTCGTCTCTCTCTGACGCATTCTCCTCTCTCTTGCTGGAGCATCCTCTCTCGCTCCTGACGCACTCTCTCTCTCTCGACGCATTCTTTCTCTCTCTCTGACGCATTCTCTCTCTCCTCTCCGCATTCTTCTCTCTCTCTCGCATTCTCTCTCTCTCTCACGCATTATCTCCCTCTCACGCATCTCTCTTCTCTCTCACGCATTCTTCTCTCTCTCTCACGCATTCTTCTCTCTCCTCTTCACGCATTCTCTTCCTCTCTCTCCTCCACGCATTCTCTCTCTCTCTCACGGCATTTCTCCTTCTCTGCTCACGCATTTCTCTCTCGTTCTGCTCACCCAATGTCTCTCTCTCTCTCTCTCACGCATTTTCCTCTCTCTTCTCTCACGCATTCCTTCTCTTCTTTCTCACGCATTCCTCCTTCTCTCTCACCGGCATTCTCTCTCTCTCTTCAACGCATTCTCTCCTCTCTCTCTCACGCATTCTCTCTCTCTCTCACCGCATTTCTCTCTTCTTCTCTTTCAACGGCAATTCTCTCTCTTCTCATCACTGGCAATTTCTCTCTCTCTCTCTCCACGCATTCTCTTCTCTCTCTCCACGGCATTCTCTCTCTCTGCCTGCGCATTCTCTCTCTCTTCGCCATTCTCTCCTCTCTTCTCATCGCATTCTCTCTCTCTCTCTCGCAATTCTCTCCTCTCTCCTCTCTCTCGGCCAATCTCTCTCTTCTCTCTCGCAAATCTTCTTCTTCTCTCTCGCTATTTCCTTCTTATCTCTCTCTCTCGTCTCGCGATTCTCGCTCTCTCTCTTCTCGGGCGCATTCTCCTCTCTCTCTCATTGTTCTTCCGCGATTCTCTCCTCTCTCTCTCTTTCGCATTTCTCTCCTCTCTTCTCTCCGCATTTTCTCTCTCTCTCTTCTCGTTCTACGCATTCTTCTTCTCTCTCTTCGCAGTTCTTCTCTCTTCTCTCCTCTCGCTCTTACTCTCTCTCTCTACTTCTTCCGCAATTCTTCTCTCTCGTCTCTCGCATTCTCTCTCTCTTGGCATAACGCATTCTCCTCCCTCTCTTCACCGCATTCTCTCTCTCTCTTTCTCGCATCATTTTCTCCTCTCTGGTCTCTCTCGCTCACGATTTTCTTCTCTCCTTCTCTCGCATTCTCCTCTTCTCTCTCAACGCATTCTCTCTCTCTCTCCACGCTTCTACGTTCTCTCTCTCTCTCCTCCTCTCTCTCTTTCTCCTCCAACGCACACGCCGCTCTTTCCTCTCGTTGGTGTGCATTCTACTCTCTCTCTCTACCACTCGCATTTCTCTTCTCTCTCTCTCAACGCCATTCTCTTCTCTCTCTTCGTCGTTTCTCTCTCTCAACGGCATTTTCTCTCTCTCTACTTTCTCTCTCTCGCATTCTCTCTCTCTTTCTGCATTCTCTTCTTTCTTTGGCTCTTGACAACCCACGACCGACCACAAAGGCGGCCGGCCACTTTTCGTGCGGCCAGCACCCCGCGCTCCTCAGCGACTCGTCTCTTCCGCACAACCTCAACCCTTAACCTTTCCTTGATCACCACCATGGGCTTATATATAGGCGCTCTGCCGTTCGAGATACAACCTGACATATATGATATCTACGGTTTATTATCAGAGCATGTCTGGGCAAACGCTCCGCGCGTAGTAACGCTCTCTCTCTCCTCAACTCGACAAGTCTTGAATTTGTTTTTCAATAGTCATTAAGTTCGCCATACTACGTAGATAAATATTCTGTCGCGTGTTATCCTCTCTCATCGGCAGATAACACCTGGTTGCTTTTGCCTCCAAAAACGCTTATGGAATAAAAAACTGTTTGTATGGACAAAGCATAGATATTGTGGTGGTAAACAAAAGTATTTGCATATTCGCCTGCAAATTATTTACATGTGATTTTACCGTGTTGTTATCCTGAGATTTTGTTCAAAACATATTTTGTTTGTTATATAGGACTTTGTAAGATCATCCGTAAATTGTAATTCCACCAAGAATATTCCTTTATAATTTGTATGAATTTGCAGTAAAATGGTATATTGTTATTTTGTTGCATAATACCAACATTCTGATATTCCACTAACCGAAAAATGAGAAAGATTTAAATTTTAAAAAATAATTTTTAAATGTAATTTATATTTAATATTTAAAATAATGGGAGGTTTTTTTTTTTCACAAATTCTGGGCATTTCATTTGTTAATTAATTTTCTTAATTAGGTTGGAGGGTCCCAGAAAAAAACGAAATCGTTTCGTTTTCATTGATCGAAAACTCTTATCGTTCAATCATTTCATTTTAGGTTGAAACGGAAACACTATTCAGTTTACCTTCCTTTTAGCCAGCCTGCCTGGGGGGTAATTGCCAAACATTAGCCAGATAGAGGGTCCCTTTATTTTTCTCATTCACATAAGCTTTATCCAATAATGTCTGCGTAATGTGCGAAGTACACGGCTTTCTGTCAAACATTCATCCATATTTCGGACTCGACGTCAACAAAAAACTCGGTTTTCTTAATCATAACACTGATGGAAACCAACAATCCACCAATGTTTTGCTGATTTGCGAGGCAACCGCGTGTTTACTGCGTTCCAGTTGCGAGTCCCGCTTGCAGTTTCTACTTTCCCTGGGAGACCTTCGCCTTTCCTTGCCGCGGCGAAGGCCACTTCATTCGCCTCCAGCAAAAAAGCTGGCGCGTCTGTGGTCCTTTCCAGGGGAAAACCGCCACGCCAATTTTCGCCATTGCGGGGACCTCGCGGCCGGACTCTTTCCCGGAAAACCGGTTTGTTGACCCTCGGCGTGAGGCGCGGCGGAGATGGGGAGGGAAAGGGAATGGGCACGCGGGAAGCGGGTGAGGGAAAGGCGAGACGCGCTTCTGAGTCAGAGCTGTGAGGGAGTGGTATGGGGTCGAGGGGCGGGAGCGGGGAGAAAGCAAAGTGCGAGCAGGGGGGGAAATGGGAGGGAAAGTGCCGGAGGCAGGTGGACGCAAGGCAAAGCAGGAGGGGAAAGGGGCGGGGGCGGCCAAAGCGGGGAAGAGCAGGGCGAGCAGGGGAAAGAGAAGCCAGGAGAAAAGGGTCCCCGGGGCATGGAAGCGGAGCAGGAGGGAACCGGGGCCGATCGGGATAGAATAGCGGGGCGGGGCTGGGGGCGGAGCGAGACGGGAAGCGGGGAAAAGGGGAAGGGATGATGGCAGAGCGTGGAGGCGGGAGCGGGGAGAAGCAAGGCGAGTAGGGGAAAGGGGTGGAAAGGGGCGGGGCGGAGGGGAACGGTGAGAAGCAAGGCTAGCAGGGGGAAAGAAAGGGGGAGGAAACGGACGCGGTGTGGTGGCAGAGCGGGATAGAGTGGGTCAGAGCGGGGAGAGGGGGGAAAGAGAGGAGGAACAAGACGAGGCGGCTGTGCGGAGCGAGGCAGGCAGGCAAAACTTTGATTCAAAGCGACGTCGTCCTTGCTGCACGCCATACCCCACCATTCAATTCCCGATCGTGCCATGTCCTCCCCTCCCCTCCTCTCCTGGCGCTGGGAACGTACTGCAATCACGCGACCGGCCCTCCCCGCCTCGCGTTCCGGGGCTTGCTCCGGCCGCGCGGTCGCCGAAAGTTGCGCTCCGTTCTGGGAAGCGCATTGACCGTTCGATCGGGGCGAATTCCGCCGCGTGCCTCCGCGCCTCCCCAGCCTTCCTGGAAGGATCCAGCGCGGAATCCTGGGAACTCCTTGCGGGGTATCTGGCGAATCACCAACGAGCGAGGGCGTGGGGCCACCGACTGCGAGGTTGTAGAAGTGATTTGCATAAATGAAGGTTGTTCCCTTTTGCAAGCTACCGCTATACTACTTTTAATGATAACGTGCGCAATACCATCCTTCCAATATCACACAAGCTGCAATCCACTGGTTAATCATCACTGTTATATGAGAGTCCTAGAACTACGGCTCAGAGGAACGGCGCGAGAAAGTCGGAGCCTCGCTGGACTCCAGCTATTCCAGCTTACTGCTTTGTGCTTGTTATTTGAGATTCGCGCGTTGCCGTTGTCTGTTGTATCTTGTATGTTATATGTTGTATGTTGCATCTTGTATGTTGTATCTTGTATGTTAGCAACCTGCTAGTGTAGCAGCATTTGAAATGAAGTAAACTGCTCTCGTAAACAGTTGTGAGCGAAAAAAAGAAAATTCTGCGGTGTGACCGTCAGCCTGCTTCTGCGTTCGAAGCCAGCGATTGGACGATTTAGAGCTGTAGTTAGCGAATTCACAGTGCTGCAATCATTTTATTGTTTGCGATTAATTTACTGAGTTCTGTGTGGAAATATGAAAAATGTTTGTTTTACAGAAAACCATATTGTTTTTACAGAAAACCAAAATTTTCGAAAAATACTTCGACATTGAGAATTGCTTATATTATTAGAGGGAAACGTTCCGTGTTATGATAGTGTACTAGTTACTGAATTTAAAATCCCTAGTATCTCGCTGTTCTAGTAGCATATTCAGGGCATTCAAAAGGTGTTATGACAATGTGTCAGTGCTGTTGCAGAAAAAAATAATGGAAAGCAACACTGGTCATCAACAAGAGTTCATAAAGTATTCCTGTAATTGCATTTGTGAATGGGACCGTAGAATGTGTAAGAAGTATTGTATTCGAATGGCCTGAAACGTGGAGAGTATGCATCTGCAGAATATATCTTTTAAGTAATGTGAATAATAATAATAATAATAATAATAATAATAATAATAATAATAATAATAATAATAATAATAATTTTTTTTAATTATGCTGGGATCTTTGAGACAATATATTAAAGGCTCTACGTAGAAATGGATATTGTTTCAGTTACCGCAGAATAAATTTTCAGTTTTGTCATAAGCTTTATTGAATGAAGTAATTTTCATTTCACCCTCAGACACGAAAGTTATTTAAAAATTCTAAATTTGAACATTGTGTGACAAGTGTTGAAAAGGGAGCTATACTTGGGAAACATTCGGAAATATGTGTCACATTTCTCGGGCAGTAGAAGACTCGTGCTAATTACAGGAGCATTACACCTCACACCATGCCTCAGTTAAATGAATTAGGGTGGAAAATGAGCGTCAAATTTAATTTTATGTTGCCTCATCTGGATAAAATTTCTTCTAACCTATCTGATTTGAGAAACTTGGATGTTAGTTTCACATCATTGACAACATTCACTTTCAGTCTAAAATTCATGTCAAAATTGTGGGACAATTTTTATGCAAAGGAGGAAAAACAGCTCTTGACAAATTTAATTTTGTTGATCAGTGTGGTGTTGTTAGGTGTTAAGTGTTTATTGTGGCTTTGTTTTTGTTCTTCGTTCGTTTTTTCTATGATTAAGCCGTGTTCTCGATCCTAGTATGTGTGCCGTATGGTGATCGTGCTCAAACACGCCAAAGAAATGCACACATTTCGTTATCATCTGGCTTTACTGAAGTGTCGACGTACATGAAGCGAGCTTGTGACATCGCAATCTCTCTCATCCGAGGCGTATGTGACACATGCAAATCTAAGTAGTGGAATTATAAACACGCTCTTTCTAAAGCTCCCGCTTTTCCCCCCTTTTCACCTCACCTTTTACCAGTACAATAGTATTAGGTATAAAAATATAGCAATGAGGGTTGTTGGCTCTTAAAAACAGTTTTCATCCTCATGACATAAATGATTTGCTTCAAAAAACGTGCTACGAAGTTGACAATATTTAATTTTGGGTCAAAATAACAATGACTCGTTCCTCTCGGATGTAAAGAAATGAGAAATCAGGAAAACGTGCGCTGATTGTATAGAAGATAATCCTATTAGAAGGGAGCGATTTTACAGTCGCTATTTGGCCACTGCTAGTATCACAATTGCAGGTGATGTCCATGCACTCGTTTTGTCAGTCTGTTGTTTAAAATTAGTTCATTTATAAATGGATCCATCACTCTCTCTATGCAATGCGATCGTCCTGAAGAACGTTCATTTGTTTCTCGACCTCAAAGTCGACGCTTCTTAAGGTGGTTCCATATATTGGGCACTTGCCGAGCAGTGAGCTACTAGTCCGCCCTATCCCGAACAGCTGATGTGTTTGGCGAATGATCGCTACCTCTGATGTGTCCAAAGGAGCGCCTCGCGGTGGGTACGGCGAGCACCAAATGTTCGTCTTTCTGCAAATAGCAATCAACTCGTCCACACTACTTGTGATTCGGCAAGCGGTTGCTCACTACTCGCCGAATAACGAATGTCTGGAGCCGCCTCTGGACCTCCTCCTCTATACATCAATTTATTCATAGTGTCCTTTGACAGATGATCAGCTGTTACGGTGTCAACCAAGTTGCCGATTGACACCGTATCAGCTGATATACGTCAACAGACCCTATGATCAAATCGAAGTATACACACATTGTTGCGTGTACGCGCCCGCCTCGAGCGCGGAGACGTACAGTCATCCTTCCCAACCCGCAGCGCCCGGCGCACTGCGCGCAGCGGGACGAGTGCAGCCAGCTGACCGCGCCGCAGCCCCTCCCCTCCCCCCTCTTTCCACTCAGCTCCCCTCCACTCCACTCCGCCCCTTCCACGCCTTTCTCCGTGCCCCCCTCCCCCGCCGCGCCTCGCGCAGCGGATCGATCAGTTCTTCCCCGCGGCGCGACCCAAGATGGCTGCGGAGAAGAGCGTCCTCCGGTTGCCATAGAAACCGGAGATGAAAGGCGGAGCCAGCGCGTGTTTTTCTTGGGCGCCGCGTGCGCGCCGAAGGCGGAGTCTCTCTCTCCCTCGCGCCGCGGGAGGCGGGGCTTACGCCTGCCGCCCGACGGCCATCTTGGATGATGGCGGCGCGCCGCGACGCGACGCGGTGCGTGGCGCAACTAATGGCGGGGGGCCGGCCGGTGCTGCTACCTGCCGGCGGCCGTTCCAAGTATCTCGGAGAACGCTCGAGTCAGACGCTCCCCTCGCCGTTTGCAGAGGCAAAGGAAATCTCCCCAAGGGAGGCTGTGCTTGTGGCGGACACTTTGGTGCTCGCTGCTATTGGATAATGAGGGGTCGGATTCTCCGACACGGCGGGGTAATTCGCTTCGAAAGCAAATCACGAGGTCAATGGGAATTCTTTGGAAATTTTCTCGAATGTGAAGGGAGAAGAATTCTGCGGATTTGCGGAAGGGATAAATGCTAAACGATTCCTTTAACAACAGTCGAGAGTGGGAACATTTCGTGGAAATTGACGGCTGATGAATTTGCCACGTTTGTTCGCGGGAAACAATGCGTGTTGCTTCTACGAAACCGATATAGGGTTACTGGAAACAACGTGTACCTAATTGTAAACAACCGGCGAATAATGTGCAATTTGAATTACCTCTAAGACCGGGAGGCAGCAAACTTTTTGTAGTAGCATAGTAGCACAGAAAGTATGTTATTATCAAATTAATTAGAAATTCAAAAACATGTGAACTATATTGGGTTTCTAAAGTGAAAAACTGCATTAAGATAATGAATCCATAAACAGTTTTACTTTTAGAATACTCTTAGAAATACATTTGTTATATTAAATTTTTCATTAACTGCCAAAATTATCCTTTAATAGTCACTGGTTATCTATTTTTAATAGACAGGCATCATTAAAAGTTCAGAGACCGAATAGGTGAATTTCATTATTAACTACGCGGCACGTGCGGTGGTATAGTACTTGTTAGTGTAGTGTGTTTAAGAAAAAGGTGAGGATAGGAAAGATCGCTCGGTCCGTGGCCCATTTGTAAGAGTACTGCTCACGCATTCGCCTGGTATTGATCGAAAAAACCCGCAGAAAATTACATGAGAGCAGGCGCTGACTAGAATTCTCCTCCAGACAGTGGTTGAATTCAACCACTAGTTAATGTGTGAAGACAACCACTATTGGGACTTGAACCCTAGAACATCTCAGACAGAAACGTTGCCGCAATAAATGAATTTCTGCTAGAGACCCATTTCAGCCGGTAAGCATTTTTAACCGACGCCGAGTGTTAAATTGTCGTCGTCTGTGTACAAAAGCACCGTCTCCACCAAACAGGCTGGATCCCGACGTCCGCCCGCGCCGCGGAGGGCCCGGACGCTTTGTCAGCGCCGGGCGCGCCGTGGGGCGACGGGGCGCTGGAGCGGAGCTGACAGCGCGGGGGCGGGCGCTGCGAGGCCGGGTGTCGGGTGACAAATACTGGAGGGAGAGCGCGCGTACGGGCAGGCGGGCGACGCGACGCTGCGCTGAGGGGGCGGCGGGACACGATGCGCGGCGGGCGGGCAGGCGGGCGGTCCGGGGAAGCGTATGACATCTGTCATCTCGTTAGATTAATCACCGAGGATCCCGGACGCCGCGCGTCGCTCGGCACGGCGCAAAAACCTCGACGGACAGAGCGGCTCGGCGCTCGAACCTCCCTCCGCCCCCCCCCCCCCCCGGGGGCGCCTCCCATTTGCCAGGGCCCGTCTGGCGGTAAATTGAAAAACGCTGTGGGCAAACCTCCCTGGCCGACTCCCTCGTCCGGGCGCCGACTTCGGCGGAATCTCGCGGGCGGCGCGGTTTTTTTAAGAGACAGGACAGAAAAGGGTTAAAGAAAACGAACGAAAAATGGAGGGCAGTTAATTTTTAAATTTAATAGAATTGACGTTAGCGGAGCTGAATTTTTTGAAGGAGGTATTGCAAGCGTGGCTGTCTGCTTTTGCGCGTTAGTGTGAAAGATAAACCGGAGCATTATTTCCGCTTAAAAAGAAGGGGGAACTCTGTTTTTGATATTGAAGTTAGGATGCTGGGCGTGGATCTGAGTATAGCATTTGGTGTGCCTCAATGTAATTGTGCAAGAGATATCGGAGGCAAAACAACTAATTCATAAACAAATGATACTCACTGACATGATTAGCGATTTTTGCTGCTCAAGATGGCTTGCAACTAAAGGTGGGGAGAAATTTAGTCAAGTGCGAGGAAGGGTTTTAGGGTAAACATCAATGACAAAAAACTGGCCCTAGTCGAAAGGTTCGAAGAGTTTGCTGGTATGGACAACGGGCATTCAAAGGAAACTGAACAGGCGGCATTTTACATTCTGTATGTCCGAAAGAGTACAATTACGGAAACCCAAAACTCTACAAGACATTTTATATCTGAATTGTAGTAATTTAATATCTGTAATTATTTCTCGTTAGGCGAGTGTGGTCAAACATACAAGGGTTGTTTGTTTCTCATTATAAAAGACTGATGCAAAACAAGATTCGCACTGAAAATTAAATGCTAAAAACTATAGGGGCGAATTCACAAGAGGTGGGAACTGGATGAGGAAAATGTCCACCATTTCGTTGGATTAGGAAAGCTAACATACAGGCACGGAAGCGTGTAAAACCTGAGCATTAACTTAGAAAACTAAGAAGACAGTGCAAAAATTGCACAAATGTACCGGTTCCATAAGAATCCATTTTTTCATGGCGCGATGGCGTTTAAATGAGTCGCATAAATTATTTGGTTCAATTTTCAAATTTCCTCGGTCAAAACAGTTCAATCGGTCCAGATTCTGGTATTAGTAAAAATGCGTTTGGCTCTTAAGTAAGGTCAACATTCAGCGGAAACAATATCTGGTTTCTTGTATGTGCTTTCCTTCAATAGGCTTTCTGATAGATTTTTTCGGGACTGTCAGATTTTGTCCACTCTCCAGAAAATATTGGGGGTCCAAAGCAAATTAAAAAAAAAAAAAAATTAAAGTTACCACCCATGGTTTACGGAGAGATAAAGCAAGTGAAAATAGAGGGGACCCGGGAAGTGCCGATTTAAAATAAGATCTTTGTGAAGCTGATGTTTTTGAGGGCCGGGACAAACCTGCAAATTCGAATTTTGGCTCCCAAAAAAAACCACTATTACTGGCTAGGAAAGAAGGTTTTTCTCCAGGGCCATGGGGAGTTACCTTGTTGAGCTTGTACTTTAAACAGAGAAACCGCCCACAGCAACACAAGGGTGGGCCGTGGAATCGTTAGCGTCCGGCTGCCCAAAAAATTCCTTACCGAGTGTGAGGGAAACTGACGCGGGTGCTCGTCGGGTCGGATTTCCGGTTTGACACGGCCTGCGTTGCCCCCGCCCCGCTTCCTCCCCACAACCTTCCCCCGTGCCCCGCCGTTCTTCTCCTCCCCGCCCTCCCCATCCCGCCCTTGAACCCACTTCCCCGAACACTCCACGGCCCTTCCCCTCCCCGCCCTATCAACCGCTTTTGCGCCGCTCACCGCCCCGAACCCCGACCCGACCGTCCCCCGCCCCGCCCTTCCCCTCCCCGGCCCCGCCCCCCGTGCCCCGCCCCCGTCCCCCACGGGAGCCTCCCACATACAATAAAGCGATCCGGCGGGGACTGCACGCTCCGCGCCTCTACGCCAAGCATTAGAGATCGGCCTCCGGCTTTTGCTGGGGTGGAAGCGCTGTTCCCCAGAGGCCACGGACGATGCCCCCAGCAGGTGGTTCCGCAAGGCTGTCCTCCTGCTGCAATTTTAGCCCACCGGTACTTAGCGGGGCACCTGCCGTACCTGGTATTTCAATGCTTCAGAAAAATTTTATTTTTTGTACTTTGCCAAGTTAATAATACAAAATAAATGTTAAAACGTGTATTAAAATGCTCGGCTCCGCCAATTTTCGGGGCAGACAAAGTAATCCGATTAAATTTCCAGGTTTTTTAATTTTATGGGGCTTTATTTTACATACATTAGAATTTTAAATTGTCTTTGAAAGCTGATGTTTTGCGATCAAGTCTTAGGGCGATTTTCAAAGGCAAAAAAAAAAATGGCCGGAAAAAAGTTGTGGGTTGGATCCACAGGTTTTTCCCACCCCAGGTGGTACTTGGAAAAAAAAAAAAAAACCATTTTCAAAAAAACGCGGGCAAAATTTGGACTTTTTCCTGGGGGGTTAGTTTTTCTTGGGCCCCAAAAAAAAAAAAAAAAATTTTAAATTCCTGGAAAAAAAAGGGAAAGGAAAATTTCGGGGGAAACTTAAAAAAGGAAAAAAAAAAAAAAAATTTTTTTTTTGTCCCCCCAAACAAAAAAAATTTTTAAATTTTTTTTTGTTTTTTTTTTTTTTTTTTTCTTTTTTTTTTTTGGGAAAATTTTTTTTTTTTTCCCCTCCCCCCCTTTTTTTTTTTTTTTTTTTTTTTCCCTTCCTTTGTTTTTGTTTTTTTTTTTTTTTTTTTTTTT
>BOPP01000069.1:2860206-2871628 GCA_017312745.1 Gryllus bimaculatus | reverse complement strand
GTGCCCCATCACTCGCCGCCCCTTCTCTCTCTCCTTTCTCCTCTTCTCCTCGCCCCTCCCCTCCCTCGCCACAGCCTCGACCGACGCCCTCCCCCCCCTCAGCGCAGATAAGCGTTAGGGCTCCATACCGGCCGCCAAATGCCGGACATTGCCCCGTGAAGGTGCCGCGCATCTTCCGATCTGCCCCTCCCCTCCTCCCACGTCACTATCGGCCCTCCGTGACCTAACTACCGCTACCCGCAGCTTTCTCCTACCACAGCGGCCTCTACCTCGCCATTCCAATCACTTCTCGCTGCTGCTCTAGCTCCCTCTCCTAAATTCCAGAAGGCAACACGCTTCACCACCGCCAGCAACCCCAATCAGCTGATTCCTCTGCCGGTCCCAAGACAGGTTCCTCTCCAGAACTCTGCAAACCCTCTGGTGTTAGTGCTCCTTCCCATTTCGCCTACCGTGACCATCCGATTATATCGATAACCGCACAGTTATCGGTGACTCATGCTTAATGGCGGACCTACACGATTTTTTCTCCAGACTTTATTTGCTTCGCTCAGCTACCAGTCGCGCTCTTACATGCAAAGCAAACGGTAGATCCCTCCACCCCGAATACTCAGCCTGCAAACTGGTAAGGTCGCGATCTTCCGACCCATTTACTACAGCGTTCCATTTGATTGCTGGCTGTTCACTCTTCCCTGGTTCCCCCTTTTATGGAGAGAAAGAGAATTTATTTCTCTGCCCTCCTCTCGCCCTTGTCATATTTCTCCAGCTTACTCCTTTAAGAGATTTCAATGATCAACACAGATACGCCACAAGGGCCTCCAGTTGTAATAAAGTGTTACAATATGCCCTTTCAGACTTGTACACGTGAAGTCGACCAACGTATTGGCACCTCAGTTACAAATAGAATATTTTAGTGCAAATGACACTTCAATGATACAAAGTGAGTGTTATCCATTGCGTTTGACACTTCGTGTGATTCCCCCTTATAGCTGTAAGCGGAACTCCCTCTTCAAGTCCGTCGTACGCATCGCCCTTCCTGCTACCGAATTTCCCCGCCAATTCAGCATCTCTTACGAGAGACGCACGAGGTGTTTACACCTCAACGCTTCTCCACTTCTCTTTAAGATAACAACTCCTCTTTGAAACTTAACTTTTCCAGTGTTCTGTGACCCCCGAACCACAGAAGCCAAACTGTCTCTACGACCGTCTCAAGCATCCCGCAGTGAGCAAATCCACCCAAGGTTAAATTTCGCCGCACTTCATTTTTACCAATCGTTTTGCGTTCACTCACACGGGCTTACGTTAGGCGGGCCTAAACAACTTCTGCATCAACTGTTTTATCCCGACTGTTCGTTGCGTGCGTTTAGAAAATCAAGCGACTGGTTAAAAACACCATTATTCTGAAAACCTGGTGAGAGATCAGGTGTGTCTGAATAGGACACCAATTGACATGACTCCTGATCTAAGAACGAAACTCTCACAGAAACGTTTGTTTTCTTCTCGGTGCGACAGGGTCACCCTCTTGATGACACTCTTCTCTGACCCAGTTTCTTCGCTTCTCTTTTATCTTTCTGGGCGTACCACAGTTCCGACCCAAGCAAGAACATCTTCGTTTGCGCAGTTCAATTCACCGTCGAACTTCGATATTCGAAAAACTACCTTTCTCTTCGTTATTTTCACCGAATGACTCTTCAGCGCGATCCTATGATCGGAGCAATGGTCCAGTTTCAATGTTTTGTCCTCAGTTCATTTTCTTCCAGCTACGCGGAAGCAGAGAAAATGGGCTACCAAAAAGCATACATTCGATGGATGTTAGGAGCTTTTCCCTTCACCTGTTCCACAAGAGCGACCTGTGGGTTGTACAGGGGAATTTTCAGCCAATGCACATATTAGTTGAGCGGTGCCACCCCGAAATTTTTACCATTTTGATGTATCATTTCAGACCCGCGAAGGCCGTTTCTAAACACAGTAGGGAACGCTGTGTCATACATATTTACACCATATGCCATATTACTCCACTACAAATATTACCGTTGAAACTGCCGATTTTTCAATATTAATGCTAGGCGGTTACCCGCTGATATCCCGATGGCATCGACCTTTCGGCACCGTCTCAGTATCTCCAAATGCCAATTTTTCCATGCCATTTCCTGTCTGTGCCTTCGACAGTGTTCGATCTTTCCTCCCAGCCGATCGTCTGTACCGCTCTCTAATACGAGATTGCGTACGCCGCTCAGCGATAGCATTGGGTTTTGACCTACCACTATCTTTGAAATCCAAACCTATTGTTCTCTCTTTTAACCTTTCTGTTGTCAGTGATCATGCGAGCCTAACACCTCGCCATGGTTCCATGTCTCCACAATTATTATCACTCATAATGACCATGTTTTGTAACAAGAATCTTGATCATTAAGAAAATATCAGCGCACCAAGCAATAGTCTTCGGTATTGTCTGAGATTGTGTTGTTAATTGCGGGACCTGTTGTAAAACATCTCATTTCTGTGCAGGCTGCCTGAACGGTCCTGTCAGCGGTGTGCAACAAGCTCGGAGCGCTGGCGCCGCCGGTGCTTATTCGACAGATCCCTTCGCCACGCGGCCGAGGCGCAACTTTTAATTGTAATTTATCTCGGGTGTTGTCATCGTGACTTCAAGACTGCACGCGACATTAGTTCCCTTAGTGAATGCTGTTATGAGATTGATTGGTCTTTTCTGTTTGTCTTTTGTTTTTTCCCCGTCCCCCCCGCCCTTACCCACTGATCCAATAGCCGAGATCCGAAGCTCGTTGCTTAACCTGTGGGCTTTTACGGGTTTTCCCAAACCAAGTCATGATGCCCCCCAGACGCTGGGTCAATGCCGCGATCCACGGGACAATTCTCTACATCATGTGACTAAGTTTCCGCATTTGTTGAGTGAACGTGGCACTTAAATGTGTGGAGCGTATCTGGATCAGGATAGGATACGGTGCGAGAAGACGGATTCGCGCGGCGGTCCTGGGCCCGTTTGTTTAGGTCGCTGCTCCGGCATTCGCTTAGTGGTTTATGGCCGATGGAGGTATTCGATGCAGGGTGGGCACCGGGCCGATTGGCGGTGCAGAGGCGATGGGCGATGGCAGGTGGCAGCGGGCGCATGGGCGAGACACGGCAGCGGGCATGGCCGTGGCGTGCAGCCATGGCGGAGGGCGATGGAGATGGGCGATGAAGTAGTGGCCACTGGCTATGCGGGTTCCTGCTGGCTTGCAGTCTTTGGACATATGAGCGCCGTGGATGGCGGGGCAGCTGGGTTTTTTGGCGTGAAGCATCGCGCCCGCCGCAGGGACGAGGGCGGTGGGGTG
This sequence comes from Gryllus bimaculatus, assembly GCA_017312745.1. Classification (NCBI taxonomy): domain Eukaryota; kingdom Metazoa; phylum Arthropoda; class Insecta; order Orthoptera; family Gryllidae; genus Gryllus; species Gryllus bimaculatus. The sequence continues at coordinate 2,868,299 of BOPP01000069.1, read as the reverse complement.
TCGGTGTGTGCCGCAGGCGCGCTCAAGTTCGCATTGCAGCGTCGCGCCCGTTACTGAGCACCATTGAACCCGCTCGGCAGCCAGAGATAGAATTGTAAAAACCTGCCCCCTCCCTCCCTCCCTCCCTCCCGCACTCATTCCCGCTCTCTGCCCCGGGATCGCCGGCGGCGAAATTGGAGATTAACATAGGGTGCAAGTAATTGGAATTTTGCGATTCAATTCCGAGCCTCCCGATCGGGGTTTTAAAATAAAAACTTTCGGGCTGGTGAAGGTGGCTGGAGCAAGTCGCGCCATTCCGTGCGGGTGAAGAGTGCGATTGCGCACGTGACGCGTGCCATGTCGTGCCCTGCCCTGCCGTGTCGTGACTCGGCTGCGCGGGTCGCGGTGCACGGGTGGTAAAGCTATTGCCTGGCGCAGCCCATTCGCTGGCCATTGAGGAAATGTGGCGGGTGCCCTACTTGCCCTGTTCCTCTATTTCCCCAACAGTCCTTCCACTGCGCTATGTTCCTCTATTGACTTTTTCTATCTCTTGCGATGTGCATTAGGCGTTCTAAATGCAACAGCCATTTATCTTAAAAGCTTTATTTTCACGAATAGAAGTTGCGTACCGATTGTGAGATTTTATTCAAGCAGAAGCTTCACACTAAGTCATTTATTTGGATAATTTAAAGAGAATGTATGTTTTTAAAGGCTTTACATTACTTACTACAAGGTGTTTTGTTGAAAGCAGGAAATAGGTAAAATAGTCGGAGCCCTTCAACACTAACTAGCTATCGACTTTAAGAGAATGCGCTGTGATAAACATATGCTAATGTTGATAAAATTATACAATAGCGCCTTTTTTGTTACAGTCAACTAGAAAATTGTGAATGTTAATAGTATCCGGGAAACAGAAATCTCCCAATTCCAGCAAATTATTTACTAAATTTAGGTAATTGCAGTTTTTCCAATTCTATGCTGTTAATATTTGGGTCTGACCCAAAAACTACGATCATTTGACTGGAACCAATTTTTCTTATATTAAATATTCATCCTATTATTTCAAAATTCCTACCAATTTACAAATTTAAAAAAATCAAACCTACTACATGAGTGTGTACGGAAAAGAAGTTTTGAAACATATACGGCACGTAATCTGCCAATTACTTGGGAAATAAGCATTGTGAATAAAGTGGAATAATGCTGAATTTTTAATTGTGAATTTCACTTTCAAAGCGCGATGCTTATGTGAATCATGCCATTTGAGTAATGTGGGAGTCGGCATTCACCATTGTGTTTGGCCTTAATTCGGCCGCGTTTCATTGAGATCAATAGAGCAGAGTTCAAAGGCTTTTCGAAGGCGATGACACACTCACTCACTTGAATGATATGTAAATGAGCAGTGTGACCTGTATGGTAGTGTTGCAGAATTCGTGTGAAAGTGGGTACATCTATAAACTGTTAATTAAAGAAATACCGATTTTAAATCAAAAGTTTCGTTCGGTCATTTATTGAATTTTAGGTATTATAACAGTAAAATTCTTAAACTCAATGTTTCGGGGTCTCGAAAGTGTTTGAACCGAAGTAAGTTTTGGGGATTTATTGAGGAAACGCTTAAATATTTTCAGGGATATGTCGTGCGAGTGATGCTAGTAGTAATCCACGTATCAAATATTTATAATTATTATGTTCGTGAATACGACATTCCTATTTTTTTTAAAATTCCAATTGCAGCGTTTTGCGAACTGTGGATTTTTTGCGCGAACGAGAATCGCCTGCCCCTCTTAATGCGAGAGTCTGTCTCGGAGCGCGCGGCTGTCAGTCAATCGGTCTTTATCCAGTTGGCGGTTACGCGCAGCGCTCGCCCGCCCGCCAGTCTTTGATGCGGCTTTGGCGGTGCTCTCTCCTGCCTGCCTGCCTGCCTGCCTTGCCCTTCCTCGTCAATTACCTGCGGATAATTCGCCGCGTAGGGCCGGCGCTGCAGTCCTCTCCCTCTGCGTCACCACGCCTGTGCCGCCTGCGACCTCACTGCCCCTCCCGCCCTTACACCACCTTCCACTCGCGCTTTCCCTGCAGCCCCTTTCGCCAACCCCTTCGTCACTCTTTCACTCCCCTTCCGCATCTTTTCGCCCTCCTTTCACGCCCCTTTCCCCGCTTGTCTCCCCCCTTTCGCCTCCGCCGCCACCCCTCCCTGCCCACGCAACCCTACCATCACCGTGCCCACCGCCACCGACAAAGGGAACCGCTTTAATTCAGCGTTCGGCGCTCGAGGCCCCGCGCTTGGAATTAGTGCGGCTCTCGCCCCACACCGCCCCTCCTCTCCCCTCTCATCACCTCTCCACTCTTCACCTCCCCCGCCTCTCTCCTCTCCTCATCGCCCTGCGCTACCCCGCTCCGAACCCAAATGCGCTGCTGAGTGGTGGGCCAAGGCAGGTGCACCAGCCTGCGCATCCGAGATCGAAACGACGATGGAGAAGCGGGTGGCGGCGGCGTCTTTTTGCTACGCAATGGATTCCACCCGACTGCGCGAAGGAAGAAGGGATGTGTTATTCCCTCTCCATTTTGGGAATTTCTTCGCGTTCTCGCCTTTAATTTCGCTACCTTTAACGGATTTGATTATCAAGAAATTCAAGTGTCTCAGAATAAATGTTACAAGTCCCTAGACGTGTATAAGGAAAATGAAATGGTCTCTTTTTACAAATAAATATTTAGTAAAACAATCCATTTAAAAGATTTACACGTGTGACATTGGCCCCTGATAGTTACGGAATCTCTGTGAACAGGTGTTTGACAGGTTCATGAAATCTCCTTGAATGTGTCGGAATGTGACCCGCCGAACACGTCGGTCAAATGAGTTGCCTAACACTCAGGAGCAAATGCCACACAAGTAACTCCGTTATACGACTTTTTCACTACACATTCGTTGGCAAACTCTGAAAATGTTTTATCGCTCTGCATGGCTTAGAAGTGTGTAGCAATTATTCTGAGAGTGGGAATAATGTATTGTGTGTAATGGACTTCAAAATCTTAAAACTTCAAAATTGACCGTCACTTTGGAGACACTCAAAGGTTCAGAGTCGGCTAATTTATTTTAACTAGGAAATTGAAGTACCTTCGTAAGTAAACAACTTTATAGTACTCGTGAAATACTTAATCTCAATTAAGGAGCTTATTATCTTGTTAGATTTTCGAATTATAATTAATAAATCTTGGTTATTATTGCACTTCAGCCTCTTTTATTCCTTTGTGAGAATTCAGTATATGATTTCATTTTGCTAGTATAACTTTTGTTTGGTAAAGGAACTGTCAAGGTTTTAAAGTGCGTATTTACGCATTTCTCGGTAAAACAACCTATTTAAGATAAAGCACATGTAGCGGTTCTTTTGCCGAACAATATTTTAATTAGCAGACCCATGTTCGATTCCTTGTTGGAGTGTCTAATATTTAATTATTTAAATTTGTAAAATACAATTGTTATTATGCAACAAAATAAATTATGTATGACATTTACTGCACGAAACACATTTCTTATATAATAGTGAATCCAATACGTTTACGACACGAAGGCAATAGTTTCTTTTTAATATTAAGACAGGTACATAAACTTTTGTTTAGATTTAACCTGCATTTTCCGAAATAATATTCGCCTAAAGTAATTCTGCAGAAGAACAGATTTGTTCATACGTTTCAATATAATTCCCAAATTTAATTTATGGATATAGAAATAGTTGTTTTAGTACTAGTAAAGCCTTAGCCACTAGTAAAGTCTGTAACTATTAGGATTTTCACAGCGTGCTAAAGTTCAATTTATAGCACAAGTGCTGAAAGTGGGATGATGCTCAAATGGTCAGATAAAACTGAATGCAACAAAAGAAACTTAATACTTTTGTTGTGTCAGCTACATCAATCAGTGTAAAATGATTTCCAATCAAGTGATTTGTATACTTGAATTAAAATATAATGCGAGTCGGTAAGGCTGTCTAAAAAATAGTGCATGACTCACGTGATAATTGATTTTATTTGGTCGTAGGAATGCGCCACTCGGCCTTTTGGCCAAGTGTCGCAACATTCCTACTCGCAAAACAAATTATCACTTTCACTACTCATCGTGTCATAGATAACTATTTCCAGACGGAAATATCCTGATAAGAAGCAAGGGCGTAATGAAGGGTCTGTTTTGACGACGGACCGTCCGGACTCGACCCCCCCCCCCTGTGCGTTTTAGACCGAAAAGCCGCAGCAGCCACTCATTGACTGGGGACTGAGGGCGGCAAGTCCTCGACATTCAAGTACCCACGGCGGCGTCTGCGGTCGTGACCAGGTCAAAGGCGCTTTTTACCCCTCTCCCTCGTGAGGCCAAACCTTTCCGCAAGCCCGTTCCGGACGTTCTCCTCAGCGCTAGATTCGTTCTTCAGACCGGCATAGGTCGCTCAGGAAATCAAGTACTGTCAATGCAGAGTTTCTGACAAGGAGGTCTAGGGTTCTAGATTTACGACACTAGCTGCGTAGCTTCGTACTTTAGAAAAGATCTAGTCAAGCGTACTCGCTCTCGACGTTTGAAGTCTTGCTTTCTATTGGTTTCTGGTGTAATGTGAGGGTATAATGAGACAAATGGGAACAATGTAAGCTGTTTATTATTTCAAAAGTAATCGCGATAACCCTTTATAAATGTATCCAACTGAGACACAAGATGGTCAATGCCTTCGTAGAAACATGTTTGCAGTTGTCAGTTATTGTACCCAGGCGTGCACTGCTTCACCGATGCAAATTGACGGCCATGAAAAGTTGAAAATCGTATGGGATTACATCTGGATTGTATGGACGATGCGTGAGTTCAGCATGTTCAGTGCTCAAACAGTGCGATGAACGTTCTGGTTGTTCCTTCCGGATTCCGAATAGAGGGCACTTATTTACCCACACATATCAGTTTTACCAATTTGTCCGCCATGGTCGTTATACAATGTCTCATTATTTGACTGGCCCTCTTAGGATTCTTTTTATTTTTTATCTTCCTCTGGTTACCACACTTCGAATCTCGAATCAGCGTGGAATTTATAGTCGAACTTTTTCTTCGTTTTCCGAACTTTCCGGTCCAACATCGGAGAATGGCTGTTCATTGTTTTATTCATTCCTTTTCTCATAAGACAGCAAGAAGTCGAAAAGGTATAGGATGCACACTTACCTACAAAGCGGACAGTGATTGTAGAGCAGATAGTCAGGATTGTCAAGGAAATTATATTTTTGATGGCATAATTTCAGCAAGGGATTGTCTACACTGCAGTAAAGAACGGCTTGTAATACATTTTACTCATTGATTATTATCAAAACATCTGGACAGCATTTTACTTATTAGATCTAACCTTCTGTTCGCGAGCAACCTCTGTATAAATGAATTTTCCATCCCTTCCTGTTTGTTGCATATCTCTCCAGAATCTTGTACCGCTTCTAATACATTTTTTCGAGTTCATATTCATGGATAGTTCGACTTCATTTATGCACCTTAATCTTTGTCTTCTTAACTTTCTGTTCTCATCGATATGTCTTAACATCAGGTCCTTTTCTAAAATTGACATACTGCCTCTTTTACAAGAAGTGGAAATGAAGAAAGCTCAGGCAAGCAGATATTTCGCTATTGCGGAATATTAAAGAGTTGAGTGTTATTTGGATGACTTGTGTAACTTCAGTTGCTCTGAACACCTGTCAGAGAGTTGCAGCTCCGGCGCCCATGTCGCGTCAACTGCCAAGGTCTGTAGTCTCGTAAGTGTAATGCATGTTTATTGAGAGAGGTGTGGATGGTCTTTTACCCCGCTGGATGGCGAGATCTGAAGTCGTTCTACCTGTGGGCTTACGGGTTTTCCCCAAACCAAGTATATCCCACCAGCGGGGCACTGCCCCAGACGGGACAATCTCTAAGCTCTTGACTGTCTGGACATGTGGGGTAGTATCGTGCATGTAAATGTGTGAGTACGTTCGGGATGAGGATAGGAAAAGGTTGGATAAAGGACGGATCGCGCGCGGTCCGTGGTCCGTTCGTTAGGTAACTGCCGACATTCGCTTGGTGTTGCTCGGCGAAACCACGGCAAACAACCGATCAGAGCAGCTGGACGCTAGAATTCTACTCCAGACAGCGATCGAGTTCAACCTAGCGATATAGCTAGTGTCAAAAATCGCGGCACCGACGGGACTGGAACCGTAGTACTTGCCGGTGAGAATCACTGCAGTGACATCCATTGACGCCCCGAGCCACCTAAGGCGGTGGCGAGTCCGAGGCCAGCAGTTGACGGCGGCCGAGGGGGGGAGGGGAGGTGGGAGCGGCGAGAGGGAGGGCCGGCCGTTCAAGCGGAGCGCGCGCCGCGGCAGCCGGCCCACGACGACGGCTCGGGATGAATTATGGAATGGGGGGCGCCGCTCGTTTATTCTGGGGACGCACTGCTCGCCGACGAGCCACCCCCGCTCCGGGCGAAAGTGGGTTTTTGAGAAACGGCTAAAGCACACGACGAATAATATTGACAGGATGAATTAGGCTTAGGGGTGCGGCCCTCGCTCTACATAGGAAAGGGTCTGGGAAGATGGAGGCGATTCAGAAAGTCGTGGGACGTGTTAAAGCAGTTGCGAACGTGCTGATATTTCCAATAACACGCTTCGGAAATTTTACTTGGCTCAGACTCGATATTTGTGCGTGTGTGTATGTATATATGTATGCGCGCGTGTGTGTGTACACACACACACACACACACATTATATATATTCTTATGATGCTCAACCCCTCAACCCTGACTGATAATACTGAATTACGAAAACATCGTTTATTATGATCAGAATTCGATTTGTCACACTTTCGAGTCCGCGTGGGTTGCAGCTCGCAAAAGACCGGGCAGATACCTGTCTAAGCTCGCGTGAAGAAATCCTGTGCACTCGACCACCGAATTCGACGGAAAATTAATTTCACGTATGGATGGCTGTGGATGAGAATATCAGTTCATCTCCTGAACAAATGAACATGGAATGGCGTTACGTCCTCACTCTCAACTAATAGCAGGAGTGTCTGGAGAAGAATATTAAGACGATGCTGTGGGAGCGTCTCAACTTCTAACAGCGGCTGAAATGAAGCAGGGCTTAAAAATTGCAATGGTGTTGTCGAGGTTGCAACGTGGTTGATTTCGAGGAACTCTACCAGCACGATATTGATATTAACGAAATCTTCAGAGAAAACTGGAAGCAGACCTTAATCGAGTACTTATTAAAATTGTATAAACCTGTCATTCTAATCTGATTTTTTTTACTGAAGACCTGAATATGAGTGAGAGAAGACTGAGAACACGTTAGATGAGTAAAGGTAGTTTTTTTAGCCTTGTACATTCAATTCGGCTGAACAAATTAAAATTATTTGCCTATTGCTTCAGGAAAGTCTCCATTCACTATTCACCTTCAGCGACGCCTTTTATCACTTGAGACTCGAAAAGATGTCCTCTTGCCTCCTCTTCATTACTGACCACACACCGCGTTGATGGTGCGAGCGAGGCAGGTGAAGCTCTATAGGAGATGCACATTCAACAATTAGTTTAGCCGCTATGAATTGGAATGCTTGCTGTTTATCTTTGAAGCTTTTCCTTGCCATTTTAACTTGTCTCATAATTCACTCAATATTTCTGCCGTACTACGTATACTTTTGGCTTTTCCTTCCTTCCTTCTTCCTTCCTTTTTGATTCCTAATTCTCTCCATGGTTTTCGCTCATGTTACTCTCTAACTGTATTGTATCTATCTTTGTTTTCTTAGTTTTAGCCCTTGCGGTTCATTACGTATTTTTTTCAATTTTTTTAATTTCAATTGTTCAATTCTTGTGGATATATATTTTATACGAAATGCGTCGTTTTGGAAAACCTCATTGTCTCAGCTGAGACATCCTTTCACTTTTACTTCTCCATGTGTATTTTGCCGTCCGCAATTTTCAGAGGGAAAAGGGTCGACGGCACCATTTCCATCTTCCTCTGCGAAGCGATTCCGCGCGGCAGTTTTTTTTCTTCCCTGTCTCCTCTTCCGCTTTTTTAGGAAAAAAATTCTTCTCCCGCACCGCCGCGAAGTCGCCGCGGATGACACCCTCCCCCTCCGCCTC
>BOPP01000069.1:2834308-2855016 GCA_017312745.1 Gryllus bimaculatus | reverse complement strand
GACTTAAATAGACTCACGAAGACAGGTGGAATGGAAAGGAAAAAGTAAAAAGGGAAGCGAGAGGCGCAAAGTTGACCAAGGGAAGCGAGAGCCAAAGGATTGACAAGGGCGAGAGCCAAATGGTTTGACAAGGGCGAGAGCCAAAGTTGACAAGCGGCGCGAGAAGCCAAAGGTTGAGCAAGGGGCGAGAGAGCCAAAGTTGACAAGGCGGGCGGAGAGCCAAAGTTACAAGGGCGAGAGGAAGCCTCCCAAAAGTTTGAACAAGGGGAGCGGGAGAGCCAAAAGTTGACAAGGGCGCGCAGAGCCCAAAGTTGACAAGGGGCGAGAGCCAAAGTTGACAAGCGGGCGAGAGCCAAGTTGACAAGGGGCGAGACCCAAAGTTAACAGGGCGCTGAGAGCCAAAGTTGACATGGGGCGAGAGCCAAAGTTGCACAAGGGGCGTAGAGCCAAAATTGACACAGGGGCGAGAACCAACCGTTGATAAAACAGGTAGGAGGAGGTGGGTGGGTTGGCTGTCGGAGACGTCTTGAAGCCCCGTGACTGGAGCGCGCATCCTTTTTTAGGTGGCGCTTCGTTGCCGCTTTGTTCCACGGGCTGGCGCCGCGCCTTTGCCGGCGGGCGAGCGGGGGCCAACCGGGGCGACTCCCCCAAATCGCGCGCGCCCGCCCTTTGTCATTAATCACCCGCGCGCAGACAGCCCGCCACCCTGCCGGCCCCAATTGTTCTGCGCCTGGCTCCGCTCCGTGCGCTCGCGGTTGCGCGGCCGGCGAGCAGAGCCTCGGAATCTCGACCGCCGCCCGCCAAGATGAAAGGATAGACGCGTTGAGGCGGGCGCGCGAGATTAAACGCAGCGGGAAAGAAGGAGAGCGCGCGCTCGCCGCCCGGATGAAACAAAAGAGCTGAGATGGGGCGCCGAGCGGACCACGCCTGCGCCTCCCGGCCTCGCCTCGCCCCCCCGCTCGCCCGGACCCGGCCGCCCGGCCCCGCCTCGCCCGGCCCCGCCTCGCCCGGCTCCCGCTTCCGCCCCCCCCCCAGGCCCCGCTCGCCCGCGCCCCGCTCGCTCGGCCCCCCTCGCCCGGCCCCGCTCGCCCGCGCCCCGCCTCGCCCTGCCCCGCTTCCCCCGGGGCCTCGCCTCGCCCGCCCCGCCTTACCGCCTAACCAAACCAACCCGCCTCGCCCCAGCTTCGCCTCCACCTCGCCTAGCTGCTTCCTCACCTCACCTCCACCACGTCATACCCTCCTAATCACCTTCGGCCCTCCCCGTCTTCCTTGACGCTTCCCTTCCCTTCATTTTTTCCCACCTCGTTTCTCCTTCTCCTGCTTCGCCCCATTTCCTCTCCTCTCGTCTCGTCTCGCCTTCGACACACCGAACCTGTTTCACCCTCAACTGCCTCCTCCGCCCCGCTTATGCGGTTCCGTGGCCGATGCGCAGACGCGAGAATGAAAAAAGAACGCTTACGGGCCGCGCTGCAGGGGGTGGGGCGTTGCGGCGCGGTGCGGCGGCGGCGGATGACCGGCCCGAGAGAGCTGCGTTGATGGGAGGGCTATGGAAGAGGAAGCGTGTGAGAATGGAATTTCGGCATGCGGACTCCATGCCCTAGTTATCTTTGATGGAAGCAGGGGTGACTAGACTTTTCTGTTCGCCGAATACGGAACCCTGTGCTGCTTCACTGTATTCCATTTGGCGTATAAGTTTTGATTTAGTTGATTAGTGATTGAATAAGCAGCGGTCCTATTAATTACAGAAAGGTTAATGAAATTGATAATGGTTTTCTTTTAGAATCCCTTAAAAATCGAATAATACATGTGCAAACATAAAAGTTGCAAACGTTACGAAAATTATAATAGTATGAAAAATATATTCATTTTTTTACCAAACCCTGTTCCCAATTTTTTTTTTCAGTGCGTTTGTGCTATTGTTATTTTTAAATCATTTATGTGCCCAATTATTTGTTATGATTATTGGTGTGTGCTAGGACATTATTAAAAATATTGAAGGTGTTGGAAAAAGCCTAACCATTCCTTTAAAATGGATAGATGCGAAAAAAGGATTGGGAATCCCTGCTGTAAACTGCCTCTACGATGCATAAATGGCATTGCTCGAAAGCATAATTAACTTGCCACTCCTTTCCCCTCTGGAATTGCAATATGTGTTCTAAGTGGTTCATTCTAAGTTAAGTAATTTCCATTCTTTTCATATTTTTTTATAGATTTTCAGTTTTTTTAACATGTCGTATTCCAATCTTGTCTCAAAGTGCATTAAGTTGTGTGTTTCGCGGCCTGTAAATTGTGTCGGTAAATCTTTATCATTCCTGAGTAGTGTTACTCCCACTCATTACCTCGCTATTCCAATTTGTTGGACTTTCATTCATTCTTGTTTTTCGTATCCATGCGGTAATTATTTCCTTGCGTCAGTACCAAGAACCCGTGACGCTAATGAGAAACCTGAGTAACGGAAATGAAAGCCTCCAGCCGGTAGTTAATTCGTCTTTATCACATTCCTCGTTTCAATATCTTGACAGTACAATCTCTATGGCCCCAGTTGTGAAAACCAGTTGTTTATGATTTATGTTAAAAAATTGTTTAGTGATGGGACTTTCTTTCTACATCCATCATTACACTATAGATTACCACGTGGCCGTTCTTATTGTCATAGTTCAAACCTCTACCTGCAGGTGAATGCCCTGCCGGACTCTTGAATATCGCTGTAACGTGGAAGCCAGGGGTATCGAAGATCGTGTAACGCTAGAGGGTTGGTCATTTTGTTTTAAAAATGAGATATACTATATCGAATTCGTTTGAAAATCAAAAAATGGGTATGTGACACGCATGGTAGAATATTGCTTTGACGAGCTTTGCGCCCTCCGCGGAGTATTTTTCGTGTTAAAACGTTTATTTGTTGCCGAGCATCATTAATAAAAATCTATTTTATTACACATTACTGTGCCCTGGCCTCATATATTTTCCGAGCTAAAATACTCGTTTAATGTTTTGTTTTTAATTTCAAATTCACATTTAATTATTAATTAGTCTTATAAATCAAGTCGGTCATTTCCACTTTCAATGCCGGAAATATTGTATAATTTCCCAACATGGTTACCAATGTACTCGTAGTATACTTGAATATCATCATTATAGAATTCTTCCAATCTTTTTAGAATTCTTTCCAGAATATCTTAGTGAGACCCAGTCAAAAATATTGCCATCGATTTATCTTGATGAGAGTAATCGAATAAAGCCATTGAATCTCTTCTATATCGAAGGACCCGTAATACTTCTGGATGGATTCGCAAAAAGAAAAAAGAAAAAGAAAAACAACAGCTTCCTCCACAAGCGACTGAACGCGTGAATGACACTCATTTTGTCTCGGCTTTGGAGGAGCCTAACCGTGAGTGACAGACAGACGGACGCCAAGTTAATTCGTTACTATATGAGGATTCTCACACACCGGGTTTTTCTTTCGTAGATGAGTCGCGAAGAGAAGTGACATAGGCAAAAACGCGGGCAAATCCATTTTCCTAAAAGAATGAACATTGTTTCACTTCAAGTCTTCAGATTGAAATCTCATTTGAATATCCCACGAAACCCCAAAAAACATGCTTTCCCGGCCCGTTAAAATTGACGTTTGGAATTCCATTGTTTTCGGTGGAATATAGAGAAACAATAATGCGATTTATTACATCTAAAACGCGAACATTACGTATTTGTGGATTCAACGGAACTTCGTCTTTCAGGCGAAAAGAAAGGTATCTATTTTGGATGAAAGGCGAACGGTGAGTTCATTGTAATTCGATCTTTTCAATTTTTAGGTAGCTTTTACTGTAGGCAATGCTAATAAACACAATTTCACGTTGTTGTTTTTTTCTTTTTTTTGCTCGAAAACCCCGGAATCGTTGCCAATCCCTATGCCGTCGGCTGGTGGCGCAGGGAGATGGCCGGCGTGTGTGCATGCATTCGCTTGCACGCGCGTTGCGCGTGTGGTTTTAATGCGCGCGCGTGCATTTCCATATACAAATTAGTGTCGCTTCGCAGGGTTGCGGGGCCTGCGAACAAGAAAACGCGACGCGCGGGGTCGGCCAGAGCGCACCGCACGCTCGCGGTACTCCCGAGTGGCGGGACACTTCCGGTGGAATTCCGACAATCGTTCGTTGGCTCGATGGTCTTTGAAAAGAACGTCGTCGCATGGCATAGGAATCCCCGAGCTGGAATGCAGGGGACAATAAAAATATAGGTATGCGATGTTTTGAGTATTATATTATTGTTGTTGTTGTTGTTGTTATTATTATTATTAATAATGACAATAATTATTATGAATAATTATTATTTATTATTTGCATACCGGGCGTAGTTGATGACCACGCCTTTCACATTATCTTCGAGGCCCCCGTGAGCTTAAACGTGTATGATTATGAGATCAGTGTATCCGGCTGTATCCCTGAATAAGACAAGGTTGTTAAAGCTTTTAACCCTGAATTATTGAGACGATTACGATGATGAGGTGTGAAGGGACAATCATAAAGACGACCATGTCTTACGACGACTCGAACCTGCAGCCTGCTCAGCGAAGACGATAGCTGCCCGCAACCGTCTGTGCTACGGCTGACTTATTATATTATTATTATTATTATTATTATTATATTATTATTATTATTATTATTATATTATTGTTGTTGTTGTTGTTGTTGGTTTTTATATTTTTTGAGAAAACAGTTTTCAAATTTCCTTTTTCAATTGACGTGGCACTTCAGAACTCTGTCCGGTTGAATTAGCTCCAGTGTGAGCAGTTGCCCCGTTGACTTCTGGATCGGAGGTTCCTTAGGGTTCCAGTCCGGTGGTGGCAAGATTTTCGATACTAGCTAGGTCGAATTCTGGAGACTGAGAGAGTCGCGGGAGACGTAAAGGGCCGGCACCTGTTGCTTCCGTTGTTCTCGGATCAAAGCAGCGCGAATACCGAAGCGACACCCGCAAAAGGCAGGGACCGGCCACGCGATTTTCCTGCTTCATTTTCTATCCAATTCTCCTTAATACACCAGATTTCGTGGAGTATGCTTACACACACATCGAGACCTGTCGGAGCGTTAGATTGTTCCGATCCAGAAGTTCGTCGCTGAGAGAGAGAACCTTTGCCGGGGTGAGGGCGATAATCCTCGCAAAACCCGACGAATCAGCGGGCATTCCACATTCTCGCCATCCAGAGAGACGGAAACCACGCCCACGATCCGAGATAAATACACTACACTAATGGGCATAATGGCTAATTTGTTTGAAATCTTCCTTCACTTAATAACGGTAGTGGGGAGGGGCGATTTTAACACAGGGAACAGAGCCAAATTACGTAACGTTGGACAAGATTACGATGTTTTAATATCAATTTACTCGTAATGCATTGATGAGAACAATGCCACTTCTGCCAAAAGAAACTTCCACCAATACCCACCGGACTTCTCTTTTTATCTATTATATCAGCGTCGCGAAAAACGTCACACTGGCCTGCAAATGTCATTGCACGCTAATTTTAAATTATTACCTATTTCCAGAAGAACGCACGGGCGAAATTAGTGCAATTGATTTAGCATAAAAATAAATTGTTTATGGCGTATCGGGAACATGTAGAGTGATGCATTAGCCTACGTATTAACGACGGTGCAAATCCCTCTGAGTGGGACTGAATGCGGGTTGGCTGTGTGGCATTTGGGACGAAAGGTGAGGCCCCTGCATAACCGTGCAGGCCATGCACCCCCGAAAGAACAACAGCCAATGCGGCCGCATTCACGTCGAAGGGCGTTGGCCGGCAGCATTGTTGTCGGAGCGAACACTGGGAAAATACGAGCAACGGAGGCGAGGGCGAGAGGTGAGCGGCACGCGCAGTTAGCCGAGCGGATGGAGTGGTAGGAAGCGGAGATGGCCGAGCTCCGAGAGATAGAGTTGTGCGGAGCAGAAACGGTGGAAAATCGGCAGAAATGGAGGAGAGTAGAATTAGTGGGTAAGAAGGTGACCTGTTGGGTCGGTCTGGACCGGTGGGAAGCCTGGAAGAGATGAGGCTGAGCCGAATGCGGGGATGACGTGAGCGTGCGATGTGCAGAGCGGGGCAATAGTGGGATGGAGGCGGTGGACACAGGAAGAGACGGCTGGGGGACAGAACGGGGCGAGGGCGAGGAAGAGCGGGAGGAACGGCGCGGAGCGAAGACGAGAAGGGCTGGGCGGAGAGAACGGAGAGAGAAACGTGGGCGGGGGCGGGGAGGTTGCCGGCGAAAGTCGCAGAGAGTCGGGGGAAAGACGAGGTGGGTGGAGTAGGGGAGCGGAGCCCGACGAGAAGAGTAGATCGAGGCGAGCGAGGCGGCGGCAGAGCGAAGCGCATGCGCAGTGCTGAACGCCTAGAGCGTGTTTGAGTGGCGGGGAGTCGCAGCAATTGCGGAAAGGGGTCGGGACGGAGTACGCTTAATCGCGAAACGCGTATTCGTCCGGTTAGAGCGTAATTGAATTCGGAGAGGCGGAGCGGGCCTGGCTGGCAGCACGGTGCGCCGGCGCCGCGATACCAAATGCAAATTGCGCGGTCCTCGGCGTGCGGGGAGGGCGTGCGCTGCATTATTCAGCGAGTGGCTCGTCGCCCTCGTCCTCCCTTTCGTCGCTCCGTCTTAATCGCCTTCTGCCTCCCTTGCTTGCGTTACGTCGCTGCCGTAACCCTTCAAACCCATTGTGCTCCGCAGCGGTAACTTCCTTTCCGCAGCGTCGAAAAGTAAACTTTTGATGTAGTAGGTCTTTTTAAGATTTGATTTTATTGCACCAGTATTTGTAGATTCAAGTTGTATTTGGCGTTATATAGCAATGTTCGGGTGTAAATGAAGTTCTGTTAATTTGTTTAATTGCTTTATTTGAAATGGGGCGTTTTGTGCATTAGGGTGAAAAATCTACGGCGGCCCGATCGATCCGGTGCCGAACCTACGTCGGCGCGGGTTTTCGCCCAAACCACGTATTCCCACGTGCAGGGTTAACCGACCCCAGTCCGCGGACAAGCTCTAAAAGCTCCCGAACCGGACCCGCATGTGCGTACTTAACATGTTAGTGTGCTGGTTAATTAAGGTGTCTATAGGACAAGAAAGAAGAAGGGAAATCGCGCGTGGTCTGTATCCGTTCGGGTATGGAACGGCTCCTGCATTCGCCTGGTATTGGTGGTATCGGAAAACACGAAAACTACGATCAGAGCAGCCAGCCGCCTAGAATTGTCCTTCCAACAGGAATTGAAATCGGCCACGTAGCTGGAAAAGCATGAGTGTCCGAAAATCCTGCCATCGCCGGAACTCGAACCTAGAACCATCCGGTCAGATCACTACAAGCGATGCCCTGAGCCACCTCTCCTGATAGAGAGAACGTCTCCATCAATCCTTCCATAATACTGAAATAATTTTCGTATGCAATAGAGAATATTTAAGTACCACCACTTCCCTTGTTGTGGGAGTAATGTTTTATAACTCTTACTATTTCGTCATTAGGCGACGTGAACCCACTTGTCCTGAATGGGCCCGCATGTTTCGTTTTGCCAGCCTGGGCGTGTTTCGAACCAGCCGGTCGCGCATTTGTTTTGCATTCGAGTCCCATTAGCGTCTTACGTGGTTGACTGTTGTTTTGTAATCAGCACTAATGCTCTCTCTCCGTAGTGCTGAGTTTTGCTCAGTGGGGGAGCACTGTCGGGGATTATCTACCTCGATCGAGAAAGCGCTCTTTCCTACCCACAGTTTTAGCCAGTGGGGGAGATAAATGTTGAATGCATAGTATGTGATAAATTTCGTTAATTGTGTAGTTTCTGTGCGTATTTAAGTAACCACTTTACTTTTAGGGGCGAATTTTACGTAAAACATTATTTGTCTACTATTTTTATCATTTCGTTTTCCCGTGTATTGTTAGCTCAATCATGATCGTTGCTTCATCGACTCGCGGGTCTTTTCCTGGATAATACTTCTTTTTCTGATATCACAATTTACTGTAAATAAATATGTCATTCCAAAAATGTGTGACTACTGTCTTGGCACGACTGCAAGTCTTCATCCCTTTTGTTATGACGTATGTTGAATGACCCATTTCAAGTTAGACGAGTGATAAATTGCCGCCCAGACTTGTATATCCACTGAATATATTGCTCCCACCAGTAGACCGCCAAAATAAATTACTACAGATATCCAAAGAGCGATGAAAGCTGTCTTTTATTTTCATTTATGACCAGTTATAAAATCGGAATCGAGGACGTGACAAACACCACAGTATTCAAATGCAAAAGTTATGCTACTAATATACCGTTAATTTCACTCGAGTTACGCAAGTTACAAACTTTTTTTTTTTACTTCCTGTTGATCTAATAATATTGTTTCTCATTACTCATTTATTGACTTACTTTGATTTGTATCAGTGTCACGACTGTTCTACAGATTTGTTTCCACCTTCCATGTAACATTTTGCACTAATTCATACATCACCCGCAAAAACAATTTGAATCGTGTTATCCTCTTGTCTTGGCTGTACCACAATATTTCTTCGTACTCATCTAGAGTATTTTAAATCGATCCTTAACAATTGCCTGTGGTTGCCAACGAAGACTTCCACTTGGCGAAGTTAATTTATGGAAAAACATGAAAGATGCAATGAAAACTGTGTTCTCAAAGCGTATTTAAAAAAGTATACAATTATGTTAACCGTGTGACCTGTTGTCTGCTGATGCATTCTGTTTGAAGATGTTGCCGTCTTTGTTTCATTGTTAGTAATTTGTCATCCTAAGTATTGCATTGACATTTCAATCCGAATAAAAAAACGGCCAAATTTAATACATTACGTTGATATTTTTAGTTTTGTCGCGTTCGTCGCTAATCATGACTTTTCTTTGTTCTATTCAAACAACAATGCATTGCTCAAGTAATATGAATGTTTGAGAAAACGAGAAAATAACGCTGAGAATTAAAACTAGAACCTTTTTTTCAGTAACTCTTTACATTTATTATTTCCGTCTAGATGCAACATTAGATTGAAACGGAGAATTCGCGCTTACAAAAACCGCTTTAAAAATGTTCAGCTCTGTCCTTTACAAAATATTCGTGTGCGTTCTCGAGACGTCAGGAAACCCCTGGAACTAGGTATAGTACGTGACGTCATTGTATTGCATTCCCTCCAGACAAGTTCTACTCCTTTTCCCCCCCTTGCCTCGTCACTTTGGGGGGGAGAAGGGAGCGGGGGAGGGGGAGGGGGGGGGGCCCCCCGGCTGCGCTCCGCCCCCCTCCCGCGCCCACCGCTCTCCGCCCTCCAGCGTTCGCGTCTGCACTCCGCAATGGCTTAATCAGATATTTATGCCTGCGGCAGTAAAAACGCGGAATGACATTTGCGATATTGCCGAGAAACAAGAGGGGAAGGGAGGGGCCGGTGGAAGGAAGAGAAGGAAGAAAGGTGAGTTGCGCGCGGGGTGGGTGTGTGGTGTGGTGTGTGTGTGGTGCGGTGTGTTTGAGAGGAGAGAGAGAGAGAGAGATAGAGAGAGGGGAGGAAGGGCGAGAGGCACTAGTCTCATACGGTGCAGAGGAAGGAGCGCGCTTGTAACGATATGGCCGGTCCATAAAACACTGAGCGTCGAGGTCGGGAGGCCGCGGACCACCGGCTGCGGAGCGGGCGGGCGGTGGCGAAGAGAGGCGGCGTGCCGTGTGTCTGCACGGGGAGTCGGGGAGAAAACGAAATTGTGCCCGCCGTTTCTAATAGGAGGTCAAGCTTCTGAAATAGATTCCAGTTTTGACAGACAGAATTATGACCCGCGAGCGCCACCCGGTGACTGGCGCGCAGGCGTGGGTGGGATTGGGTGGGGAATGGGGGGGAAGGAAGGGGGGGGAGCTTAAGCGAGACTTCGGTGGCCGTGCGAAACACCCTGGATGAGATGTCTTATTGGTGGGAACTGATGGGCAGAATCATAATAGATTCCTGCGCCCAAGTGAGGATACAATGCATGGTCGACGAAATGTTCAAGGGCAGAAGTCTTGTTTTCAGGACGGATAAAGCAAGGTGAATAAAAGTGTTGAGTGTCAGATTACTTTGATATTAGAATGCCGTACCGCTACAAAATACAGCAAAATAATTATTACAAATGAAAACCGCTGGTGTAGTTTTACCAAAACACTGGCCGACGTTCAGTTCTTTGATTCATTGAAAAGTTACACTTGCTCTTCCTTGACTAATGTGTTGCGTATTTATGGAGTATATTGTGCGTAGTTAATTAACATGTACGTCTCGCCCGTCCCCGCCTCGCCCGGCCCCGCCTCGCCCGGCCCCTCCTCGCCCGGCCCCGCCTTAAGCCGCCTAACCCCAACCCGCCTCGCCCCAGCTTCGCCTCCACCTCGCCTAGCTTCGCCTCACCTCACCTCGCACCACTCACCACCCTCCTAATCCCACCTCGTCCCTCCCGGATCTTCCTAGTCTCTTCCCTTCCCTCATCATCCCACCTATTTTCTCCTCTCCTGCCTCGCCCATTTCCTCACCTCCTCGTCTCGCCTCGACACCCAACCGCGTTTCTCCCCACTCCTCCCCGCCCCGCCTATGCGGTTCGTGGCGATACGACAGACGGAGAATGAAAAAGGAACGCTTACGGCGGCCGCGCTGCAGGGGGGTGGGGCGGCGGCGGCGGCAGATGACTCGGCCCGAGAGAGGTCTGGCTGCGTTGATGGGGAGGGCTATTGAAGAGGAAGCTGTGAAATGGAATTTCGGCAGCGGGCTCCACGCCCTGTTATCTTTGATGGAGCCAGGGGTGACCAGACTTTTCTGTTTCGCTAATACGGAACCATGTGCTGCTTCACTATATTCTATTTGACCGTGATAAGTTTTGTTTTAGTTGATTAGTTGATGGTATAAACAGGGTCCTATTAATTACAGAATGATTAATGAAATTGATAATTATTTTGTTTTAGAAACCCTTAAAAAATGTAATAATACATGTTGCAAACATAAATTAGCAAACGTTACGAAAATTATAATAGTAGAAAAAATATATTCATTTCTTTAACATTTTTTATGTGCGTTTGGCTATTGTTATCATTAAATCATTTATGTGCAATTATTTGTTATGATTATTGTGTGTGCTGTATATTATTAAAAATATTGAAGGTGTTGAAAAAGCTAACCATTCCTTTTAAAATGGATCGATGCGAAAAAAGGATTAGGGATCCCTGCTGTAAACTGCCTCTGCGATGCATAAATGGCATTGCTCAAGCATAATTTAACGATTGCCACTTCCTTTCCCTCTCTGGAATTGCAATAGTGTGTTCTAAGTGGTTCATTCTAAGTTAAGTAATTCCAGTTCTTTTTCATATTTTTTTAATACATTTTCCAGTTTTTTAACATGTAATTCAATATTTGTCTCAAAAGTTCATAGTGTGTGTTTCGTGGACTGTAAATTGTGTCTGTAAGATCTTATCATTTCCCTGAGTATGTGTTACTCCCACCCATTACCTCGCGATTCCAATTTGTTGGATCTTTCATTCATCTTGTTTTTTCGTATTCATGCGGTAATTATTCTCCTTGCGGCAGTACCAAGAACCGTGTCTCAATGAGAAACCTGAAGTAACGGAAGTGAAGCACTCGGCCGGTTCTTAATTGTCTTTTATTACATCCTCGTTCACTACCTTTGACAGTACATCTACATTTCAGAATATGTGCTCCAAGTTGTGAAACAGTTTTTTATGATTTGTTAAAAAAATGTTAGTGATGGGACTTTCTTCTACATGCATCAAACACTATAGATACCTACGTGGGTTCTTATTTTCATAGTGTCAAACCTCTACCTGCAGGTGAATTGCCCTGCCGGCCTCTTGAATATCGTGTAACGTGCTCCTGGCTAGAGTTGGTCATTTTGTTTTAAAATGAGATATACCGATATTGAATTGGTTTGAAAATAAAAAATGGTATGTGACACGCATTGTATAATATTGCTTTGACGAGCTTGCGCCTCCGGCGAGTATTTTCGTGTTAAAACGTTTTATTTGTGTTTGGCGAGATCATAATAAAAATCTATTTTATACACATTACTGTTGCCTGGCTCATATATTTTCGAGTAAAATACTCGTTTAATGTTTTGTTTAATTACAAATTCACGTTTAATTATCGATTGTCTTATAAATCAAGTCGGTCATTACATTTTAATGCCGGAAATATTGTAGTAATTCACAACATGTCACCAATGCACTCGTAGATGTATTGAATATATCAATTGCAGAATTATTCCAATCTTTTTAGAATTCTTCCAGAATATCTTAGTGAGACCCGGTCAAAAATATTGCCATCGATTTGTCTTGATGAGAGTAATCGAATAAGCCATTGATCTCTTCTGTATCGAAGGACCCGTAATCTTCTGGATGGATTCGCAAAAAGAAAAAAAGGAAAAGGAAAACAATAGTTCCTCACCAAGCGACTGAAACGCGTGTAATGAAATGACATCTCATTTGTCTCGGCTGGTGGAGAGGCCTAACCGTGAGTGACTGACAGACAGACAGACAGACAGACAGACAGACAGACGCACGTTAATCGATTACTATATGAGGATTTCTCGACACACCGGGTTTTCTTCGTAGATGAGTCGCGAAGAGAAGTGACAGAGGGCAAAACCGCGGCTAATCCGTTTCCTAAAAGAATGAGACATGTGTTTCACTCCAAGCCTTCAGATTGAAAACTCATTTGAATATCACGAAACCAAAAACATGATTTTCCGTTAAAACAATACCATTGGTTGGAATTTCCATTGTTTTCGGTGGAATATACAGAAACATAATGCGATTTATTACATATAAAACGCGAACTTACGGTATTTGTGATAAGGGAACTTCGTCTTTCAGGGAAAAGAAATGTGATCTATTTTGGATGGAAAGGCTGAACGGTGAGTCATTGTAATTCGATCTTTTTCAATTTTTAGGTAGCTTATTAGGTAGCAATGTATTAAAACACAAATTTCAGGTTTTTTTTTTTTTCTTTTTTTTTTCTCGAAAACCCCGGAATCGTTGCCATCCCTGCCGTTCGGCTGGTGGGCGCAGGGGAGATGGCCGGCGTGTGTGCATGCATCGCTTGCACGCGCGTTGCGCGTGTGGTTTTAATGCGCGCCGCGTGCATTTCCATAAACAAATGTAGTGTCGGCGTCGCGGTTGCGGGGCCTGCGACAAAAACGCGACGCGCGGGTCGGCCAGAGCGCACCGCACGCTCTGCGGTACTCGATGCGACACTCGTTGGGAATTCGACACTCGTTCGTTGGCTCGATGGTCTTGAAAAGAACGTAGTCGCATGGAATAGGAATCCCCGAGCTGAATGCAGGGGACAATAAAAATATAGGTATGCGTTGTTTTATTATTATTTTTATTATTATTATTATTATTATTATTATTATTATTATTTTTATAATAATAATAATTATTATTATTATTATTATTTTTATAATAATAATAATTATTATTATTATTATTATTATTTTATTATTATTATTATTATTATTGTTGTTGTTGTTGTTGTTGTTGTTATTATTATTATTATTATTAATAATGACAATAATTAATATTATTATGAATAATTATTATTGTTATTATTT
The DNA here is from genome assembly GCA_017312745.1 of Gryllus bimaculatus. NCBI lineage: Eukaryota > Metazoa > Arthropoda > Insecta > Orthoptera > Gryllidae > Gryllus > Gryllus bimaculatus. Next base: position 2,841,431 of record BOPP01000069.1, on the reverse strand, counting down.
GCATACCGGCTATTTATGACCACGCTTCACATTATCTTCGAGGCCCCCGTGAGCTTAACGTGTATAATTATGAGGATTAGTGTATCCCGGCTGTATCCCTTGATAAGACAAGGTTGTTAAGCTTTTAACCCTGAATTATGAGACGATACGATGATGAGGGGTGAAGGGACAATCATAAATACGACCATGTCTACGACGGACTCGAACCTGCAGCCTCTCCAGCGAAGACGATAGCTGCCGCAACCGTCTGTGCTACGGGGCTGACTTTATTATTATTATTATTATTATTATTATTATTATTATTATTATTATTATTATTATTGTTTTTATTATTTTTTGAGAAAACCAGTTTTCAATTTCCTTTCAATTGACGTGGCACTTCAGTACTCTTTCCGGTTGAATTAGCTCAGTGTGAGCATTGCCGTTGACTCTGATCGGGAGGTTCTTAGGGTTCCAGTCCCTGTGGTGGCAGATTTTCGATACTAGCTAGGTCGAATTCTGGGAGACTGGAGGTCGGCGGGGAGACTAACGGCCGGCACCTTTGCTTTCCGTTGTTCTTCGATCAATAGCAGGCGAATACCGAAGCGGCACCCTGCAAAATGGGCCAGGGACCGCACGCGATTTTTCCTTCTTCATTGTTCTATCCATTCTCCTTATACACAGTTTCGTGGAGTATGCTACCACACACATCGGGTGACCTGTCGGGAGCTTAGATTGTTCCGATCCAGAAGTTCCTCGCTGAGAGAGAAACCTTTGCCGGGGGGGGGGGATAATCCTCGCAACCCGACGAATCAGGGGCATCCCACATCTCGCCATCCAGCGAGACGGAACACCGCCCACGTCCGAGATAAATACACTACACTAATGGGACTAATGGCTATTGTTTTGAATCTTCCTTCACTTAATAACGGTATTGGTGGGAGGCGTTTAACACAGGGAACAGAGCCAAATTTACGTAACGTGTGACAAGATTACATGTTTATATTATCAATATACTCGTAATGCATTTGATATGAACAATGCCACTTCTGCAAGAAACTTTCACCAATACAGCCGGCTTCTTCTTTTTTATCTATTATATCAGCGTCCGCGAAAACGTCACACTGGCCTGCAAATGTCATTGTTACGCTAATTTAAATGATACCTATTTCCAGAAGAACGCACGGGCAAATTAGTGCAATGAATTAGCATAAACATAAAGTGTTTATGGCGTGATGCGGGGAAATGTAAGTGTTGATTAGCCTACGTTTAACACGGTGCAAATCCCTTCTGAGTGGACTGATTAGTGTGTGTGGCATTTGGACGAAAGGTGAGGGCCTGCTGACCGTGCGGGCCATGCACCCCCGAAGGACAACAGCCGATGGCCGCATTCCGACGAGGGCGTTGGCCGCAGCATTGTTGTTCGGAGCGGAACACTGGGAAAATACGAGCAAGCGGGGCGAGGGCGAGAGGGTTGAGCGGGACGCGGCAGTTAGGGCGGAGCCGGATGGAGTGGTAGGGAAGCGGGAGAATGGCGAGCTCCGAGAGATAAGAGTGGTGCGGAGCAGAACGTGTGGAAAGCGGCAGGAATGGAGGAGAGTAGGAATTAGTGGAGTAGAAGGGGTGGGACCTGTTGGGTCGGTCTGGACGGTGGAAGCCTGGGGAAGAGATGAGGCTGAGCGATGCGGGATGACGTGAGCGTGATGGTGCAGAGCGGGGCCTAGTGGGGAATGGGAGGGGCGGGGTGACACAGGAAGAGACGGCTGGGGGACAGAACGGGGCGAGGGCGAGGAAGAGCGGGAGGAACGGCGCGGAGCGAGACGAGAAGGCTGGGGGGGGAGAGAACGGAGAGAGAAACGGTGGGCGGGGGCGGGGAGTTGCCGGCGAAAGTCGAGAGAGTCGGGAAAGACCGAGGTGGGTGGAGTAGGGGAAGCGGGCCGACGAGAAGAGGTATGATCGGTAGCGGAGGCGAGGCGGGGCAGAGCGAAGCGGCATGCGGCAGTGCTGAACGGCCTAGAGCTGTGTTGAGTGGGCGGGGAGTCGCAGCAATTGCGGAAGCGGGGTGCGGGGACGGAGTACGCTTAATCGCGAAACGCGTATTCGTCCGGTTAGAGCGTAATTGAATTCGAGAGCGGGAGGGGCGTGGCTGGAGCACGTGCGCGGCCCGCGATACAAAATGCAAATGCGCGTCCTCGGCGTGCGGGGGAGGGGGCGGTGCGCTGCATTATTCAGCGGGTGGCTCTTCGCCCTCGTCCTCCCTTTCGTCGCTCCGTCTTAATCGCTCTTCTGCTCCCTTGTTGCGTTACGTCGCTGCCGTAACCCTTCACCCATTGTCTCCGCAGCGTGTAACTCCTTTCCGCACGTCGAAAAGTAAACTTTTTATGTAGTAGGTTCTTTTTAAATTGATTTTATGCACCAGGTATTTGTAGATTCAAGTTGCTTATTTGGGTATAATAGCAATGTTCGGGTAAATGAAGTTCTGTAATTTTTAATTGTTTATTTGAAAGTGGGGTTTTGTTGCTTAGGGTGAAAAATCTACGGCGCCGATCGATCCGGTGCCGACCTACCGTCGGCGAGCGGGGTTTTCCCCAACCATATATCTCCCACGTGCAGGGTAACGACCCAGTCGGGACAAGCTCTAAGCTCCCGACCGGACCCGGCATGTGGTACTGTAGTACATGTTAGTGTGTGTGTAATTAAGGGGTGTCTATAGGACAAGGAAGAAGAAGGGAAGATCGCGCGTGGTCTGTATCCCGTTCGGTAGGGAACGGCTCCGGCATTCGTCTGGTATTGGTGGTATCGGAGAAACCACGGAAAACTACCGATCAGAGCAGCCAGCCGCTAGAATTGTCCTCCAGACAGGAATTGAAATCGGCGTAGCTGAAAAGCTAGTGTCGAAAATCCTGCCATCGCCGGAACTCGAACCTAGAACCATCCGGTCAGATGCACTACAGCGATGCCCTGAGCCACCTCTCCTGATAGAGAGAAACGTCTCCATCAATCCTTCCATAATACTGAAAATAATTTTCGTATGCAATAGAGAATAATTTAATGTACCACCACTTTCCCTTGTTGTGGGATGTAATGTTTATAACTCTTACTATTTCGTTCATTAGGCACGTGGAACCACTTCGTGTCCTGAATGGTGCCCGCATGTTTCGTTTTGCCAGCGGCTGGCGTGTTTCGACCAGCGGTCGCTGCATTTGTTTTGCATTCGATTCCCATTAGCGTCTACGTGGTTGACTGTTGTTTTGTAATCAGCACTAATGCTCTCTCTCCTGTATGCTGAGTTTTGCTGCAGTGGGGGAGCACTGTCGGGGATTATCTGACCTCGATCGAGAAGCGCTCTTTCCTACCCACAGTTTTACGCAATGGGGAGATTAATGTTGAATGATAGTATGTGATAATTTCGTTAATTGTGTAGTTTTGTGGTATTTAATTACCACTTTACTTTTAGGGGAATTTGTACGTAAAACATTATTTTTCTACTATTTTTATCATTTCGTTTTCCCGTGTTATTGTTGCTCAATCATGATCGTTGTTCATCTGTCTCGCGGTCTTTTCCTGGAATAATATTTCTTTTTCTGAATTCACAATTACTGTAAATAAATATGTCATTCATAAATGTGTGACTACTGTTTGGTACGACTGCAGTTTCTTTCATCTTTTTATGACGTATGTTGAATGACCCATTTCAAGTTAGACGAGTGATAAATTGCCTGCCCAGACTGTATATCACTGTAATATATTTCTCCACCAGTAGACGCAAAATAAATTACTACAGATATCAAAGAGCGATGAAAGCTTCTTTTATTTTCATTTTATGACCAGGAGATAAAATCGGAATCGAGGACTTGACAAACACACCAGTATTCAAATGAAAAGTTATGTACTAATATACCGTTAATGTTCACTCGATTACGCAAGTTACATTTTCTTTTTACTTTCCTGTTGATCTAATAATATTTTTCTCATTACTCATATTATTGACTTATTTTTATTTTGTATTGGTGTCACGAGTGTTCTACAGATGTTCCGCCCCATTGTAACATTTTTCACTAATTCATACATCACCCTCGAGAACAATTTGAATGTATTGTCTCTCTTCGTCTTTGCTGTACACAATATTCTTCGGTACTCATCTAGAGTATTTTAAATCTGATCCTTTAACATTGGCCTGTGGTTGCCAACGAAGACTTCCCACTTGGCGAAGTTTAATTTATGGAAAACATGAAGATGCAATGAAACTGTGTTCTCAAGAGCGTATTTAAAAAAGTATACAATTATGTTAACTGTGTCCTGTTGTCTGCTGATGCATTCTGGTTTTAAGATGTTGCGTTCTTTTTCAGTGTAGTTAATTTGTCATCCTAAGTATTGCATTGACATTCAATCCGAATAAAAACCGGACAAATTTTAATACATTACGTGATATTTTAGTTTTGTCGCGTTCGTGGTAATTTCATGATTTTCTTGTCGTATTCAACAATAATTGCATTGTCAAGTAATATGAATGTTTGAGAAACGAGAAAATAACGCTGAGAATAAAACTAGAACTTTTCTCATTAACTCTTTACATTTATTATTCCGTCTAGATGCACATATATTGAAACGGGAAATTCGCCTTACAAAACCGCTTTAAAAATGTTTCAGCTCTATCCGTTACAAAATATTCGTTGCGTTCTCAGACGTCAGGAAACCCCGGAGCTAGTATACTACGTACGTCATTGCATTGCATTCCCTCCAGCAATGCGACGCCTCCCGCCTCTCCCCCCCCTGCTCGTCACTTCCCTCTCCGCCTCGCTCCGCCCCCGCCCGCTGCTCCTCCCTCCAGCTTGCGCTCTGCACATCCGCAATGGCTTAATCAGATATTTATGGCCTGCGCAGTAAAAACGCTGATGACATTTGCATATTCCGAGAAACAAGAGGGGAAGGGAGAGGGGGTGGGGAAGGAAGAGAAGGAAGAAAGTAGTGGCGCGTGGTGTGTTGGCGTCCGGTGTGTGTGGTGGTTTGAGAGGAGAGAGGGAGGGATAGAGGAGAGGGAGGGCGAGAGGCAACTAGTCTCATACGGTGCGAGGAAGGAGCCGGCTGTAACGATATGGCCGTACATAAAACACTGAGCGTCGAGGTCGGAGGCGCGACCACCGGCTGGGGAGCGGGCGGCGGTGGGCGAAGAGAGCGGCGTGCGCTAGTTCTGCGGGAGTCGGGGAGGATAAACGAAATTGTGTCGCCGCCGTTTTCTAAAAGAGGTCAGTTCTGAAATAGATTTCATTTTGACAGAACAGAATTATGTACCCGGAGCGCCACCGGGACTGCGCGGAGGCGTGGGGTGGATGGGTGGGGGATGGGGGAAGGAAGGGGAGGGGGGAGCTAAGGAGACTTCGGGCCGTGGAAGACACCGCTGATGAAGATGGCTTATTGGTGGGGAACTGATGGGCAAATCATAATGAGATTTCTGCCCCAAGGTGAGGATACAATGCATGGTCGACGGAATGTTCAAGGGCAAATCTTGTTTTCAGACGTATAAGCAAGGTGAATAAAAGTGTTGAAGTGTCAGTTACATTTATATTAGAATGCCTAGCTACAAATACAGCAAAATAATATTACAATGAAAACGCATTGTGTTATTTACCAAAACAACTTGGCCGACGTCATTTCTTTGATTTCATTGAAAAGTACGCTGCTCTTCCTTACTAATTTGTTTGGTATTTTGGAGTATATTGTCGTAGTAATTACTGTTATACTCCATTCCAGCTGCAAATATCGAAAAAAAGCGTCAAGAACACATATTGGTCCTGCCCGAACAATCAACAAGTGTCTTTTCGGAATCTCGGGTATTCATTTTTTAGTTCGTAATTCTTATTGAAGACCCCTGTCTCCCTGTCTCTTGGTGCATTTTCTCTCATGCTGTTTCTTGATGTGCTGCCTTACCCTCTTACTAGCTTACCCCAGACTGAGTGAACGTCATATTCTTTTCATGAAGAAACCCCTGCGTTGATAGAATTTAACGAACTGCAAATCGTTGCCCAGGCATCGGTACGCAAAAGTATTTCCTTGAGAGCCTAAAGCAACCAAACCTTTCAGAGAAGTGCTTACGTGTCAAAGGATATTATGTGGAGAAAATTGATCTATCTATAATTGTACTTTGTTTCTGGTACTTTGTTTTCGCAAAAACATTGTGTATATCAGTGTAGTCCTTCCCTTGATTCTTCCCAGAACAGAAATAGTTTGTTCTGGGACGATTCTTAGGCTTGAGTTTCTTTTATATTCAAAAAATGCTTACGACATTGGACAAACTGCTTCGATTTTTGATGTTTTGGAAAAATAGTTTTATCGCTTATTCTATATTTAGATTGAGAACGTCTCAGAATAAATGTTAAAAACTTGTAGGTCATGTAGAGGGGTCGATGACGAGCATTTTTTGCTAATCTACACGTGGTCACAAATTTTACATAATCAAGTTACACATACGACATTTGCTTCTAATTGTATGGTATCTCCACATGTACTGGTGTTCGGCAGGTACATGAAATCATTTCGCATCAAAATGTAGCCTGCTGAAAACTAGTGTGGGAAACTGATTTACAATCAGGGGCAAATGTCCCATATGTGAATTTTCTTTTGTAAAATTTCCCATCACATGTTCATTGACAAAATAGTTCTTTGCTCCCTACATGCCCAAGAAGTTAGTAACATTAGTCTGACACAGTTAACAAAGAACAATGGACAGTAAGAAGATACGTCAGAGCAGCCACAGTATGCGTCAATTTATAACTGTTTATATAGAGTAATTATTCTAAGAAGGGACCATTTGCCGTTGCAAGAGATAGTGATGAAGCCATTTAAAAATGAGTTAACTGTAAACGAATGCACTGACAAAATGAGTGCATGGACATAAACATTTATGTTAGCAAGAGTGGCCAAGCAGTAGCTGCCATGGTTCCTTCTTACAGATACCTCACTACATCTCAATTTTGGTCGAAAAGTGTCTCATATTGTTACTGCCTCAAGCCTTTCGTGTACAATTTCAACGCCCTAAGTTGGGGAAGGTCTGCTTTCCCTGGTCTTCCGCCGATTGTTGAAATACGCGCGCGTGTTTGCGAAATGTGGCGCCTGGTCAGCGAAACGGTTTGCCGGCATGACGCCC
>BOPP01000069.1:2809359-2834294 GCA_017312745.1 Gryllus bimaculatus | reverse complement strand
TTGCCCCTTTCTGCCCCGCGCGGCGTCGCCGAGCTGCGTAACGAATGTGCGGCAGCGGCGACCGCCGCGGATTCTGGCAGATTTGCGCGCGGCATCGGCTGCCGCATAAATCTATATTAATGGAAACACGCGGGCGGGCGGGCGCGCTGTTGGCCGACACGCGCTACTGTTATTATAACGCGCTTGTGTTCGCGCCGCTCGCCGCAGTAAATTCTATGGCTGCGACCTGCGCCGTGCGCCCCGTGCTGCGGGCTGGGTTTGAGAGGAAGTAGGGGGGCGCTGATTGTAAATTGAATTACGCCCGTTAGAAATTTTGGTACTGCGTGTTGGGGTTGGTTTCAAATTAGAGTAAGTAAAAGATTAAAATTGAAAATGGTGGAGTCAATATTTTTGTTAAATGTTTGTGATTTTTTTCCACCTGATGGAATTCAAACATAAGTTTTCCGAACCAGTAAGTTCTGGCTTGAGTTTCTTCACTGAAGGATGTTCACAGAAATATAATTATTTGAAAGAGTAAATTAATTGAATTTTGTATACAAATTTTTATTATTCTATTTTGCCTTTTTGTGTAAATTAGTTTTCGTATCATATATCACAAGTAGTAGTGTCAGAAATAAAAGAAATGACAGTTTCGGTAAAAACGAGTTATCAGATCTTTTTTTAAATTTGGATGAATATATTCTAAAAACCAAGGCGTTTTAAAAGGGTTCTTGATTTTTAAGTTTGAAACTTTAAAGAAGAAAATACTTCTATCCGGACTTCATATTCGAAATCAACAACTCCAAAAACTTTGGATTCCTAATTTGAAACGAATTTTAATGTTTATGTATTTTAAGATTTTATGTTTCAGAGAAACACTCGGAGTGCTGCGTGCTATTTATTGCAAAAACACGCAGCTATTTAAAATAACTAGGTATTCTGGCACACATAAAAGCAAAGCCATGCTGGGAAGTTATATAATGTTCCGCATTACTTCTTGAAAATATTTAATTAAAATTCAGTTTTCTCAGCACAACTCACATTTTGTCCATTTAGCGCCTCAATTCTTTGAGAATTCCGGTTCTTGTCCTCACCTGTCGTTTGTTGTTGACCACAGCGCTGTGTGGGTTGCTCGTGGCGAGGCGAGGCGAGGCGAGGCGAGGCGAGGCGCGGGGTCTGTCGGTCGAAGTGGCCTGGTATTTTATTACCCCTCCCGGCGCGGCGGTGCCAACAACACGGCGTGAATGTCGCGGCGTGCGGAGACTTGCCATGTTTACAGGCGCGCGCTCCAAGTCTGCGTGTTGTTGGACTTTTTTTTTTTTTCTTCTTCTTCTTCCTGCGTTGCGTCTATTGGCGCCCGGCCGCGAGCTCGGATTGTGTAATGGGAATTCGAACAGTATCCATTAAAAGAAGAAAAAATATGGCCGATTTTCGAACCTTTGCTTTTGTGTGCGGTTTAATTTATGCTTTGCATTTGGGTTTTGGCAAGCATTGTGTCAAGCCGAATGATTTTGGAACAAAATGGAAGTTCATTTTTGACGCTCATTTCGATTTCAGTTATTTTTTGCTTTTGTGTATCAATTTTTAATTTTTATATTTTCGAATTTAGAAATGCAACTAATAAAAATTATAACTTCTTTAATGTGTGATATTTTTCCCTGAATCTTCCCTTCCCGTGTATATATTATTAAAATAAGTATGATACTGGTATTTGGTGGAAATGAATGATTTCACGTTTTCGAGCATTCAACTTAAGATGCTTAGCCATTTGACGGAACATCTCTTGCATCTTTCGACATGTGTCAATCGCAAAGTTGCTTAAGGTGAAAAATATGATAAATAAGAAGTCGGTATCATTGTCTGTAAGTGTAGGACATACGTTAACGAAAATGTGATTTCTTTACCTTCAAATAATTTTCTTTTTAACACGCCGTGCGCGAAACGCGATTTCTCGTGCTTGTTTTTCGTGTGCGAAACATCTGTAACTATTCGCAATTGTCTTTCGTCTGTTCGACGTTTTTGTTCATTATAACAAACGACAGTGTTACGAGAGGTACTGTAATCCATTTACTTTTGTACAAATAAAGTATTTCTAGTTATTTGATGTTTAATTTATATTCCTTTTTCTTTGCGCGTTGCGTTTCGCTCATGGCGTGTTGAAAAAATAGTACGTATATCCAACAAGGGCGCGAAACAGGCGATTCCCGCACTCTTCTCTTTCGCGACTCGTGCGTTAAACTAAACTCGTGCTGTAAACTACTACTACTCCTTACTTTCTAGAAATTTTAACGTTATGACAATAAACGTAGGTCCATTACCTAACAACGGAATCGGGTGGAGTGCGTTCTGCGGGATGTACGAGGTGGAAACCGTCTGTGCGCAGGTGCTGGTGGAGTACGATGACGTGGAGTGGCAGCGCCGCGAGTGGCTGTGCGTGTACAAGGACGGGCTGTTCGCGGAGTTCCTGGTGGAGCGCACGCTCGTGTGGGCGGAGCGGCCCGACCCCTTCGCCACCGCGCGCCCCGCCGTCTCGTGGCCCGCCCTCGTGAGTATAGCGCATGCGCCTAACGCAGATGCAAAGAAGGTAAATTTATTGGAACTGCGCATGGGCATAACCCGCTGGCAGCGAAATACGTAAATACGATAATTTAGCTTACATGAAAATTATATAATGATAATAATAATAATGGTACACTAATGGTCATAGAAAATATAAAAACAGCTGTTAAAACAACGATAATAATAATTATTATTATTATTATTATTATAATAAGTCATTTTTCACTCAATATTTTTTAATAATTCGGGACGGTTTCACATATACGAGATTTTTCATTAAATAGAAATTTTTAATTAAAATAGTTTTTAAAAATTGAAGTAGAATAATTTAAATTTAAATATAAATAGACTTTCTGTATTCAAAAAAAGGTCTTGAATTTAAGTAGGATTTTCTCAATTTAAATAGGATTTTTTGAATACAAGTAGTTTGTTTTAAATTTAAATACGATTTTTTTGCCATTTTAAATTGTATGTTTTGTAAATTTAAGTAGGATGTTTTGTCATTTTAAGTAGGATTTTTTTGTAAAATTAAATAATATTTTATACTGAAGTACATTTTAAAATTATATTGTTATAAAATAAATGATTTCTTAAAGGTTTTTAAATAAGATTTTCCAAAAATTAGTTTTTAAATTGGCTTTTTATAGGATTTGTTTTTCAGTTTAATTTGTATTAAATAATGCACTACTTGGTCCTATAATTTTCTAAATTGATCTAATTTTAAGACATAAATATTGTGAAAAAAAATTTGTACAAGATAACTTACGAAAAATATTTTTTTGTTAATATTCATTTTTAGTCTCGATCATTAATTCAAACAAACGTATTATTTTTTGATTGTATGATTATATGGATGTTAAATGTCTCAATTATCATTTAAAAAGTATAATAGTTTAATCAATTTCACTTTAAAATTGTTTAAAACATTTAAAAGTTAAATGTCAACTGATTTAAATCGTCACCCTAGCTCGCAGTTTACCTCGTGTAAAGCGTTGAATTTATGTGCTGATGCTCTGAACCCATTAAAAATTTAAGGGCTGTTATAAAGCTTACAACAGCGGCACCGTGATTGTGCATATCAAATACTAGCACGTGTTATTATATTTACGCACTTGCTTTCTAATAAATCCATAAAAGCAAAAGTGCTTTCACAGAGCTTATGCATACGCAATGTGCCAGCATGTATGTCCATACCTAACATTAGCGTATCGTCGTAATTTTTAAATTATTATTATTATTATTATTATTGTAAAAGTGGTATTGGTTGTAAGAGTAATTTTGTATCGCTTAACTCGAAAGTTACTCTGTGTGTACCAATCTAATAAATCACTTGTTTTTAATCATTTGCTTTAAAATTATTTATAAACTTTTGAATGGCTTTAGAACTGAGTTGACGTTTGCACATACGGACATCTTTGATAGTCTGTGAATGTTAAGAACGATGCCTATTGAAGGCTAGCGACTCCAAGATAATCAGTCTCAGATTAGTTACTCTTTTGAATGAAAGTGGATCGTGAGGGTAGGTTAATAAATCAGCTTCTGTTGTTACTCGTACAGTGCCAACGTATAGGCCACTTATTTCACCTACTCCAGAAGTAAAGTATACTTGATATTTAATAAGTTGTGTTACCGTTTGAAAACAACTATGACCACTACAAAAATCTAAACAATTACACGTGGAGTACGCTAGTGGGCAAGTGCACATTACGCGAAACAGGGCCACTCCTGTCTTCATAATCTTCATATCATGATTAGTCAAAATATTTCTTTATAAAAAGAAACGTGTTAATTTTTTGGTGCTTATCGAGTGTCCTCCCTTTTACGTGAACATCGTTCACGTATTGGAAAGAAGGAAACGCCGCTCTCTAAAGTACAATACGGGAGTAACTCTATTCATTTACGTAGGCGAACATTTCGTTAAAAGTCGGCGGGTAATGATGGATTCGATAGCCTTCAATACGTGTGCCGAGGGCCCGGCTCTCGCCGCCCACGTGCGTGGTGCGGTGGGGGCGCGGCGAGGAGCGGAGGGTGAGAGCGGCGCGCGCGCGCGTGTTGCAGTCGTTCACGGCGCTGGTGGACCACGTGGGGCTGGCGACGCACCTGCAGCCGCTGGAGTTCCTCGTGGACCGGGACCTGGCGTTCCGGGACTACGCGCGCCTCCAGCCCTACCAGGTGAGGCCCTGCCACAAGGCGCTTTCAGGTCGGGAGCCACTAAGTTCAATGCACGTGTGTATCACAGTTCATGGCCTGTGTGATTCAGCAAACTCTCGTACCTGCATAAAGGTGAAAATTGACATAAAGCAGCCTAATATAATATCAATTCACTATGTAATTGTAATCATCTCCGCCTCTTAAGGATAGCGATCGCGACTGCACCATAGCAGTGAATGAAGAAAGTGAATAGATAATATTGATTTTTATGAGTGCCTTTTTATTTGGCCAAGGAGAGAATAAATACATAAATAAGTACATACATAGGTACATGACTTACCAACGGCGATGCCCAGGCCATTGGACTCGCACTTTCAGAAATGTAATACAATTCAATAAATAGGAAGTAATTCAAAGAAAATACGTACGCAGTTGGGGGAAAGGGTTTCTTACAAATGCGACAGTAAAAATCAGGGAGTAAGGGTCTGATGGAAAAGGAACACTCTTACATAGTCTTTGTGAGTATATATTTATGAATTTCAAGATTACAAATGAATTTTAAAATGAATCAGAAATATATCTTACGATTACATTTGAATCCTCTACGAGACTTCATGATTGATATGATAAAAGGGTCTCATAACATATTTACATTTATATATTGTTATTTCCAAAGGCAGCTTTTGGTGAAGTACAGAATAGTTCGTTATCCTCCATTCGCCTTCCTATGTCGAATTCACCCGCAGTTTGGAGAACTTTCGCAGCCGGCTGTTCTGTTCGGTTATTTTCCCTGTTTTTTCCTATTAGAAACACTCGAATGCCTGAGCAGAACTATATCAAACAGAATGTAAAACCGCGCGCGATCTTCTTCCTCATCTCTATCCCCTTCTAGTTTTTTCTATTCATGCCAGCATACAACGCCTACCAGAAGATAATCCACAAAAAAGCATCGTACTCCTTCTCATTCAAGATCCTCCTCTTGCATTCCAGATTCTCCTTCATTAAAGAATCTCGCCTTTACAAATGACCAATTCGTGTCTTCTTACGTTTTACCATCATCGTATTCAAACGATTTTCACTTTCGCATTGCACGACACATCTTTTCCAACACTTGACGGTTACTGTACTGTATTTCTCGACTGATATGTACTTACATTAAGAAAAAAAACTTCCCTGCCTATATTGTGTTCTCATCACGAATTTGTCTTCCTTCTGCCCTTGACGACTCTCTATCCTCCTTCCCCGTCTCGCGCAAACGTCACCGCCACGCCACGCCATGCCTCGCCTCACCGCTGCCGCAGACAGGGTAACGCCGGGGGGAGGGCGCGGCCGTGATGTCAGTGCGGGCAGCTTTCCCCACTTCCACCACCTCCTCCGCCGCCGCCCCGCTCGCCCGGGCCAACTTCCACGCTTCCCCGCCGCCACGCAAGTTTCGGCCAAGTAGGCCACAACAGTGGGCGACGTTGTTGTGATTACGAGATGGCGTCCCCGGCCCCGGGGCAGGGCGGGGGCGCTGAGGACGGACGTCCTGGACGGCGCTTCAAAACTTGCTCAGCCCTCTCCCGCCCTCGTCGTGGGCGACGGCGAAGTTGCCCGGCGAAGTGGAGCGTCGGTGTTAAAATCGGAAATCTGCCGAGCGGTGGCGCCGCGCGGGGGAGGAAGACGCTGCTAGAGGAGCGCGCGTGGGAGGAGGAGACGGAGACGATAACTCGCGGCAAGTGGATAAACAAGGCGCGCGACTCCACTAACTCAGAGCACAACTCGAGCGCAACTCGCTACCTCCCGCCTTCCGACCTTCCGTCCCTCTCGAGTTGGCATCGCTCTGAGCCTCTCTCCGGCGCTGGCTTCTGTGCGGCTCCGGCCCTGTTGCCAACGCCGTTGGTCACAGCGCCCGCCACCGCCACCGCCACTGTCACTACCACCGACACAATCACCGGGACAACACCGTCCTCGCGACTACTTCCTCGGCTGCCACCTTCGTCTGTTCCGCTCTGGCCGTCTGTCATTGCCAGTGCCATTAATGTTGTCATGTTGTTGTCGCAGCCAACATTACCGCCACAGTCATCTGCTTCGCCACGGCCGTCTCTACCTCCACGATCAACATTACCGCCTCTGCCTTTACCTCCACCGTCTTCTCCATTACATGCACTATCACCATCGCCACTTCTGCTGCTGAAGCCACCTCTCTATTTTTTAGCGTTATAATTCTTTTTGCTCGTACTTTTCATACTTCACCAATTCCGTCTCTGTTGCAGTCACTTCCACCTTATGATGACCCGTCATAGCTCAGCTTTCACTGGCAACAAGGCACCGGCACAACTCTACCTTGTATCTTTGGCCATGCAAAAACCAATGCAAAAAGTGGACTTCCTGTAAAATATCCCACTTCTGTTTCTTTTAGATGTTGTACATAGTTTTGTTAACATTAATATTAATATACAATGAAATCAGCTCTAAAAATCAAGTCGAAACTTTCTTTAACGGCTATCACTTCTTTGCGCCGATTGATTTTTTTCCGTAACATACGTGTCAATATTCCCTGTCAGTAGTCACCTAGCTAAACGGCTAGACACAGTTTCACACTTTTTCAAGCGGTCGCTTTTAGCTATTTGGGCTATTATAGAACGATCTGGTGATATTTTGCTGCATTTGAGTACAATTGAGTGGAAGTGACTTATGAAATGTAATATTTTCGTAATAATAATCATTATTACTATCATCATCATCACACATACTGCCTAATATTATATACGACTGCACTACATTCCACTGTTCTGCCCCACGTCTCGACCTTCCTCGACACCTTTCATACCACCACTCAACTGCAGGGCGCTATTTAAATTAAATACATTTTAACTAACTATTAAGTATCAAACGTTTGTTCTCCCTTTATTATTAATTTCATTTTATCTTATTTCTAAAACTGGACATTGCGAGGAAGAGTTTTTGTAAATAACTGAAGGAAAATTTTTACAATCTCTCACATACGAGTATCTTTTGACGAATAAGGTATGGAAGGTGGAGAGACATTACTCATTACTACTGTTTACATTTCTTGTTTGAGATGCATTGTTGATCTCGCAATTCATTAACAACCAGTGTTGTTTATCTCGAAGGGAGGAGTGTTAAGCTTTGTTAGGTAACAACAGATGATTTTAATAATTATCTCTGTATAAAATAACGCAACGAGTACACTTCCACCGCAATGACATGAAGTTTGTCTATTCCTCTTGTTCTCTGTTATCATTATTAGCATTGTTATCATTACGAGTATATCATTATTATCGTATTATCATTGATCAATTACAGCATTTCTATTATTATGTTCGGCGCATTTTCAACTGGGACAATACTAGATTTACTTTCGATGAAGCATGCCTGGATGGTCCTTCATCCTACACAAGCAAAACGAACAAACACCCTGTTATATTGCCATTAGACTCAACGAGTTCACAACAGACCGTAAACGTTGCCAAACACTAATGACCACCATACCGATCATCACAATCGGATCATTGTGGTTTGATGCGGCAGCGTGCAGAAAATCGAGTCAATCTGTTACTAACGATTGTGGTCAAAGCCGTATGCTAATGTCCAGCATCCGATAATAGGTGGCCGCAGTGGTTGCTCGTACAGGAAGATTTTACCGTAAATTAGAGTAGCGATCCAACGCGATTTAACTGGGCGGGTCTGCGCGAATGTTCTTAAAGCAAATGCTCCGGTATTATGAAGCACGCAGCGCAGCCCGGATTTCGTTTGGAAACCGCGCTCTCTGTACACACTTCCGTCCTGCTGGGCATCTACCATGAGTTATCATATTCCAGCTAACAATTTGTCCAACGATTTTAGTAACATTTTTGAATGTACGACGCTAGTTACGTAATTTTGGTAGCTGTACCTCTCAAGTACGAGCTCCAGGGGCTTGGGATGATGAAGCCCACCGATCACGCTCTCCTCCCTTTTCCACCTCTCCTTTCCACTGCTCTGGCTAATCGCTCATGCCCAATTATCACTCTCACTAATCACGCTCATATTTCCCTCGCACAGTTACCGCTCACGCCTACCGCTCACGCCTACCGCTCACGCCTACCCCGACTCATCACTAACCGCTCACGCCTACGCTCACGCCTACCGCTCACCGCCTACCGCTCACGCCTACCGCTCACGCCTACCGCCTCACGACTACCGCTCACGACTACCGCCTCACGACTACCGCTCTCACGACTACCGCTCACGACTACCACGCGTCACGACTACCGCTCACGACTACCGCTCACGACTACCGCTCACGACTTACCGCTCACGACTACGCTCACGACTACCGCGCTCACGACTACCGCCCCTCACGACTACCGCTCACGACTACCGCCTCACGACTACCGCTTCACGACTACCGCTCCGACTACCGCCTCACGACTACCTCGCTTCACGACTACCGCCCTCACGATACCCGCTCACGATACCGCCTCACCGCAAACCGCTCACGACTACCGCTCCCCACCGACTATTACCGCTCACGACTAACCGCCTCACGACTACCGCTCACGACTACCGCTCACGTACTACCGCTCACGCTACTCACCGCTCACGACTGACCGCCTCACGACTCACCGCCCCCCTCACGACTACCGCTCACGACTACCGCTCCACGACTACGCTCACGACTACCGCTCACGACTACCGCTCACGACTACGCTCACGACTACCGCCTCTCACGACTACCCTCACGACTACCCTCACGACTACCGCTCACGACTACGCCTCACGACTACCGCTCACGACTACCCGCTCACGACTACGCTCACGACTACCGCTCACGACTACCGCTCACGACTACCGCTCCACACTACCGCTCACGACTACCCACGACTACAGCTCACGACTACCGCTCACGACTACGCTCACGACTACCGCTCACGACTACCGCTCACCGAACCTACCCCGCCCTCACGACTACCGCTCCACGACTACCGCTCACGACACCGCTCACGACTACCGCCTCACGACTACCGCTCACGACTACCGCTCACGACTACCGCTCACGACTACCCGCTCACGACTACCGCTCACGACTACCGCTCACGACTACCGCTCACGACTACCGCTTCACGACTACGCTCACGACTACCGCTCACGACTACCGCTCACGACTACCGCCCTCACGACTACGCTCAGACTACGCTCACGACTACGCCTCACGACTACCGCTCACGACTACCGCTCACACTACCGCTCAACGACTACCCGCTCACGGAACTACCCGCTCCGACTACCGCCTCACAACTTAGCCGGACACCTCCACGACTACCGCTCACGACTACCGCTCACGACTAGCCGCTCAACGACTACCTCAGACCCGCTCACGACTACGCTCAACGACTACCGCCCACTAACGCGACTACCCGCTCACGACTACCGCTCACGCATTACCGCTTCACGCATTACCGCTCACGACCACGACGACTCCGTCACGTACCGCTCCACGATTACCGCCTCACACGCTAAACCACCGCTCCACGATTACCGCTCACGACCACCGCTCTACGATTACCGCTCACGACTACCGCTCACGACTACCGCTCACGACTACCGCTCACGACTACCGCTCGCGGGCCTACCCCTCGTGCTTTCCTCTCGTGCCTTCCTCTCGTGCCTACCGCTCTCGCCTAGCGCTCGTGCCTACCGCTCGTGCCTACCGCTCTCGCCTACCGCTTGTGCCCCATGCCCAATACACTCGCCTACGCCGGCCTGTCAACCGTGCAGTTGTGGGCGCTCTGCGCTTCTCATTACTAGAACATAAAATATATAAATAAATAGAAGGGATGTCGGAGCGAATCCGCGTAGCCATACAAATAGCTGGGCATGCCCCTCCTCCTGTCGCCCGCCGCCTGTCGCAGAGCTGTGTGCGTGTAATGGGACCTTTCGAAGCGGCCATTTGTCAAAGCGATTGAAAATTGCCGGCCGTCGCAATCGTTTCCATTGATGTGAATATTGCGTCGCTCGCCGCCGCCGCCGCCGCGGGGGTGGGGCGTGGTGGAAGGGCGGTGCAGGGTGGGTGGGACGTTTTCCGTGTCACTGCGGTTCATCGTGCTCCTCCCCATAACCCCCTCGCCAGGCCTTCATTTCCTACTCTGCGATTGTCCTGCGCTCTAGCGTCTTTCTCCCCGAATTGTGATTGACGTTTAAATGAATAATGACACCCATCCTCTTCATAAGCAGCCTGAAGACCATGAATTCTAGGCCTAGGAGACTACGGGTACAATGTAATTTTCAATATTGAACGATGTCCACAGATTTAGCACCTGCGTACGTTTTCTTCAGTTTTGAAATTCGTACCCTTTCTGTTTTCCTCTTCTTTTAGACACATTTTGTTGTCAGTTGAGCTCCCTAGTTCTCGACCCGACTATTGAACATTGACTAGACGAAGACCTTAATCTCACTTGAAAGGACGTGGTGGAGCTGAGTCCATTAATTTCACGTTGTAGTGCATTTGTAGTTAAAATGATGGGAAGGGATTCTGGAACTCAAGAAAACGTGCGCAGATGATCTTCTGTCCCCTACGTTGCCTCTTGGTTTTCCTGTTGTTTGACCAAATGGATGTAACGCAGGAGTGGGACGCCGGGCGCCTGCCGCGCGCGCCCGACTACCCGGAGCTGCGCGACGCGGTGCGCGCCTGGGCCGAGCTGCAGGACGGCCAGCGCATCCTGGTGACGACGCCCTCCGTGCTGGTGGGCTACCGCGTCGAGGTGTACCGCGCCGAGGGCACCACGCAGTGGTACACTGCCGTTATCGTCGGATACAACGAAGCTACTAGGGTGAGTACTGAGCGAAAGAGCGAAAGACTGACGTTCTGGGCGTTTTGTGTTTCTCTGCTAACGCATCTCAGCAGCGAAACTGTTACTGCACGAAAACCAGTAAAATGGTTTTCCGAAAAGGAGCACGCACACTGACCAAGAACGACACTAGATTACTCTCATATTACAACGCAATAAGTTAAATATTTTAACAAACACAATCTTCACTAATACTTCAGTACAACATACAGGGATACATAGAACATCAGTTCTGTAATATCCTTGATGTGTAGAGAAGTTTTTGTCACGTAACGCAACAAGAGAATAGCAAATATCTGTTGCGTCCTTTTCCTTGTAGTCTTTCTGTCGCATGACGTCAGCAGAGTCGTAAGCAGTAATGACAATGCAGTCGGCACATGCAGAGTGCGAAAGGGAGAAGTAATACAATCAAATATTCCCATTTTCATTCAACATCTAAATTGTTTCATTTGTATGTTTCCCAAGATTTTTCGAACCCAAGGAAAAGATAGACAACTCGCACCTACCCGGAAACTGCGGAGTTTTCTTTTAATTACCGCGCAAATGGAAATCAGTAACATGGGTAATATTGTTCGGATATGAGCCCTTTCAATGTAATAATACAATTTACTTTTAGGTTTAGGTTACAATATCTAATTGTGATACTTACGTCTACTACTCACAACACATTTAATATTTAAAAAATATACTATGTAATAAATAATTATTTTGTAAATTGTTGATTATGACTGAAAATTTATCATAGTTAATACCTCGAGTGCGTTTGAAATTGTCGGTAAGTTTCCGACTCGCGAAGCGAGAGACAAATTATGTCGAACAGTGTTCCAAAATGCGCAAAATATTGAAAAAAAATTAAAGCGTTTGTTAAAATCAGAGGTTATGTTATAGTACATACGCTGAATATTGGACATCGACTAGCGATCGATGTATACCGCCTTCTAAAGTAGACTAGTCACAGGTATGTGACACATTGACCAGTAGGTAGAAGCGATAAGAAAAATCGAATAGAGAAAGCGATCAACCTTTTTAGAGTCACCGCCCTGATTGGGGCATTTTCTATGTGTAGTTAAACACTATTGTTTTTAATGTCACGAGTGGAATTGTCATAGGAAATACCATGGGTGCTTTGCAAATTTTCGATTTTGATTGTTTGTTTGTTTATCTGAGAATTTCCAAAGCACGAGCGGTATTTAATAGGACTATTCCACGAATGAAATGATATCCAACAGAATTCCACAATGCGCCAAATATTCAAAATAACTGAAAGCTATGTTAAAATAAAAGAAGTTCTGTTATTGGACGTCGTTGTATACTTACTTCTAAGATAGATGAGTCACAGTTTATAATTGACCGGTAGGGAAAAGCGGTAAGAAAAATCGGATAGAGAAAGCTATAAACTTATTGAGATACACCGCCCCGATCGGGGCATTTTATAAGTATAGTTAATCACTATTGGTTTTAATTTCACGAGTGGAATAGTCCTGTTTAAATTAAGGTGGGTGGAATTTATTCTCAGGAAACGTTGATTTTACCTCACGGGAGCCCACCACTTTGTTTTGAGAGGATCTCGACTGTGTGCTGTAGATAGTAAATAGGCGCGATGGCGAGTGCTGGCGTTCGCCGGTGCTACAATAGCTTCCGCAAGGGAATGGCAAATTCAGTAAGCCGTGTGGAAACGCATACTAAATAGCTGATTGCAGTGAGAAACACCCGCGTGCTCTGCCAATGCAATGTGACGTCAGTGGTCTGTAACATTATGCTGCGAAAGTCTATTATCGTTCTGGAGCTTGCTTATACAAGTACATTCTCCGAGAAGTTTCCATATACTTTCTTTACTTGCTTGCAGATCCTCCGAGAATTTTAGCTGCATTATTATTATTATTATTATTATTATTATTATTCTCGCACGAATAAACAATTATTCTATCAGTAATAAGCTTTTTACTATTGATGTTACCTGGAGTAAAATTTAACAAAATTCTTGTAATATTGCTGTCTTATCGCGCTTACTTCTCCCTTAAGTCATACTTAGACTTATCTCTAAGGGATGCTCATCTAGAGCTGTACTGTAGATCAGAAATTCACGTGCGTCATCTCCGTGAGCAGCAGTAATTTAATACAATGCATTCCTGGTGTTTCAGTTCACTACTGCGTAATATTGATGTTTTATGTTATCTCTAATAAGATAGGAATAGGAATGTTTACCCCAAATTCCAAATGCAAATCGTGTGCACCAGCGACGGATGCGTTTTGATAACAGCGTTGTTTCAATTGCAATCAAATTGTTCAATACCAGTGCTGCCTGGTATTTCCATGTTCAGTGTACTCAACGTACCTCACAAACTGGCAATGCTGCTAAAATCCTCAGAAAACCTTTTTCTCCCAACCTCTTGCATTCGACCACTAGGTTCTGAAGTACGAAAAGTAGCTTAGTGCATTGTGGTTTAAAGTCCGAAAACGTACATAAAATGCATTAAGAATTTATAATAAAATGATGAGTCTACAAAGGGTATAAAATATTCATGCATATTTATGAAACAGACCTCAAAACTGAAACTAATGTTTTCTGAAAATTTTAATGCCCAGTTTATTTTTTATTAACTCATAATACGCCCTTCCTATTCTTGACACTGCGAAGAATTAGGGTAAATGATGCAGCACTCAATAAGAACTTCAATATTGTTTGTTTTTCAAAATATTCTATACTGTTAATCTCCAATGCTTGCAGAAATTGAAAGAAAACTATTCAACCTCCAGCCATGTGAGGGATGTCTATTGTTTTTCTAGACACGCAGAAACTCGAAAAAAAATTGCACAAACAGCGAAACAGTTTCGATCCTGACTGACAAATTCAAATATTTGAGTGTATTTTTCTGCCTATTCTCATACTGCATATCGACTAAATTCTCATTCTCAGTGCGTATCTGCAAGCGAGCTAGTCAAGCGAGAACGAGGTTCCAAGTAAGAGGCCGCCCGACATTAAATATTCAGTGTTGTGTTATGGAGGAGCATTTTTTAAAATATATTTTCTATGTAAAAACGTTTGTTCTCTATATCCGTGTATGCTATACAATGTTCTTTCAGAATTCATGAAGACTTTTTTTATTAAATTATTAAATTTATTATTGTGTTATACGAATTTATTTTATTGACTTTTCTTGAGAAGTGGGCGGGTTTCTTTTTGGATAACCATTCTAAGCGGTTTTGTTCGGGTGTTGCAAGCCACTGGTACTAATATAAAATCTCATAATCTTAAGAATTGAGTAACGCCCCGACCCTTTCGAAGAAGGCCATTTAAACAATGTTTCCAAAAGCTCTTGTTGAAACAGAAACCCTGATTTTCAATCCAAAATCCTACGATGATATAATCCGAAC
The DNA here is from genome assembly GCA_017312745.1 of Gryllus bimaculatus. NCBI lineage: Eukaryota > Metazoa > Arthropoda > Insecta > Orthoptera > Gryllidae > Gryllus > Gryllus bimaculatus. Next base: position 2,819,397 of record BOPP01000069.1, on the reverse strand, counting down.
TTATATGAAGTAAAAGCATAGCATATTTGCTACCAATATTGATTTCCATGAATTAAGAGGACTTTGCCTTATATTTTTCCATACTTTTGTGCTGCTTCAGTTTTTCACGAATTTCCTTGATAGGTCATTCCCTGGGGACCGTATGAGACAAGTTTTTCCCCTGTTTGCCCCGCGCGCGCTGGATTGAGACGCGGAGAAATTCTCCTTGAACCGGTCTCCGTCGTGGACGTTCTGCTTCTTCTCCAAGGCGCCCCCTCTTCCGCCCTTCTCGTCTTCCTCTTCTCATTTCCTGAGGGATCATTAAACTGAAGCGGCCCTTTTCTCCTGCCTTCATCGAGAGGCTCTGACGGAAGTCTCCTGCGCCTCTGAACGCGGCCCAATCATCTTAATTTACAGAAGACGTCCCAGCCTTCGCTTCATCCCGCTCCCCAACGTCTCTCCCCGTCCCTTTCCGACCCTCCCCGTCCCTTTCCGACCCTCCCCGTCCCTTTCCGACCCTCCCCGTCCCTTTCCGTCCCTTCGTTTGTGCTTTCGTATCCTGTCTCATTCCGTCCGGCACTGCCATATCTACGCTCTTCTCTGTTACCTTTCTCCATTGAACTTACTTGGCAATTGGCATTGAGACATGGCAAAAAAATATTGTCAATTAGTATAAATGCATTTTTTGTATTCTAGCATTATACACGAACTTATCTGTTGCAAAAACATCGTTCATATTCTGGCATTTTACGGCACGAATGATCCCCTTGTTCCTGTCGTCCCACATTCAGCCAAGCGCAGCGAGAGAATCGGTGGAGGTATAGGTAAACGGAACAACCGACTACCGTTTGTCACTGAGGTGTTAAATAACCGATATGTCAGAAGAAAGTGGTTTCGCAGGATGTTGTTTGATTCATTTATAAATTTATAATGTTGTTATACAAAAACTAGCGTACGCAACTCGTTTATAATATTGCTTTTATTGCATTCGTACATTCGTCGAAAACTCGCCAACTAAACTAATTGCTAAACTACAATTATAATGCTGAAGATGATTGTAAGTCACTTCAGTTCTTTTTTGGCCTGTGCATTTTTGTTGAGGTATTTCAGAGGTAAAAAAAACTCTGCGAGATGTACTACCACGAGTTTGTTGTCTCTCTTTTTGAATTTTTAATTGAGAATAATACAGACATTATTCCTTTCGTTTCCTACGTTTCGTCTATATTAATAAAAATATTTAATTAAAAAATATCAATTTTTAAGAAGTTCCTGTTCTTACTGTATATTACCGACAACAGTATTAGTTCCTAATTGTTTTATTTCCCCCCCCCCGAACAATTGTGTGAAAAATGAAAAATATTACTCTTTGAATGAATTAAGTTCCCTTTCACTAGGGAAGTTTCCTCTCAGACCCTGCATAATAATGAAGTATTTTATCTACCTCTCTTCGATTTTAGACTCTCTCTCTCTCTCTCTCTCTCTCTCTCTCTCTCTCTCTCTTACTCTTACTCTTCCTCCTTCTACCTCCATCCACCCTCACTCTTGCGAGGTATTAGGGCTGGCGCGCGAACGCTCCATTAACTGTGGAAGCAACCGCTGGCGACGTCGCTTCGATCGGTTGCAGGGAGGCCAGCGGCCGCGCTTCTCGTCTCCGCGAAAATGTTCTTTTGCAAGACATCGCTAAATAAGCGTTTTGCCTCCGGACCGCTCGCTGCAATTCGCCTCGAAACAATCTCTTGGGCGGGCGCCATGTAGCGTCGCCCGCAGCGCTAGGACCGGAAGGAGAAAAGCAGCCTAGATCAGGGATGTTCCTGTGCAAGAATTGGGGAATTGGAGTCTCCCGCGGTGGACCGCTGCAGTTGCCCGCGTGCCACTCGACTAGAGCCGATCGCGCCAAGCGCCTTCTTCTCTCCCCCCGCCGGAAGGTCTCTCCGAACAGCGAGTCACGCCGGTGGCCCCAAGATAAGCGCTGGAGCAGAGTTCGCGTTGCTTGCGATCAAGCGGACGCTCACCAAATCTTTCCCGACAGCTCCCAGGGAAATTTCAGTAAATTCTATTGTTTGGATCATCGATTTGAGCATTTCGCCGCAGGAAGGCCGTGCGTGACTGAGATTGACAAACATACTCTCGTATTGATATTATCATATTTTAAACTGCCCTGGAAGTGAGTAGCGTATTTTAATTAATTAAAATGTAACGTAATGATGGGTCCCTGTGTTATTGTGAAAAAATACGAGTATGTTCAACAAATACAACGCTTATTAGAATTAATCAAAATATTCATTCATGTGATAAAGGTAGGTAAATAATGAATTATCCAGTGCTTCATATTTTGTAGTAGATTTTCTGTTACTAACCGTTTTTTTAAGTGGCTCAGATTCATTCAGTAGTTGCTATCTGTTATGTAAAAGCTTTGATATAGACCTGGGGCGTGAAACTTTCGACCCGCGGACGTGTTCGGTTCACAATCGGAATATTTGAGCCACTCTTTATATAAAGGTTGCACATGAAAATCCATGATTTGTAATTACAACTCAGTAGAAAAATCTTCCCCTGCCCTTGCGCTTGTTTTCACGAAATACTGTTGCTGCTGTTTGGTCGTATCGCAAAGAAGCATAAGCACCTAAAACTACTCTTTATGGGCCGCTTAGGATAAGTAATACAATTATATCACGAACACGCGGGGAGTTTGCAAGTTGGTAAAATTATTATAGAAATAAGTTCGACGTTTTTCAACCATGTGTGTTAGTCTGATATCACACAGTCTCCAGACAATAAATTAAATTTTCAACGAATTTCAGTTATTGAAAGTTCGTAGAAAAAACCCATCTACTTTAAATGACAAATTTTGCTCTCTGATAACATCACGCTTTACAATTTTTACTTTTCAATTTTAATACAGATGAATATTTATATTTTTATATACATTGTTCGGGCAGGTTTCTCCGAAAAAAAAATTCTAACATGCTTCCTTTTATTTGAACTAGTGAGTGAATGGGAAGAGTGAGCGTTTGCAATTTTGGGCCGCTCTCTTCGGGCTTTCCAGTTGCCAAATTCGTGCGGTGTTAGAAAATGGTATTTTATCTTCATTTTCCTTTTTTTCTTTTTTGTGGGAGTTGATGTAATTTCCGCGGTAAAATCCAATTAAACGAGAGAAGTTTTGCGCAGGTTTTTTCGTCGAGTAAACAGTGATAGCACAGTAATAGGACGAAGCGGGAGAATCTTTCTCTCTCTCGCTTTTGCGACAAAGAATGGCGTCTGTCATAGTCACTTAGGAAGCGAAAAACTGGCATTTGTTTGTAATTTATTCTCATTTTTGAATGGCAATGACTTTCCATGAATAAAATGAATGTTTAAATGATGTTGATGACAGCGTCCCTGCAAGGAGAATTCTTATTTGGTCTAGCTCTATAGCTTTATATTGTAAAGCATGAAACTTCTGGTTTTCCAGAAAATATCTACGTTTTTTTATCAGTTGGTGCTGTTATATCAACATATCACTGGAAAGTGAATCATTCTGATTTTCAGCTTTTTATTGAGTTATTTTAACTATAAAAGTTCCCTTCCAGTTCACAATCATTGGAATATCTTACAGTGAAGTTTGTGGTCCGTTAAAGAGATGCAAGTGGAGCAGTGGCCGTCGACTTAAGTTTACCGGCAGTAGACAAAGGAAGAATGTTCGTTAGCATTGCTGGTATAAAGATGCGCTTGCATCTCTGCTGTAAATAGGGTTTAGTGTTTCCGCTGCATCTGCCGCCTGTGGAAAGAAAGTTTGTACACCTGTAAGAGGTACACGCCGCTGAGATCTACTCAACCCGGCCAGCTGCCGGAAGTTCCAGAATCTTCGAGTAATAAACGTCTTTCTACTGTCGTTCAACAACATGCTCTTAGGACAAAGAGACGTTGCCCTTAATTGGACTAAACGATTCTTAGATACCTTACGGTACTCTTAAGAACACATGGCTGCCGACAATAGAGAAATAACACCACTGTCTATTGCAAAATGTTGAAAGATACAGAACGTGGAAGAATGGAGTACGTGACATAACAATTTGCGTGTTATTTTTTTTCGCTTTCTTTCCATTTAAATGTAAAAATACATCAATGCGTCCAGAAGGCCATAGGAACAGAAGGAAGTGCACATATTGACATAATTTTTATTCTGCTGCTTCAACAATAATATCCCCACTTATTTCGGAATATTGCGTCTTCATTATTTTCTTCTCTCACCGCGCATTAACAATCCAGATCGTGCGCATGCGAATGGCAAGCTCTTCTTACAGGTGTATTCTTCCTTCCGCTGGGAGCAGATGCAACGGAAGCACTACACCACTGAACTCTCGTTACACCAGAGAAGCAAGCGCGTTGTTCTTAACGTTTCTCTTCAGAGGGTGCTATGAAAAATGCTGTTAACGTATTCCCCTTTCTCTGAATTCCCCTTTCTGGCCAAACGCCAGCGTTAACGTTCCTATGCATTTCCATACGGCGGATATGCAAGCGTGGCGCCTTAGTGGTAACTCCGTCTTCCCGAATCATTTTAGGTTGGTGGTGAATACTGGTTTGGTTTGGGTCAAAGCACAATTGGCCATTTTTTGAAAGCACATTCTTCTGGAATTCTTGCCAAGAAACAAAGAGAGGTACACTGAAGCCTCTTTGGCTTTACAATGAACGCGTAGATAACCTTCAGTACCAGCCAAATCACGATCTGTATTAATTTCTGCCACTCACAAGGCCAAGAATATTGACGAACGCACCGGTCTTCTGCAGAAGTTAGAAATTGTAACTCTTTTAACTTGGAGTGAACACTTGCGATCAGATGTGTAGTCATAACAATGTAGACAAAAGAACAATGTCTCCATTAATAGTGTTCTTTTATTTCGTATACGTGACGATTTTTATTGTTAATGTATTTCTACATTTTATATAATATTAAACACCTTAAACCTCCCAAACAGCACGAAAAGGACAAGGAATTAGAATGTTCTGTTGCATGTGACCCGACGCCAGAGTGTTCTAGATCTCACGCCAGTAGTTCAGGATTAAACGGCGGCGGCCTTTCAAACTACGCTACTCTCTGAATCCAGGCCGGGGCTGTACCCAGCGTCCCTTGACAGCGCGATCCCTTCGGCGCAGCTGTGCCCCGCGCGCCCGCCCCGTGCGTCTGCGCGTGCTGCAGGCGGCGGCGGTGGCGGCGGTGGCAGTAGCAGCGGGGCGCCCTAATATAGACGTCACGTGTAAATACTGCCGCCCCGCCCCGCCCAGCTCGCCCCGCCCCCACCCCCGCTTCCGCACGGCTTCCGCCCGCCCTCCCGCCCCCCCCGCCCCGCCCCACGTCCCCCGCCCCGCCCCGCTGCGCCCCGACCCTCCCGCCCGCCCCGCCTCCGCCCGCCCTCCCGCCCCCGGCCCCCCTCCGCTCTCCCCCCTCTCCGCCCCTCTCCGCCCCTCTCCGCCCCCTCCCTCTCCGCCCCGCTCCCTCCGCCCCGCCTGCCCCGCTCCCCGCTCCGCCCCGCTCCGCCCGCCCGCTCCGCCCTCTCCAGCGCGCCCCCGCGCCCGCCCGCCCCCCCCCGCTCCGCCCCGCTCCCCAGCTCCGCCCCGTTTCTGCCCCGCTTCTCCCCGCTCCGCCCCGCCCGAACCACCCTCCCCGCACCCACCCTCCCCGCCCTACCTCTGCTCCGCCCGCACTACCCTCCTCCCCCTACCCCTGCCCCTCCCCGCGACGCCCGCGACGCTCCGCCTCGGCCGTTTGACCTTCGCAGCATTACAGGCGCCGCTGATGCGCCGAGAGCTAGCGCGTCCCCAGCGCACCGCTGCTGACTGCGGAACGGCGGCAGAGGCTAGAGTCCGAGATCGAGGTTATCATACTGCCCCGTGATGCAAATTTCTTGCGCCGCCCCGAAAAAGTTATTAGTCAAAAGGAATCGCGTATCATAGATCCGTTGAATTGAGACCCGGTGATATTGCCACATTGTGGTGGAACTTTGATCGAGTGTGGTGTTGAAGGAGAGGTGTGGTGGTTGCCTATTAATTCTTCGAGGCCGATAAGAGATGAAAGGTCGAGTAATGCGATATGTGTGGATAGTGACGAATGTTTTCCCGTTTCTCTTATTCATGCATAACTTGGCCCTGCCACGAATTGATGCAATTCATTACTCTCAAAATTGGGGATCTCTCCACTACGCATCTTGCTACACCATAACGGAGAGAGTTATTGTAATGCAGCCGAAACCGCGAATTCCGCAGACATAAAAACTTTATTACAGCGCCGCTGGTAACCGAAACATTGATAAATTGTTAAATTTAGGAAAAACACCTGGTGTACGCTAGAGTCCACGTTTTGTCGTCCCTGATACCCGCAAAATGAATGACAGCAAAACGGCCATCCGTCTCTGAACCACGCTAGCGGCTAAACCGTTCAGCCAATTTGCTCCAAAAGTGGTATTCCCGCGATCATCTGGCTGATAACGCTGCCCCTTGAATTTGAAACGAAAAATTTAAATTTGTGGTCTTTTACAAGATGCCCCCTGGGACATTTTCAAAATTTCAAGAAATGCATCTTTTTTTTATTACGTTTTGTTGTTGAGATTGTTACAACGGTATCAGAAAACTCTGATTTTTCTAAAATTACAAAAATTCAAAAAGAGTTGCGTATTTCTACCAATACTATAATGAATATAGAGATTTTTCTCTTATTTAAATTTGTTCCTTAAAGATAGATTTTGAAGTAAGGTCGTGTACATTTTCGAAAATGTGAGTACTTTTCGGCTAATGTGTGTGACTGTGGAGAAAGTAACGTTTTTGACCCCACTGGTTTTTATTGCGAGCTTTTTTCCCAGCACCCTACATTTTCTTGTTGTCTGCGCTTGTGTGATTCAGTGCGTGTTAGTGCCGGAGTATTCTGCTGGGGGGTGCGACGACGCCCAGTGGAAACAACCACCGAAGCCGCGCGGGGGGGGCGGGCGACGGGCCGGGGTTGTGGGTCGAGAGCGGGGGGGCCGGGGGCGGTGTGTTGATGCCGACCCCTTCCGACGAGATTAATCTGCGCGGAGGGCCGCGCAGGGAGGCCCGGTGACGCGCCCGGGGCCATAGATCGAGCTGTCGGGCCGGGCCGCCCCCGCGCCGCCACGCCCTCCGACAAGCGGCCCCGGGATTGTAGCCTGATGCGGCTGCTGCAGCAGCAGCAGCAGCGCAGCCGCTCGGGCGTGGGGGCGGAACAGGCTGCGCCAAAAGTGGCGCCCGCCTTCAAGAGGACCGAGCCAGCCGCGCTGACCTACAAAACATGTTGCCGGAAGAAACGCGCGGGTTCAAGCACTGTTGTGTCGTATGGGCGTCCGTACAGAACGCTGTAGGTGATGATGTGTTATCAATTGAGTTTGTCATCAAAGTATAAAGCATACATCGTGCATTTGTTTAATGTGCTAAATTGTGTGAAATGCTTCTTATGAAAGTTAATGTATTGTGTTAATTATCAGTTCCCTCACTCTCCCTACTCTTTCCATATAAGATTTAAGATGATAATAATAATAATAATAATAATAATAATAATAATAATAATATAGTAAATATTTTCAATTTTATTGAGAAATACTCGCAAGTAACATTTGTTCTCTTCTTCAATCGTTACTTTTTTGCCAGATTCATAACAAGCTATCAAAACATTTATGAAGAAAGAAATAGAGATAAAGAATCTATACTTTGATTTTTGATAAGCTATCACGTTTATTGATCTTAATATCCTGCATATTTTGCAGTAATTTCTACGAGCCGAAAGATGACTGACTTTCACATATTGTGTATATTCGTGGCATCCAAGTGAAGACACTCTAGTACTCGAAGTGTCATTTTCGGGATCACTCCTGTTACTGGTAATATTATAGGCACAGTTGTCACTTCGGTGAAGTTCCACTGAGCTGCGACTTCACGGGCGAGATCGGTATACTTCTGTATCTTCACTTGATGTTCTGCCGATATGTTGTGGATGTTGGATATTGATATGTCGATAAGGAAAACCTGCTGATGGTTTCTATCGATATAGGTGATATATGGTCTATTTCCACCGACTTGTCTGTCAGTGACAATGGCGCGATCCCTGTAGTGTGTGTGCTCACTACTTTCAATCACGTTTTGAGGCACACATTTATAATCGGAAGTGGCGAGTAAGCCCGTTTTTGTTGCCAGTAATTTGTGGACCTTCTTCGCCACTTCTTCATGCCTCTTTTTGTATTCCAAGCGTATTGTTTAGCGTGACCGCTAAATCCACTTGTCACGCGTTGGATTGTTTCGCTTGCGGCCTCGCATCATCTACACGAGTGTGATTGGATGGTAGAATCTGTAAGAATGTATTATTATTATTATTATTATTATTATTATTATTATTATTATTATTATTATTGTTATTGTTATTATGTTACTAATCTCTGTGAATATTTCCAATGAATTAACTAGAATAATATCGCCTCTGAGAGGACAGGATATCTTCTCCTAAACTAGTAGCAATTCCTATTAGTCAAGATGGAGGGAAATAATAGCACGTACTGAATTGCTTTGGAAATAACACTTTTAGATTTGAATACTTAGTCCTGGTGTATAACGGTACGGAATAGGAAATACATTGTTTCGAGAGACTTAACATGCATGTTCCATATGTAAGACGCGTTCACGTCAACTAGTGAAGTTGAAGCGGGGACTCATATCAGCCCAACAGCGTAGTGCGTGTTGTGGGAGCGGGGAGGGAGGAGACTTTCGTGCCAAGAGCAGCGCGGTCCTCTATGGGGGACGCAATCTCCCAAGAATCTACTGCCACGCACGTAGTTTCCATTTCGGTCTACCGGTGCGTGGCGTGTCTGCCGGTCATAATTGCATGCGTGTGTGGTGTCGGTGAAACGTGCTCGGCGAAAATGGAAGTCACGGACGGTTTCTTTAAATGGGGATGCATAATAGCATAACATACCAAATGCATTCATTTTGATTTTGAAAAAAAAAGTGAGTTTTTCATGAGAGTGACAGAATGCAGATGAATTAGTTCTGGAAACAAATGTAGGTCATAGATCCTGTGAAAATTTGCTCTTCTAATAATTTGTAGTACACGTTGCGTACACTTGTATGTTTTCATATTTGAATATGAAATGTGATTTTTATTTATTTCTTATTACACATTCTCTAGTTTGTGTTGTGGAACAAAACTCACAACCGTTCTGAGAAAAGTGAAGTCTCACCCCGTTATTTCCCAAGCCAGTTGGTCACGAACTGGCAGAATAATTAAAACATAATCCAAAAATGAAAAATAACTGACAGAAAATTGGAGAGAGATTAAAACTTTAACATCCGTAGACTAATAAATCTTGTCCAAATATACCGTTTTGAATTTTGTTTCTCCAATGTATATTCCTCAGTGATCACGCTAAAAGTAGAAGACTTGTTTAAATATATTTAACATATTTTATAAATTTAACTTAATATATATTTTTAACATATATTAAAATATATTTAAACAAGTATTTTAATTATGAAAATAATTAAATATTATTAAGAATCAGTGAATAGAAAGCTGGTTATTCTAATTTCATTTGAAGAATGGATTACCAATTTGCTTATTCTTGTATTCTTGTGTAAATAAACGGACTGCAAACATAAATTATATATTGTTTATTATTTGTTAAATTTGGGATACTCTTGAAAAGCTTTACTTTATGATCTTGTTTTTGTCGCTATGTTTCAACAATGTCTGCTGACTGTTATCTGAACAATCTCTACTAGTGGAGAACTACAGTTCACTATTTCAAACGGTATTTTTCTGTCCTGACGCGTGTATTCGACATGTAAACGCCTTCACTCTTCTGTCCTGCTCAAAATTGTATTCTATATAATGTTCTCTCTTTGGATGAGACTTCGAGGTTTCGACGCACCACGTGGAGGCCGCTGCTGCAGGCAGCTGAATCTTGGAAAGCGGAAGTTAGGTCGTATTCTTTTAACTAGGGCGTTTACATGGTAATTGGGTGTTAGCAGCTAAGCGATTTGTGCCTCCACTCGTGTCGCTCTCCCTTCCCCATCTCCCCCCTCCCC
>BOPP01000069.1:2796878-2809334 GCA_017312745.1 Gryllus bimaculatus | reverse complement strand
AAATTCTATGTTTGGATCATCATTTGGAGCATTCGCCCAGGAGCCGTGCTGACTGAGATACAACATACTCTGTATATATATCAATTAAACTCCCGGAATGATAGCGTATTTTAATTAATTAAAATGTAACGTAATGATGGGTCCCCTTTGTTATTGTGAAAAAAGTACGATATGTTCCAACAAAATACAACCGCTATTAGAATTATCAAAATATTCATTCATGTCATAAAAGTAAGTAAATAATGAATACCCAGTCTTTATATTGTAGTAGATTTTCTTACTACCCGTTTTTTTAAAGTGCTTCAGATCATTCATAGTGCTATCTGTTATGAAACCTTATATAACTCGGGCGTAAAACTTTCGACCCCGACGTGTCGCTTTCACAATCGGAATATTTGAGCCCACTCTTTATATAAAGTCACATCTGAAAATCCATGATTTTAATTACAACTCAGTAGAAAAATCTTCCCCTGCCCTTGCGCTTGTTTTCACGAAATACTTTGCCTCTGTTTGGTCGGTATCGCAAAGAAGCATAAGCACCTAAAAACTACTCTTATGAGCCGCTTAGGATAATAATACAATTATACACGAACACGCGGGAGTTTGCAAATTGGTAAAATTATTATAAAATAAGTTCGACGTTTTTCAAACCTGGTGTTAGTCTGAATCACACAGTCTCCAACAATAAATTAAATATTTTCAACGAATTTCATATTGAAATTCGTAAAAAAAACCCATCTACTTAAATGACAAATTTTCCTCTCTATAACATCACCTTACATATTTTTACTTTTCAATTTTAATACAGATGAATATTTATAATTTTATATACATTTCGGGCATTTCTCCCGAAAAAAAAAATTCTAACATGCTTTCCCCTTTTATTTGGACCTAATATGAAATGGAAGAGTGACGTTTGCAATTTTGCCGCTCTCCTTCGGCTTTCCATTGCCAAATTTCGTGCGTGTTAGAAATGCCGTATTTTATCTTCATTTCCTTTTTCTTTACTTTGTGCCGGAGTGATTAATTTCCGCCGGTAAAAAATCCAATTAAAACGAGAGAAGTTTCTGCGCGCAGTTTTTTCGTCAGAGTAAACAGTGGATAGGCACAGTATAGGTACGAGAGGGAGAAATTTTCCTCTCTCGCTTTTTGCCGAACATAAGAATGGCGTCTGTTCAAATCCACTTAAGAAGCAAAAACTGCATTGTTTGTAATTTATTCATTTTGAATGGCAATGACTTTCCATGAATAAAATGAATGTTTAAATGATGTTGCATGACAGCGTCCTGCAAGGAGAATTTTATTTGGTCTAGCTCTAAGTTTATATTGGTAAAGCATGAAAACTTTGGTTTTCCAGAAATTATTTCGTGTTTTATCAAGTTTGGTGCTGTTAATATCAACATATCACTGAAAGTGAATCATTTGGATTTTTCAGTTTTATTGATGTATTTTAACATAAAAGTTCCCTTCCCAGTTCACATATCATTGACATATCTACAGTGAGAAGTTTGGCGGTCCGTTAAAGAGATTGCAAGTGAGCAGTGGCCGTTCGACTTAAGTTAAACCGCAGTCAGACAAGGAAGAATGTTCGTTACATTCTCGGTAATAAAGAATGCGCATTGCATTCTGCTGTAATAGGGTTTATGGTTTTCGGCATACTGCCGCTGTGGAAGAAGTTTTGTACACCTGTAAGAGACACGCGCCTGAGATTAAAATACTTCAACCCCATCCGGAAGTATGCCAGAATTAAAAAAAATAAAAAAGAAAAAAAAAAATAACAAAAACACTTCGAGTAATTAACGTCTTTTTAATGTCGTTCAACAACATTGCTCTAGAGACAAAGCGACGTTGCCCTTAATTGGATCTAACGGATTCTTAAATACCTTTACGGTACTTCTTAAAACAACTATGGCTGCCGAATCATAGAGAAATAACACACTGCGTCTATTGCAAAATGTTAAATGATACAGATACTGAGAATGGAGTACGTACATAAACAATTGCGTGTATATTTTTTTCGCTTTCTTTCCAATTTAAATGTAAATACATAAATCGTCCATGAAAGGCATAGTGGAACAGAAGAAGTGCACATATTTGACATTATTTTTTTTCGCTGCTCACAATTAATATCCCACTTATTTTCGGAATATTGCGTCTCATATTTTCTTGCTTCACCGGCATAACAATCAATCGTAGAGCATAGAATGCAAGCTCTTCTTACAGTGTATTCTTCGCTTCGCTGAGCAGATGCACGGAAAAGCACACACGCACTGAACTCTGTTACACCCAGGAGAAGCAAGCGCTTTTCTAACGTTCTCTTCAGAGTGTGTGTATGAAAAATGCTGTTAACGTATTCCCCTTTTCTGAATTCCGCTTTCTGGCAAAACCGCGCAGCGTTAACGTTCCATTGCATTTCGCAACGGCGGAATATGCAAGCGTGGCGCGCTTATGGTACTTCCTGTCTTCCGAAATTATTTTAGTTGGTGGTGAATACTGGTTGGTTTGGGTCAAGCACAATTGGCATTTTTTGAAAAGCACATTCTTCGTGAATCTTGCAAAGAAACAAAGAGAGGTATCACTGAACCTCTTTGGCTTTCAAACAAAAAAATGAATAACGCGTAGATAACCTTCAGTACCAAGCCAAATCAGTCTGTATTAATTTTTGCCATCACAAGGCCAGATATGGCGAACGCCACGGTCGCTTCTGGCAGAGTTAGAAATTGTAACTGCTTTAACTTGGATAACCTGCGATCAGATGGGTATCATAAAAACAATGTAGACAAAAGAACAATGTTCCATTAATATTTGTTTTTTATTTTCTATACGTGAACGGATTTTTTATGTAATGTATTTCTACATTTTATATAATATTAAACACCTTAAAACCACTCAAACAGCAGAAAAGACAAGGAATTAAATGTTCTGTTGCATGTGACCGCGACGCGCAGAGTGTTCTAAGATCCTCACGCCAGTGTTCAGGGATTAACGGCGGCCTTTCAAACTAGCTCTCTGGATCCACCGGGGGCTTACCAGCGTCCTTGACACGGCGATCCCTTCGGCCAGTCTGCCGCGACAGGCCGCCCGTGCGTCTGCGCGTGCTGCAGCGGCGGCGCGGTGGGCGTGTGGCAGTAAAGCAGCGGGGCCCCTAATATAGACGTCACTTAATAATTGCGCCCCGCGCCCCGCCCAGCTCGCCCGCCCGCACCGCCCGCTCCGCACGCTTCCGCCGCCCCGTCCCGCCGCCGCCCCGCCCCGCGCCCGCCGCCCCGCTGCGCCGCGATCCGCCCCGCCTCCGCCCCCCCCTTCCCCTCTCCGCCCCGCGCTCGCCCCGCTGCTCGCCTCCCGCCCCCCGCCTCTCGCCCCGCTCCGCCCGTCGCGCGCTCCGCCCGCTCCCGTGCTCCCGCCCACGCCCGCCGCCGACCGCCGCTCCGCCCGCTCCGCAGCTCCGCCGCCGTTTTGCCCGCTTTCCCCGCGTCCGCCCCGCCCGAACCACCCTCCCGACACCCTCCCGCCCTACCCTGCTCCGCCGGCACTACCCTCCTCGCCCTAACCCTGCCTCCCCGCGACGCCCGCGACGCTTCCGTCGGCCGTTGACCCTTCCAGCATTACAGCGGCCGCTGATGCGCCAGAGAGATGCAGCGTCCCCAGCGGACCGCTGATTGCGGAACGGGCGAGAGGCTAGAGTCTGCGAGATGGGTTATCACACTGCGCCCGTGATGCAAAATTTCCTATGCGGCCGCGAAAAAGTTATTAGTCCAAAGGAATCGCGTTATAGAATCCGTTGAATTGAGCACCGGTGATATTGCCACATTTGCGTGGGACTTTGATCGAGTGTGGTGTCTAGAAGGAGAGGTTGTGGTGCGTTGCACTATTATCTTCGAGGCCGATAAGAGATGAAAGGTCGAGTAATGATATGTGTGATAGTGCACGCGAATGTTTTCCCGTTTCTCTTGTATTCATGAAGCATAACTTGGCCCTGCCACGATTATGCAATTCATTACTCTCAAAATTTGGGATCTGCTGTCCACTGTACGCATCTTTGGCTACATCACATAAGCGGAGAGATTATTGTAAATGCAGCGCGACAAAAACGGCGAAATTCCGCAGACAGAAAAACTTTTTAACAGCGCCTGGTAACCGAAACATTGATAAATCATTGTTAAATTTAGGAAAAACAACCTAGTTACGCTAGAGTCCACGTTTTGTCGTCCTTATAGCCGCAAAGTGAATGACAGCAAAACGGTCCATCCGTCTGTGAACCACGCTAGCGGCTAAAACCGTCAGCCAATTTGCTCGCAAAATGTATCGCAGATCGATCTGCTGATAACGCTGCCCCTTGAATTTGAAACGCAAATTTTAAATTTGTGGGGTCTTTTACAAGATGCCCGCCTGGGACATTTTCAAAATTTTTCAAGAAATGCATCTTTTTTTTATTACGTTTTTTGTTGAGATGTTTAACAACGTATCAGAAAACTCTGATTTTTTAAAACTTACAAAATCAAAAAGGGAGTTATGGCGTATTGGTCGTACCAATACTATAATGGAATATAGAGATTTTCTCTTATTTAAATTGTTCCTTAAAGATAGATTTTGGAAGTAAGGTCGTGTACATTTGTCCGGAACTGTGAGTACTTTTCGGCTAATGTTTGTGTGACTCGTGTGAGAAAATACGTGTTTTACCGGCCACTGCGTTTTTATTGCCTTGGAGCTCTTTTCCCGCTACCCTACATTTCTGTTGTCTGCGCTTGGTGTATTCATGCGTGTTAGTGCTGCGGAGTATTCTGCTGGGGGTGCGACGAGCGCCAGTGGAAAACAACGGCACCGACAGCCGGCGGGGGGGGGGGCGACGGGCGGGGTGGTGTGGGTGCGAGAGCGGGCGGGGCGGGGGCGGGGTGTGTTGAGTGCGCGGAGCGGCCCTTCGCGAGGATTTAATCTTGCGGCGAGGCCGCGGCAGGGCGCCCGTACGGCCCGGCCATAGATCGAACTGTCGGCGCGGGCCGCCCCGCGCCCCATCCCCTCACAAAGCGGCCCGGGATTTGTAGCCTGATGCGGCTGTGAAGCACAGAGCAGCCAGCCCCTCGGGCGTGGGGAACAGGCTGCCGGCAAAAGTGGCGCCCGCCTTCAAAAGACCGAGCCAGCCGCGCTGACTACAAAAATGTTCCGAAGAAACCGCGCGGTTCAAGCACTTTGTGTCGTATGAGGCGTCCGTACAGAACGCTGTTAGGTTGATATGGTTTAATAATTGAGTTTGTCATCAAAGTATAAAAGCATACATCTGCATCTTGTTTAATTGCTAATGGTGTGAAATGCTTCTTATGAAAAGTTAATTATTGTGTTAATTATCAGTTCCCTCACTTCCCTACTCTTTCCATATAAGATTATAATATGATAATAATAATAATAATAATAATAATTAATAATAATAATTAATATAGTAAATATTTCAATTTTATTGGAGAAAATACTCGCAAGTAACATTTGGTTCTCTTCTTCAATCTTAATATTTTTGCCAGATTCATGAAAGCCCATGATCAAACCATTTATGAAGAAAAAATAAGAATAAAGAATTATACCCTTTTGATTTTTGATAAGCTATACGTTTTTATGATCTTAATATACTGCATATTTTCGGGAGTAATTTCTACGAGCGAAAGATTGACTGACTTTCACTATTGTGTATATTCGTGGCATCCAAGGGAAGACACTCTTAATCGAAAGTTCATTTTCGGGATCACTCCTGTTACTGTAAATTATGCTCCAGCAGTTGTCACCTACTCGGTAAGTTCCACTCACGTGCGACTTCACGGCGAGATGGATACTTCTGTATCTTCACTGATGTCTGCCGATATGTGTGGATGTTGGATATGATATGTGATAAGGAAAACCTGCTGATGGTTTTTCTATAGGTATATATGGTGTATTTCCACCACTTGTCTGTCATGGACAATGGCGCGATCCTCTAAGTGGTGTTGCCTCACTATTCATATCACGTTTGAAGGCACACATTTATAAGGAAATGGCGAGTAGCCGGTTTTTGTGCCAGTAAATTTGTGACTTCTTCAAGCGCTTTTCATGCCTCTCTTTTGTATTCCAGCGTATATGATCTTAGCGTGACGCCCTAAATCCACTTGTACCGGTTGGATTTGGTTCTAGCTGCGCCTCGCATCACTACTACAGAGTGTGATTGGATGGTAGAATCTGTAAAATGTATTATTATTATTATTATTATTATTATTATTATTATTATTATTATTATTATTTGTTATTGTATTATGTACATTCTTAATATTTCCAATGAATAACTAAATATATCCTCTGAAGGAGGACCATACTTTCTCCTAAACTAGTAGCAATTCTATTATCAAGATGGAGAGACATAATAGGGCTACTGAATTGCTTTGAATAACACTTTAGATTTGAATACTATAGTCCATGGGGTGTTATAAGGTACGGAATAGGAAATACATTGTTTTCGGAGAGACTTAACATGCATGTTCCATATGTAAGACGCGTTCACGTAACTAGGTGAAGTTGAAGCGGGGGATCAATTCAGCCCAACAACGCTAGTAGTGTTAGTGGGCAGCGGGGAGGAGGAGACCTTTTTCGTGCCAAGAGCAGCGCGTCCCTATGGGGACGCAATCTCCGAGAATCTACTGCAACGACCGTAGTTTCCATTGCTACCGGCTGGGGGCGTTCTGCCGGTCAATATTGCATGGCGTGTTGGTGTCGGTGACACGTGCGTCGGCGAAAATGGAAGTCAAGGACGGTTTCTTTAAAATCGGGATGCATAATACATACATACACAATGCATTCATTTTGGATTTTGAAAAAAAAAGTGAGTTTTCATGGAGTGACAGGAATGCGATGATTTAGTTTCTGGAAACAAATGTAGGTCATAATCCTGTGAAAATTGCTCTTTAATATTTGTAAGTACCGTTATGCTACATTGTATGTTTTCATATTTGAATATATGGTGATTTTATTTTATTTCCTTATTACACATTCTCTACTTTGTTGTTGTGGAAAAACTCACAAGTTTCTTAGAAAAGGAAGTCTCACCCCGTTATTTCCCAAGAGTTGCAGAGATGGCAGAAATAATTAAAAACCATAATCCAAAAATGAAACATAACTGACAGAATTCGAGAAGAAGAGTTTAAAACTTTAACATCAACGTAGCCTAATAATCTTGTCCAAATATACCGCGTTTTGAATTTTTAGTTTCTCCACAATGTATATTCTCATGATCACGCCTAAAGTAGAAGATTGTCTAAATATATTACACATATTTTAATTTAACTTAATAATATATTTTAACCATATATTAAAATATATTTAAACAATATTTAATTATGAAAATAATTAAATGATATTAAGAATCAGGAATAGAAAGCTGGTTTATTCTAATTTCATTTGAAGAAATGGATTACCAATTTGCTTATCTTGTATTCTTGTGTAAATAAACGACTGCAAAACATAATATATATTGTTTATTATTTGTTAAATTTGGGAGATCTTTTGAAAAAGCTTTACTTATGATCTTGTTTTTGTCCCTATGTTTCAACAATGTCTGCTGACTGTTATCTGAACAATTCTTACTAGTGGAGAACTACAGTTCACTATTTCAAACGGTATTTTTCTGTCCTGACGCGTGTGTATTCAATGTAAACCCTTCACTCTTCTGTCCTGCTCAAAATTGTATTCTATATAATGTTCTCTTTGATGTGACATTCGAGGTTTCGACGCACCACGTGGACCGCTCTGCAGGCAGCTGAATCCTTGGAAAAGCAGTTAGGTCGTTTCTTTTAACTAGGCGTTACATGGTAAGTGGTGTTAGCAGCTAAGCGATTTGTGCCTCCACTCGTGTCGCTCTCCTTCCCCATTCCCCCCTCCCCATCCCGCCACTCGCATCCCTTCCCGTCCCCATCCCGCCACTCCATCCCTTCCCCTCCCCATTCTCCCCTCTCCCTCCCCATCCCCCCTCCCCATCTCCCCCTCCCTCCCCGATTCTCCCCCTCCCCTCCCCATCACCCTCCTCCCCTCCCCCTACCCTCCCCTCCCCTCCCCTCCCTCCCTCCCCCTCCCTACTCCCTCCCCCTCCCCTCACCCCCTTCTCCCCTCCCTCCCCTCCCACCTCCCCCTCCCCTCCCCTTTGCCCTTCCCCTTTCCACCTCTCCTAGCTTCGGCACGGGTGAGGGCTTAATTTAAATTAACGAGAGTTTCTACTGACAAACGCGTAGCCCCGGCGTTAACGCGGTCCGCAAGCCGCGGCAGCCGCGGCCGCAGCTGCCATTACCGTGTTAAGATAGGGGCCCTTGTTAGAGGGTTTCTTTCGCGTTAGGCCTCACTCGCCTCGTTAGCACCGCTCAAAGGAGGGCGACCTTGGCTTCGGAGGTAATTAATCGACGTCGGCGCTCGGCTGTTTGGGAAGAACATGCTCAGACAACGCTTCGACTGGCGTCGCCTTTGTGGCTGTTGCTGTTCTTGGGTTGGACTTCGTCATACTTCGTGTCGGTACATTCCTCGTACCCATTACGAAATTCTGCCGCCTGGTATTGTCAAGGTTGCAATGTTATTATGTATAATATTATGTATAATAATTATATGAATAAAGTTTTTTTAATTACAATTTTCACGTTTGTATGTTGATCAGAATCTTGATCAATATTTGTGGTAAACGTATTATTATTATTATTATTATTATTATTATTATTATTATTATTATTATTATTATTATTACATCATTTCTTGCTCGAAATCTTGCATGCCACGTGCCAGGTGATAGTTTTCAAGAGCATCGTGATCCATTCTTCACTAAGCAGTTCCTTACATTGAAATTCTTTCTGCACACGTTTTCATTGTCAATAAATGTAGTTATCATTCAGAGCTAATATACAGGGGATCGAACTTAGTACGAGTTTTCGATGTCCTTGAAATTTTCCTCGTAGGCCTCTCGACTCGTCTTTGAAAGAAATTGAAAGTGGTTTTATTTATTCACCTCATCCCTCCATTTTTGTAAATGCCAAATACCGTATGTTGCCTACACATACATTCTGTATGTAGGTTCACTTTAAATCCGGTTGAACCACGTTTGCAAAAAATTAAAATTATAATTTTCGGTTCCTCTCTTCTAACTTGTATGTAATTAATAGATTAGGCTCATCATTGTTGAGTTCCTTGCTGCAATAAACGTTTATGTGTATATTGTATACTGTATTAATATTTGGATGGTTTTCTAAGTAATCAAGTGTTCGATTCAAATCTCCCTTTTTGTTCTCCGAGACTCTATCCCAAAACCGCCGGTTGCGAGCAACTAGTAATTCAGGAGAAAATTTTCGGTAGATCGGTGTCACGCTGAGGTTGTATAATCAGGAGTTTCTCCATGGAGTTCACACAGAAGAACCACGAATACAACTCCTTGCTTGTCGCCGTGTCAACTAAGTTTCGAAAGTGAAAAAGGCGGTTTCTCGTTTTCGTCATTTGGCGGTTGCTTCAAAGGCGATACAATGATATCTAATGTGGTAGCATTTTAGAAACCTCTAAATTACAGCTGTAAACTATTGAATGTGATAGTAAAATCTCTGATCGTATTTATATGTTTTGATCAAATAATTGAGACGCTTGAAAAAGTAGTGGTTCTTCAGTAGGCCCAACGAAAATTCCCAGGCAACTGTCACTGTCAGTCTCGTAGTTGATTAAGTAAACTTGAGGTAATATCAGTTATATTTTGCGTTTGTGCATCATTCATTTACTCATATGGACAGTTTGATGTAATTTCTTGTTTCTGCCTTGGTTTCTTTTGGTAGCTCGCAGTAAGATTTTAAAACGATTCGTTTGCTCAGAAACTTCTTAAGTTTGGCGCGCTCTGCCCGAGAACGGAGTCGTTTGCGTCACTGCCGCTTCACTTCTGCACTTCTTCGCAGTTGATGGGCTGTGAAGTTTCGTTCTCCGGAGTTTAAGTTCTAGGAATTTATCGAGGTCGTTCGATGTTGTTTCGAAGTCGTGTTGGAAAAGTTCCTCTAACTTGTGTGAGCTTAGTTGGAATCCATTTATGTTCGAACTGAGGAGCGTGCCGAGTTTGGGACCGAGAAGTTCACTTTGCGAACTAGTTTCATTTCGATTTTCTTATTTTCAAAACAATTACAATGATTGTATCGACTCGAGCTCGATGCTATAACGTCATGTTCGTGGAAAAATTTTGAAAAATATTTTTTAAGTTACATTTCTACATTTGAAGTTTTGAAGTGAAACATTACAGTTGCATTTCATATTCGTTTGTTCATGTACACACACGCATGTCTAATGATAATTATTCACGTATAATTTCGCAATTCGTTTCGTTTTATTAATCAAAATAATTTCTCATTAAATCCACATTTTGTGTTGCCATCGCGTGGTTCGCTTTTCTCACGTGAATCAAGTATTTATTTATTCATTACAGGATTTCTGTTTTTGGTGTTTTGTTTTGATTTAACCGTTTTTTGATTGAGACTTTAGAAAGAACAGTAGCTTTATATTACACTCAGCCAGAGGCGGCCGTAAGCGGGGAGGGAAAAGAGGACCGTGTCCACCCTTGAAAATTTAGATAGTAGTCCCGTTGCCTTCAGGGGATAAATGACGAAATACGAGGGAAAAGCTGTTTAATAAAAAGCGCCCTTAATATGTTCTAAACCTTGTTTCCAACGTTTTTAACCTGACAATTTGAAAAATATATTTCGTGAAAAGGCCGTCCAAGACACGTGGACGCCGTGTAAAAGTTTTAATATATATTAAATTGTATTTATTTCTTGTCTCAAATTACTTATTTTATTGCGCTATCTAAGGCAACCCAGAATTGTAGTTACTCTCCACTTTAAGTGCGCACGCCGTTGCTCTTGGCTAATTGCTGACTGGATTTGTGAACTTTATATTTATGTTCTGATTATCATACATTACTTCTTGTCTTAGAAAAGCTTGGCATATTTATTCTTCGCAGACTTTTTCAGATGTTATCGTCTATACACGCTGGAGCTGAATTTTAATTAAATTGTAATTGAGTGGTGAAAGTGGGTACAAGCTGCATGTGTGGTAAGCCATTTTTAATTTGTTCTAGTATAGTCGTTGTTTTCCTCTTTCTGAAATCACGAAGGGCATTGGAAATTCTAGAAGAAGACTACTCTTAGGAGTGTGTCTGTGGTTCCATCGTATATATTGTGGGTGGATGTTGTAGCTAATATTGTGCATTAACGCAATACGCAAGTAGGCCCCTGAACCACTCGCAATTCTTACGTCCTCATTCTATTCCTCCTGTCTTTCCCAAGTCCGGGAAGTGCTGATTTCGCAAAGGCATATGGACTACTCGTATGCCATATGATCTCGATATAATTCAATAGAAAGCTAATATGCAGATGTCAGGTTCTGGTGTGTTTTTGGCAGTACCCTTAGCTTCATCTGATAGAGATGGAGTAATTATGTATACTCGCTGATATTTCAGACTTTGTAAACTGCTGGTCGGTTTTCGAATTGTTACTATTCGGGGAGGAGAGCTGGGGAGCGATAGCCGAAAGACGACTGCACGGAGAATTCTCCGAATGCCCCTCCTTCTCGGAAGGGCATCAATGCACTTTGTCAGCGGTGGTAGAGTCTCTGGGAATCGCCCCCACTGAATCCCGTGGTCAGTTTTCCCCCACCCCCGCTTCCCAGCTGATCCCTTTTCGCTTTACCTGGAAAGACGATGCCTGACTGCATCACATTTCGTTTTCGCACTATTTCAGAAAGAATAAAACATGTTATGTTTCCACTCAGAACTAGCGCTAACAGATCTTATCGTACCATTGCAGAGAAAATCTCGAACACAGGTAAACATGGCGGAATCTTCGGAATTGTGTACGTTAAGTCAGTAGGGCAAGATGATGCTCGTGATAAGTGGTTTCGTGTTTCACTTCCATAAATATTCAAGTGTGGTTTTCAACGTTGGCAGTGGTCTAAAAGGACGTGCAGATATTTCTTTAAACAGACAACTGGATCAATTCCAATCGATCAACAGAATAAATTCTAATCGTAAAAGTCAAACCTTGCTCTAAGAAGGAAAACGAAACTGGATGCAGTTGGGCTATGCCTTCTTGGTGAGATAGAAAAGCGGCTGAGGAAAAGTTGGCCGCGGGATGCAGTTGGTATACGCGCGAGTCTCTATATATGGGGGCAAAACCTGAACGGCAGACGCCATTGACCCAAGAGTCCTTGCGGGCAGCATTGAAGAGAACCGATAACAATTGAAGGCGTTTCGGGAGTATTAATGTTCGGGTTTGAAAGATTGGGTCCCAGCGCACATACTCAATACCAACCATCGGAACTCGCCTGACAACTGGGAATACAGAAAAGGAGGAATTGGGGGCGCACAGGAATGCGCTACTCTTCGGATGAAGGTGCTCTAAGCGCTGGTGACTGGCGCGCACAGGTGGTGGCGCCAAGGGGGTGGGG
>BOPP01000069.1:2761359-2772747 GCA_017312745.1 Gryllus bimaculatus | reverse complement strand
ACCCATCTTCGCCCTCCCCCTTCCCCATCCCTCCCTTCCCGCGCAATACGCTGTATGCGGGGTGTTTACAACAACGCGAATTAACAGAGTGCACAAAAAAAAACCCACTGTTCGAAAGGAAAATACGATTTTTAAAAAGGAATAGTTTGTTGCCGCAAGCGTAATTTTGGTTGGTTAAAATTACTCTCACGCAACATTTTCCCCGGTATCCTGCTAGAGGGAATGTAAACAGGTACACTTCATTGGTGATAGCAGCGGTTATTAATGGAAATTTACCGGCTTAATAGCCGCTTCCGGCCCGTCAATAGCAGGGTTTTTTTTTTTTTTCCGCGGAGATAAAGCTTACAACGTGGGGTTGTGCTCGCCGCTGCCGCGCGTAACCGAACGCTCTGCGGCCCCTCTTTCGGGATGAGTCGCTGCTAACGGCACTCTGCGCGAAAGCAGGCGCTTTCATCTTTCGATCATCGAACGTTTTATTGAATGGAAAACGATAATGAATTTCCTCGGATCACTATGATATTGAATTTGAACTGCACGTACACTCTTGTGATGTGTTATTTCCTATATTTTTACACATTTCTTCATCAATTTGATTTATTCGCCCGATTTTTCCGTAACGTGAAAAAATAGAATCAAGTCCCCCGACAGATATTAGGGCATCGGTTAGAATAATTAGCAGTCCGAGGAAAATTTCTACCCGGGTAACTGTTTCTGATCGTAAATTTTGGTCGCATGAAAACGCAGACGAAATGCCGTACGAGTGCCATAACAAACGGTCCACCGATCGGACGCAATCATTCCTTCATCTTCCTTGTTCTACCTGAAATATAACACATTTGCCAGCTTACAGTTAAATGCATGTAAACACTACTGTCAAGTCGAGAGCTGCGTGCCTTGTCGCAGCTGGTGATGGTGGATTCGCTTGGAGGAAATACCTGTGTTGTAGAAAATCCTCGCAAGAGGGGCGACAGATGGACGGCAGGATCTCGCAATTCACAGGCATACCGGATTAAAGCATGCCCTATCACCATGGGGGCACCAAAGATCCAGCAATAGACGCGTCCTGGGAATCTAATAGTCAACCAACAATTGAATAGAACTCTAGAGTAAATGCAATATCACGTGCCATCCTATGTTTTCCGATTTGAATACATTGCAGGTCGACAGTATTAATATGTACTATATGAATTCAATTCATTCTTGAACGAAAACTATACTTGAAAATCAAATTCATACAAGATTCCCCAAGATATTGCGTGTCTGTTGAATTCAAGACAGAAATTTTACTGCAGTCTGATTCTCCCGTTAACGTTCTCCCTCTTCGCAAAAGCCGGGGTGGTTGTTGTGGAGGCGTACGGGAGCGAAATGTTTTTCAAGCGGTTCCTCTTGTGTGGAGGGACAAACGCAATTCATATTTTGGTTCTATTTCGGTGCTCCGCCGTGGCCATAATATATACGGGCGACAGCGACATTGTTTTAGCCGGAGGGTGGGGTCGCGGGGCGTGGCGGCGCAGGGCCGAGGTTCCTTTTCACTTCCCTCTCCTTCCCTCTCCCTTCCCTCATCCCTTCCTCTCCTCTCCTCTCCTCCTGCTCCGCTGCCTCCGCCATGCCCCCCGCCGCAGTCCTTTATTCGCCCATCAAGCGGTTCCCTGTCAGGGCGCCGCTCCCTCGGGGCTCATGTATATCATGGGGCATCCGCTCGGGCGCCGCCCTCCCTCCTCCTTCCCTCCCCATCGCCCCGCCCTCCCTCTGCACCACCTCCGCGTCGGCGGCGCCTCCGCTCCGCGCCGCATTATCTAACAATAGAATAACCTTTCGGCGCCTCCCTGGTCCATTTAAAGGACGGGCGCTTACTTGCGGGGCCTGCCGCCAGATAGCCGGGAGTATCGCGTGCCTGGCGGCCCCGCCCCCCGCCCGCGCCCACCGTTAATGCGCCTGGGAAGCGCGCGGGGTGGGCGTGCCGCTGGCGCTGGCCAGGGTCGGCTGAATTTTTTGCCTCACGCGCCGCGCTGCCACCTGCGACTCCGCCATGCCCCGGTCACCCGGAGCACCGAGCGCTGCGCAGCGCCTTTGCGATCGCTCCAACCGCCTTCGCTCTTTGCTCAACGGGATCCGTGCGACGGCGAACGCGATTTCCCCCGTCCTCTTCTCCTCCGGCCGTTCCTCTTCGTACCTCGCTCCCCCCCCCCTTGCCGGCCTCGCGCAGTGCCGGCGGCGGTTCGCTGAAGTCCGGCAGTAAAGTTCTTGCTCCTGTTTACGATCGGCTTCCGATTGGGAGCGGCGGACTTTCCGTCGCTTTTTCTTCTTCTGCTCGAGAACAGTTTTCCCTCGACTAAATCACTGAGCAGCACAAGTGTTTGGAAAGGAGGGAAATTTTGTTTTGGTTTTGACATTTCTTTGTGCTTTGACGGTGTGTTGATGTAGAATGATTGCACCTCCGACAGGTTTCTTTTGTGAATTTTCGTGAAAACTAATTTTGCGTGCGTATTTCGACAGAACAATCTGCACATGTGGTAGTATTATTATAAAAACGTTCTATCTTGAAAAACAACAATTTGGGAAGGTTGCGAGACGGATATTACATAAAACGGTGGTGCAAACGAACTGGCCATGTTAGCAAGTATTTGGAGAGAAAGAATAGAAATGTATTTCCTGGAACGGTTCGTCCGTAGGTACCGATTCTTCAGCAACTTCAATGTAAAAACGATTTTTTTGGAGAAAAATTCAGAAGAAAATCGAACGGAAAAAGAAGTTGAATAACGAAGGAAGAATAATGAGCAAGTTATTTGCTGTCTTTAATCGGGCTGTAGATGCAATGTTGGTGAATATTTACTGTGCCATCTGCTTTGATATCTTTCAATCAAGAACGTTAGGCAATGCTGGATGGTGCAAGGGAATTCTACGCGAGGGCTGGAGTCGCCGAAACTCGTTCTCGTCTCGCGATGTATTGACGGAACGCGGAAGTCCGCCGGGACGTTGCGCCGCCCGCAAAGCAGGACGGCCGAGGAGAGCGAGGGGTCCTCTCATTGTCCCTCCCCTCTGCCGCTGCGGCGCCGGAACTTCGCGCTGGGCTGCGCCGTGGCCTAGTAAAGCCGCCCAGCGGGCCGGACAGGGATGCGCCAGGCGTCCCGTCCACCCGCCCTACAAACCCCTCTCGCCCCTCTCGCCCCCCGTCTTCGCCCCATTTCGCCCCTCTCGCCCCCTCTCGACCCTCTCGCCCCCTCTCGGGCCCCGTCCCGCCCCCGTCCGCCTCGTCCGCGCCCCGTCCCGCCCGTCCCGCCCGTCCCGCCCGTCCCACACCTCCGTCCGCCCGTCCCGCCCCGTCCGCCCCCGCGCCGTCGCCCGCCCCAATAAACCTCGTCCGCACGGGTTGCCCTTTCCCTGTAACGCCGCGTCCGTTTCACGCCGTTTCCGCCGGTTTCCCGCTCTCGTCCCCTCCGTTTCGCTCACCGTCCGTTGCGTCCCGCTCCGTCGCGCTACCGTCCCGCTCGTCTCCCTTTCTTCGCCACATCCGGTCACGACCGTCTCACCTTCTCCGCAGCCTCTCCGAGACACTCTGCTCCGCCCCGACCCGTCTCAACTTTCCCCCGTTCTACCACATCACCTCATCCCCATCTTCATATCCCCTCTCTCTAATCCTGGCCCTCATTCCGCACATCACGTGGGGCCCGGAGAGCGCGTGCACACCGCGCATTCTCCGTTCCCTCACCCCGGCCATCCTCCTCCTGTTCGTGTTTCCCTCCGCCCGTCCTCCCTTGCTCGCTCGCTTCCGCGCTCCCCCTTTCCCTCTACATTCCGCTCGCGTCTCGCGAGTCTGCAGCCGCATCTCGCGTTGGCACCGTCCTCGCCACGCTCCCGATATTTTCGCTTCGGGTTTGAAAACCTGTCGACTGGAGTGCTTATCTTTTTTTAAGGGATCTCGGTGCTCGTAGGAGACTACCGCCTCTCTAGGATGATATATTGATATTTAGAGATTCTGGAAAAAAAATGTGATATCTATATTTGAATTAATATGTTGAAGAAAAAACACGCGACAACTAGCGAAATGAATGCATTTTAATATTATTGGGTTAGTCGTAAACACATTCAAACAAAATAATAAAAATAACGATAATACTTTTTTATAAACGAACAGTGAATATGAAATAGGGTATTTAAGCACATATTGGATTGGGTATAACTATGTGATGACTATGCATATAACATAAGGTTGGTTGAATTGCCTATTTTTGATGATTTATATCTGAGAGAATGATGAAAATCAGCGAATTTCGTTCCCCGCGTCTCCTCGGCGCTCCGTGAGGCCG
This sequence comes from Gryllus bimaculatus, assembly GCA_017312745.1. Classification (NCBI taxonomy): domain Eukaryota; kingdom Metazoa; phylum Arthropoda; class Insecta; order Orthoptera; family Gryllidae; genus Gryllus; species Gryllus bimaculatus. Next base: position 2,768,440 of record BOPP01000069.1, on the reverse strand, counting down.
AACTCCGCCGTCTGCGCGTCTTACGCTTGCGGGGCGCGGGTTTCCAATGCCGTCCGCGCCGGCCCCGCCCCCGCCCCGCTGCTGCGCGGCGGAAAGAGTTGCGGGCGACGCAGGAGCGTCCGCATGCGACCGCGCCGGAGCGGGCGACGGGCCGAGGCGCGGGGTCGGGCGGGGCACCACGCGAATTTCCGCCCGCTCCCACTCATCTTCCGCGGGTCCGCCGCCTCGTTCCATCCACTCCTCTTCCAACTCTCCATCCGCCGCGGCTGCGCTTTACCGCCAGCGCTTGCCCGCCCTCGCCTGCTCCGCCGCTCGCCCCGCCTCGCCCCCACCCTGACCCCACCCACCGCCCCGCTCGCCCGCCTTCACTCGCCCCTCCGCCTCCCCGCCTGCCACCGCCTCGGCCCTCGCCCCGCCCTCGGCCTCGCCCCGGCCTCGCCCCGCCTCGCCCCGCTCCGCCCGCCCCACCGGACCCCGCCCCGCCCCGCCCAGCCCCCCGCTTCGCCTCGCCCCGCCTCGCCCCGCTCGCCCCGCCTCGCCCCGCCTCGCGCCCGCCTCGCCCGCCTCGCCCCGCTCGCCCGCGCGCTCGCGTCCTGGGCTGGCGCTAATTTGAATTGCAAATTCGAGGCAGTTGATAATGAGTTTGCGAGTAGTCTGGCTCCACCTGCGCCCCACTCCAGCCGAGGAGACGGGTGAACGGGCCGACACTGGACTCGGTTCGCCTGGGGGAGGGGGGAGGGAGCGGGGAGGACAAGATGCGGATGGAGTTGAGGCATGCGGAGGGCCCGGAAATGATTGGGTGGGAAAGGGAAAGTTGGAAGCCGCTTTGTGGAACGGACGAAACGGACGAGACGGGTTGGCAGAGGGGCGACAGCAACTAGCGAGAGCGATGTGGCGGACGGAGTGTGAAGAACACTGGAAGGTGTCGTGTCCACTGGGCCCGTATGGAAGGCAGCTTCTTTCACCTTTGAGGACGTTCCTTTCGTTTGCTGCTGCCCTTTCCGCCTCTTGCCCGCCTTCTCTCCTCTTGCCTCCACGCCCGCTCTTCGCTTCACACTCCTCCGCAGGCCTTCTAAAGCGGCCGCGGCCGCGACCGCGTCGCAACTGCCAGCAGCGCAGGCAGGAGGGCTCCTCTTGAATGTTTATTGAGATGTAGACGAGCGGAGCGGCCGCCTGCCAAGACTCCTAGACTGCCCGAACGTGGTTTGGCGTGGGGGACCATTCAGTACGAAAAGAAAAAAAAAAAAACAAAAAAAAAAAAACGTAATGACCATTTGGAACTTGGTCTTTCACTGAATGACAGAGTTTACTATTGAACGCCTCTAAATATGTTTTAAATAATTAAGGTCTTTAAATATTCCAATTTATTAAAAAATAAAAGTCAATAAAAAGAAACTAGAAAGTTTTTTATTGACTTATTCAGCGTCAGATTTTACACATTTGGTTTTTAAGCAATTTAAATTGTATTTCACCTTCCAGCTTCAATTAAATCGCTGTTCTCGACGCTACTTACTGCCAAGTGTCATAGTTTATTTGGCAACTTGCGGAATTAGAATTCTGTGAAGCGTTGTTTTGCAACCTGAAATTTCTTGTCATTTTCGTTACCTTCTTATTAATAGTGGGAAAATATATAATTATGTATTGTAAATGTAAAAAGATAATCGTTGAAAAGAAAAACGTGGAAAACAAAGCAGAAAAAAAAAAAGGTTGTGAAATTTAATACTACGTATATTAAAGTACGTAATCTAATATTAAAATTTTTTACTTGGGGTTAATAAAACAGATGTAAACATATTTTCCCCTTTCGACTAAAAATAAATATTGGCAGTTAAATATGTAGATGTAGTCTCCTCAACAAGTTAGTTTATTCTTTCGTTCGAAACTATGTCGAGGGCACATTCAGAACTCGTAGGCCGTCGGGCGCCATAATATTAGAGCACGCTCTGAATACTAGATTCATTCGCTGCGCTGTGGATGAACAGTAAGCGCGAGGCGGGGCGGAGCGGAGCGGGTGATTTATACGGGCAGGGCGGGGTGGCGTGGGGACAGGCTGGGAGTTTGCGATGCTAAGAGGTGTGTAACGGAGCGGGGGGCGCTGTGTGGCATGGCGGAGAATGGGGGGGGTGTCGAGGAAGAGGCGGGGATGGGTAGTACGGGCAGAGCAGGGACGTAATGGGGACCAGGTGGACTTGGCAGGGGCGGGGCGCGATGGTGTTTGCCACGGTATTGCCTCGACCGGTGTTTGTGGCGATCTGGTGTTGGTGCCGACTTGTGTTGTGCGACTGTCGTTGAGCGATGTGTTGTGCGACGGTGTTTGTGCGACGGGTGTTGTTGGCGGAACGGGGTGTTGTGAGAACGGTGTTGTGGCGAAACGGTGTTGTGCGACGAGGTGTTTGTGCGAACGGTGTTGTGCGACGGTGTTTGTGCGACGGTGTTGTGCGACGGTGTTGTGCGAACGGTGTTGTGCGGACGGTGTTGTGCGACGCGTGTTTGTGCGCGGTGTTTGTGCGACGGTGTTGTGCGACGGTGTTGTTGCGACGTGTGTTGTGCGAACGGTGTTTTGTGGCGACGGGGTGGGTGGTTGTGCGACGGTGTGTGCGACGGTGTTGTGCGAAAGGAACGGTGTTGTGCGACGGGTTTGGTGTGTGCGCGACGGTGTTGGCGAAAAACGGTTGTTGGTGAACGGGTGTTGTGGCGACGAGGTGTTGTGCGAGGTTTGTTGTGCGGACCGGTGGGTGTGCGAAACGGTGTGTGCGACGACGGGACGGGCGGGTTGTGCGACGTGTGTTGTGCGATGAGGACCGGTGTTTGTGGCAGTACGGTGGTTCGTTGCGCGGGACGGTGGGGGTTGTGCGACACGTGTTTGTGCGAAAACGGTGTTGTGTGCGAGACGAGTTGTGGCGACGGTGTTCTGTGCGACGGGTTGTGCGACGGGGTAGGGTGTGTATAGGGAGGGTAATGGGTATAGAGGGTTTTGGCGGACGGGGTTGTGCCGACGGGGGTTGTTAGCAGAACGTTGGGGGGTTTTTGTGCGACGAACGGGCTTGGTTGCGAACGAGTGTTGTTGCGAGCGGGTGGGGTTTGTGGCGGGACGGGGTTGTGCTGAGAGAAGACAACGTGGAGTGTTGTGCGAGGGGGGTTGTGCGATCGGGGTTGTGCGAGGGGGTTGAGCGAACGGGGTTGAGCGACGGGGTTGAGCCGGAGCTCGCGACTGGGGCGGGCCATTTCATTCGAGACGGAGGAAGCGCTTTTCTTCGCCACCCCCCGCTCCCCTCCTTCCACGCGCGTATGCGGCTGTCCGTCCCTGGCGGCAATGGCTGCCTCGAGGCATACATTCACGCGGCTCCGCGGGAGATGGAAATAATTCGGTTCGGGCGTTCGACGCTTGGTTTTTGTGAAGCAACAATAGAGATAGGAAGGAGCGATTTAATTAATGGGAGGCGCACTCTAGCGAACGGGGCGATCGGCGCGTACCGACGGCGAACGTGACGTGGCTAAAGGCGGTCTGGGTGGGCGGATAACGAGCTATATCGTTTTGGAAGGCTGAGGTTTTCAATTCTCGTACAGTCCCCGCAACACTAGGTCGCAAAGAAGGTTGTTCGGAGATGGGGCACGTTTTTAGTTGTGTTTTAACAATTGTGCATTGAATAATTTTTTTTATTGATTATTAGTAAAATAAATGTCTCGGGACTACAAAAATAAATTTATTGTTCTAGTTCTTGCTTACTATTATTCTGGAATAATCGATCGCGTGAATATGTTTTAGTCCTGAACAATACTTTAGAATCTCTGGGTAATTGCTGGAAACTATAGGTTTTTTTTTTTTTGAAGAAGCTGATTCGTTTGTGGGATTCGGTGAGTCAGTCCACCACGCCACCTCCCCCCCCCCCCGGAACCGTAAATCTACTCAATATTAAAACGTTAATAGGTAAGTTGGCATACATTCGATAGAAAATATAATTATTACTCCTTATTTTTTTTTTTTTTTCCCAGTAAATAATTTATTTCTGATACGAATTCAATTCTGAGAATCATGGAATTAAAGTTACTTCATAGGATGCCCTTTAAATATATACTGATAACTCCCTCGGAAATTTAACCATGGTGTTTAAAAACCTATTCTTTAGAGAAAAAAAAAATGTCCCAATAAAAGGAGATGTATCTTAAAAAAGTTTATAAAGCTTTTTTTTTTCTCTCTATGCCGCTTTCTCCTACCCCTAACTTGGGAAATTCTCATAAACAGTTGACTTCATCTATCTTAGGAGCGGTTTAAACATCGGAATCGCTATGTCGATGTCCAAGAACAGCGTAATGTTCAACCACAAACCTCACTTACGCACAATTTTTACGCTTTCCGGTTTTTTTTCCAAATATCTTGGGCGCTAATATTGGGAAGTCTGTTGGACATTTTTTCCAAACTCGTTGAATGCTTATAAATACCCACTCGATCTTTGGAAATTCTCAGGTAAATCCCTCCGTTTTTTCAGTGGGTAATTAGGCAAACAATTTTCCAAAAGTACTTCATGGTATTACTATGTAATTTTATTAAATTCTAAATATCGGTAAGTGATACAAACTAAACAGGCGAGCAACTCCCGCCTCTTTTAATATTAATTTATGAAATTAAAAAAAATGACTAATACATTATTCCAATGAAATTTTTTTGGATATTTTTAGCGTACAGGGTTAAAGGCAGACGTTTAACTTTTTTTTTTTCTTATTTAGAAAATCACTACTAGGGCCGACTACTAAAATATATTTTTAGAGTGGGGGGGGGGGGGGGGGTGGCCTCACAAACAATTTCCTTATACAACTTCTGACGCTTCGTGCATATGTTTTTTTAATAGAACTATATGAATGGTTACGGTTGGAATGTTAAAGCTAATGTAAACACTTCAGATTCCCCTCAATGCAGTAGCTTTGAATGAAAAACCATGTGGTTTTTCAATGTTCTATTCGTGTGAGATACCCTTGAAAAAGCTGAATAAGGAGAGCGATGTGGCGGACGGAGTGTGAGGACACTGCGAGGTGTCGTGTCCCACTGGCCGTATGGCGAAGGCAGCTTCTCCCCTTTGAGGACGTCCCTTTCGTTTGCGGCTGCCCCTTCCCCTCTTGCCCGCCTTCTCTCCTGCCTCCACGCCCGCCTCTTCGCCCTCACCCTCCTCCGCGGCCTTCTAGGCGCCGCGCCGCGACCGCGTCGCAACCGCCAGCAGCGCAGGCAGGAGGCTCCTCTTGAATGTTTATTGAGATGTAGAGAGCGGCGCCGGCCGCCTGCCAAGACTCCTAGACTGCCCGAACGTGGTGTTGCGTGCGGGGACATTCAGACGAGACGTAATGACCCATTGGAACTTGGTCTCTTCACTGGATGACAGAGTTTACTATTGAAGCCTCTAAATATGTTTTAATAATTAAGTCTTTAAAATTCATTTATTAGAAAATAAAAGTCATAAAAGAAACATAGAAAGTTTTTTATGACTTATCAGCCGTAGATTTTACACACTTGTTTTAACAATTTAAATTGTATTTCACCTTCCAGCTTCATTAAATCGCTGTTCTCCGCTACATTACTGAAGTGTCATAGTTTATTTGGCAACTTGCGGAATTAGAATATCTGTGAAGCGTTGTTTGCAACCTGAAATTTCTTGTCATTTTCGTTACCTTCTTATTAATAAGTGGGAAAATATATAATTATGTATTGTAATGTAAAAATATCGTTGAAAAGAAAAACGTGAAAACAAAGCGAAAAAAAAAAGGTTGTGAAATTTAATACTCGTATATTAAAGTACGTATTATATTAAAATTTTTTACTGGTAATAAAACAGATGTAACAATATTTTCCTTCGACTAAAAATAAATATTGCAGGTTAAATATGTAGATGTAGTTCTCAACAAGTTGTTATTTTCGTTCGAAACTATGTCGAGGGCACAATTCAGAACTCGTAGCCTCGGGCGCCATAATATTAGATGCACCTCACAAGATTCATTCGCTGCGCTGTTGGATGAACAGTAAGCGAGGCGGGGCAGAGCGGAGCGGTGATTGGACGGGCAGGGCGGGGTGGCGTGGGACAGGCTGGGAGTTGCGATGCTAGGAGGTGTGTAACGGAGCGGGGGCGCTGTGTGGCATGGCGGAGAATGGGGGGGGGGTGTCGAGGAAGAGGCGGGGCATCAGACAACCGCCCCCCCCCCCCCCATCAGCACAAACACCGGCGCACAACACCGTCGAACAACACCCGTTCGCAACAACACGCGTACGCACAACACGTCGCACCAACACCGTCGCACAAACCACCGTCGCACAACGACCGTCGCCACAACACCGTCGCACAACACCGTCGTCCACCCAAACACACGTCGCACAACCACCAGTCGCACAGACACCGTCGCACAGACACCACGGTCGCACAACACGCGGATCGGCACAACAGCCGCGCACAACACCGCATCGCGACAACACGCGTCGCACAAACCACCGAATCGCACAACAGTCGCACAAACACCGTTCGCACAACACCGGTCAGCACAACACCGTCGCCACCAACTACGGCGTCGGCACAAAGCACCGTCGCCACAACACAGGTCGCACTACACAAGTCGTCTAACAACACGAGTAAATCCGCCACGAACACAGTTAGTCTTGTCACATACACCGATCAAGAGCAAATACCGTGAGCGAACACCATCGCGCCCCGCCCTGCCAAAGTCCATCCTGGCTCCCATTACGTCCGCTGCTCTGGCCCTTTGCGTACTACGCGCGATCCCGGCCGTTTCCTTCCGACACCCCCCCCATTGGCTCCGCTCATGCCACACCAGCGCCCTCCGGCCTTTACCCGTTACACCCGACCTCTCTAGCAATGCGCAACTCCTCAAGCCTGTGGCGCACGCCTATCCCCGCCCGTGCCCGTTATATTTGATCACCGCGTCCGGCTCCGCACCCGCACCGCTTACTGTTCATCCAACCAGCGCCAGGCGAATTATGAATCTTGATATTCAGTGAGTAGGTGCATTTCTAAATTATAATTAAATTGGCGCCTCGAGAGCTACGAGGTTCTGTGAAATTGTTGTGGCCTCAGACTAGGTTCGA
>BOPP01000069.1:2737090-2753358 GCA_017312745.1 Gryllus bimaculatus | reverse complement strand
CGTTTTCTCCGACCCAATAATATGTGTTGTTTTTTGGCGTTGAATGCTGTTTATGAAGCTTAAATTGGAAATATTCTCATCTTTAAGTTTCTCCGGCCATATAATTAGTGCCATTAAAATCTGTTAATAGATTAAATTGATTAATTAATTTTAAATACTTTCAAACTTGTTGTTAACAGCTACATTGGTGCAACGTTATACTTGTAGTAACATTGTTCGTTTCAAACTGATTACCCGTTCAAAAATGATAATGTTATCAAAAATTTTAACATTTTGTATTTTTCTGTCCATTATCTTTTTAATACGCATACAATAGATAGGATAATTATGTTTTATTTGAGACACGGACGCGGTTCATGCTATGCTATTGCATTATAAATTATAAAAATCAGTTCAAAGCATTCTATTCAATGAAGAAAACACTTCATTAACACCCATAATTAATTACTTTAAAAATCAAATATTCGAATAATGGATGTGCACACGTGCATTTGGTTCAGACTTCCTACTCTCTAATCGCAAACGTCAGTGTATTCCATTTTTATGAGTCGGGGCCAACAGCATGTAGTTCCGAAAGTATCCATAATCGCATTGCATGCGATTGTTCCTCTGGAAACCGACGTAGACCTCCACCTCTCGATCAACTTTGCAGAAAAAACGCCCTCACGTACCGAATGTAATCCAAACTCTTCTTTAAATAATCCGATATAATAAGTACAAAGTGTGAAAATTTCAGCGATAAGCCAGTCGAAGTATTTTAGCATCTGTATGCGAACAGACATACGACACATTCCCTTTTATTTATTTATAGATGTACACTTGAAAAAAATTTATTAGAAATTACTTAAGAATATTTAGAAAATATTCTTTCACTTCACAGTGTGAGTTGAATCGGCGCCACTGCATAGTCAGGCGCGGTGGTCGCTGGCGGCGGGTGCGAGGGGCGAGTGGATGAGTTGAGACCAACGGGGGGAAGAGCAAGCGCCGCTGTTTAATTGCGCTCCAGCGCTGACCAGCCGCAAATTCCCGGCGCATTTGGCCGCTCTCGCAGCCCGCCGCCCGCGCCGCCTCCACCCTCTTGCTCTGCCTCTTCCAGGAAATCCCATGCTTGATTGTTTCGTGCTTTAATGCGTGTGTTTAATTTAAGAACACGCCCGCGTGTTAAAAATACGCCCGCCGACCGCCCCTCTCCAGGCGGGGCGAGCGAAGGTGGGCGCGGAGGGCGGAGGGAGTGGCAGGTCGGGGTGTGGCGGGGGGGGGGCTTGCGGCGCGGAAAAGTTCCTGCGGTCGCTCCCGCCCACCACCCCCGCCCCGCCTCCCCCACGCCTCCGCCACCCGCTGTCACCGCCGCCCTGCGCCCCGCCGCTGTGTTTGCGTTATGCTCTCTGCCACCCTCGCCGCCCGCTGCTGCCCGTCCCGCCCCTGCCGCCGCCGCCGCCGTCAGGGCTTAAGTCCAAATTTAATCGCTCAGCCAAAACGAGTTGCCAGCTCGGGTTACGGAGATTTTATGAATAATCGGAAGAGGATTAGACCCTTGTCTCTGCGTTTATTCGAATACGCGCCTAGTGCTTGGGTCAAGTTTAAGAGTCAGTGGTTCGTTACTCCTCTGTTTAAGCTGTTGGGACCTAAATTGGGTACTGAAATAGGATTCCGGATCTTTTTATTTTTTGGATTTTATTACGTCTATTTTAGGTTTTTCAAAGTCGTTTAGCCAATTTTTAAGATTTTAAATTGTTTTGTAATCATGTTAAACAGATTGAATACTTAACGAGTACTACTACGTAAAGGAGCCAATAAGACATTTAAATTATGACCTTCATTTTATTTAAGTTTTAACTTCTCAATGGAGAAGTTCTTATTAAAAACACAAAAAATTAAGAACAAAATTTCATATATTAAATATTCTCTTAAAATGAGCATTCAAACCCAAATATACATTTTAAGATGTATGTGACAAGTTGTAAAGTTATAAAAAATTCATATATAAAAGGGACTTTCCTATTGTCTTCTGAAGGAACCTTAAACCGAGGAAAAGGGGAGCTCAGTGCTACATGAATCAATGGTGCATACTTCATAGATTGAGCGATGTGAAAATGTTAGGCGATTTCGCTAGATCTGACGTGAAGATACCAGCCGATAGTTCAAGCAATAGGAAATCAAATTACTTTTCATAATAATGCTATTTACTATAAACGCCTGTTTTATTATATGTTCGGATATTACTAGAGTCCAATAAAGTTTTCGTGAAAATTGCGTGTCGGTATGGGGAAAAACACGTTTCGATGGTGATTATTTGCATTCCACCGTTGGATTTGTTTCTAACTTTGGATCCATGCATTTTAATTGTATTATATTATTATTATTATTATTATTATTATTAAATTATTTATTATTAATTATTATTGGTGTTATAGGCATTACTGACCACGCTAACACGATTAACGTGTTGTGATTCTTCCAGGGTCAGCTTTTCAGCTGTATTCCTTGGATTTACAAACAAGGTTGATTCGACCTTGAAGTGTGACTTATGGAGATGATAGGTTGATGATGATAGGTGAAGGACAATCACAAATATGACCATGTCTACGCAGTACTCGAACCTGCAGCTTCCCGGCCACAGACGAGGCTTTACCGCAACCGTCTGCGCCACGGGGGCGACATTTTATTATTATATATTATATATTATTTATTATACTAATTATTATTATTAACTAGCAAAGTATTCTTTTCTTTTTTTGGTAAATTCAAATTTTATATTGTATCTTGTCTGTCAAGCATGGCCTAAGGTATTACTTCAAGGTCCCGTGGGTGATGTATAAACCACGAGTTCGCAATGTTTAAACGTGTACTAAATTCAGCCAAGAAATTGCACGTATTTAAGCGGCGCAAGTATTGTTTTACGGAAGAGGCGGAACGCCGCCTTCGTAAACAATACCGCATCAGCCTATCAGCTTACGCGGAAAAGAGGCCCAACAATGAGATGATGGTTCGAGGGTTTCAACTTTAGGATGTGTCGCCGATCCTCCGCCCCCTGAAAGCTTCTCGCCTTCCCCTCGGGATTCTTCCTGGCAAGAGGACGCTTCTTTCCGGAACAGTTTCGCTTTGGGGCCCACGGGTTGGGGGGGCTTGGCAATTGTTCCTGGGCGTGGGGCGGGATGGGCCACCTTGAAATCTCCGTCGCTGGTCGCCCGTCACCCTTTCAGGACCAGCTTTCTTCCTAAATGCCGCTGGGTGGGCCCGCCCTTTTTGTGGCGAATCGGCCAAGGGTTGGAGGCTCGAAAGACGGTGAGGTCGGAGTTGCGGGCTGGCAGTGATGAGCAATGACGAAAGAAGGAAATAAGGAAAAGAAAGAAAAAAATGAGGGAGGGGAAAGGGTGTTGGGGGGTGTGGGAAAAAAAGATGAGGAGACGTGAAGGGATGAGTTACAAACGGAGGGATTTCGGAGCAACGAAAAAATACGGCAAGCTGAACTAAAAATTGTGTGTGAAGAGACGTAAGGAAAAACGGTGGTGAGGTTCGGGAAATCAATCAATAATGAGAAATTCTAAAGCTAGCATAAATACCAATTTGATGAGAACAACCGAATGAAGTAAAAAAAAAGTGAAGAAATATGTAAGGAAAGAGAATGTAGTAAGGTTTCATTAAAGAGGATGTTGAGACAATGGCGAGAGGGCAACAGAAGGGCGCACGACCTTGCGCGTGTCGGGTCAGGTACTCTGTTATGAAGTATAGTAGATGCGCCACGAACGTTAATTTCCGTTCGCTTCGGTCTTGAAAGCTGCTTCCTCTGAAGTTCACCTCGTCTGGGCGACGACTCCCTCTCCCGGTCTGAACGCCAACGCTACAAACTCGGTTACCCGAAACCTTCCGACGCGCGGCGGCGGGCTGGCCGAGGGGCGGGGCGGGGCGGGCGGGGCGGGGCGGGGCGGGGCGGAGGAAGCCAAGCGGAGCGAGGGAGGGTCGATCGGAGGGCACTAAAAGTTGGAACAACAAAAGTTCGCCCCGCAGACGCCTCGCGCGTTAATGGGGCCGCGAGCTTGTCATAGGATTCCTTCTTTGCCGGCGGATCGAGATAAAACTCTCGCCGTTTTAAAGTTGCGACGCTCGAGGCAGCAGGGGGGGGGGGTTTCGTCGTCTCCTCGCCCCGCGCTGCCCCGTAGAGCCACTACCACCCCTGCCGCCCTCGCTGGAGCCGCTACCATCCTCCGCTTGCAATCCCCGCCGACCTTCGTCGACTGTCGCCGTCCCCACTGACCCTCCCCGTCTCCCATCCTCTTCCGTTCTCTGCCTCCATCCCCGCTCTCACCGGCCCTGACTACTGTCGCCGTTCCCTCCGATCGTCGCCGACTCCATCCTCTTCCGTTCTCTGCCTCCATCCCCGCACTCACCGCCTCTGACTACTGTCGCCGTCCCTGCCGACCCTCGCCCTCTCCCATCCTCTTCCGTTCTCTACCACCAATCTCCGCACTCACCGGCCCTGACGATTCCCCTCTCTCTCCGCGTCGTTCCCCCGCCCCGGCCGTGCTGCTCCTGCTGCCTGGGCTCACTCTGTAACTCGCGCAGGTGACCGCGCAGCCGCCTTCGCCGAGCGGAGATGCAAAGCGCTTTCCCTATTCAACGCGAATTTTTATTGGAGGCGCGATGTGGAGGTTGGGCGGCAGGAACAGGGGCCGCCGCTGCGGGGTTTCGCGTTCGTAACACGCAGTGCAGCCCTTGCACACGTCAGGACTGGGAAGCTTCGGTGGAGTTCGTTTTTGTGTGCGTCGATGAAAAAGTGGGAATCCTCGTTGTCCTGTCAACGTCTGTCAATGAAATCTTTCTCGTCGTCTATAACCATTCATAGGTGATGTCTTGGGGTAGAATATTTTAAAATTGTTCAAATTTCGATGTGACGTTGACTGAAGTTCTCCATCAGACGTTAGATTAATCCCATAAAAATCACTATTACTTTCCATTGTTCTCCTAAAACATCTTGCTAGTCTTCTACCACATTCCTGTTAAAGGAATATTATTTCCGTACAGAATAGATCCCTTCCATATTATTACAGATTAGCTGAATCACACTACGTATCAAAAGTCTATTGACTTCTGTATACAAATCATTTTCTCCATGTAGTTCTTCAAATGACTTTATTTTGTCATGTTGTATTACTATAATTGTACTGGTAATTGAAATCCGATCGTTTCTCAAGTATTATCTGTACTTAGTGTAGTATTATCAGTCCAGTACAACCGAACTTGGTCTACTAAGGTTTTCATATACGACCAACGCATGTAGTAGTATAATTTATTTAGTTGCATTTCAAATTCAAGTATAATTTAATGTAGCCATATTGTTCTAACATGTCAGGTTCCCGCTGTCTGTACCATGATTTCATAAGCAAGATATAAGAATGTGCAGAATACATTCATTACAAGAATGTAGAGCACCAGTATTCGGTTAAGATAAATGCTTTTTCTTCTCATCCTTCGTGTCTTCTCTTTATTATTCATTTTTCTCATTTTTTTTCTGCTAATCCTTGATGTCTCTTCTAATATTCACAAAGGATGATGATTACAATGGACGCAGCAACACGGAAGCACGCAACGCGTAAACGTGAAGCGGGTTGCCTACTTGGCAATAATTGACAAACTACAACGATTCGCTGTGTTCTACGTAATATTATTTGTAGATGAAATTACCTCTGTTAAAATTGAATTTCAATTTCCGGAGTACCCACATGCACATTTATAATCGCAAAAACAAACGACCAGACAAACATCCGTGGTTAACGTCAGTTCAACCATTCTGTGAAGAGCCGACTCATCCTGTCCCGAATTACTCCAGTACGTTTTGCATCCTAGGCTATCTTGACCCTAGCCTACACTTCATCACTCCGAAGTGACTCGTAAGCCCATTACGTCCGAGAAATACTACTATTGAGTCGTAAGCCCGCGGCGGCACTTGCTCCCTACTCTTGGCAGGGGGATTGGGAGTGGCGCTCACGTAGTGGGCCATTACGTAGCCTTCTCTGCTTGGCACGCAGTCACATACACACAACCTTTACTGAACATTTGGGCAAGGACAGGATTAAGAAGATGTTGAGTTTAGCCACAACACTTAAAGTGAACGTCCATGTTCAATGCGGGATTCGAACCTGCAGCTCGCCACTGTCGCCGTAACTCGACGCTTCGAGACCTACTGGGGAATATAAAATACTATAGCATCATTTAAAAATGAAGATTTATAATAATTCCTCGTGTCGCGAATTCATCCGTTGAATGTGGTAGTGTAGAATTCAGGCGAGCTCTGGGTTCTGGTCAGTTTCTTCCCACACGTGCCTTGACCCATGCATGGCGTGGCCCCGCGCTGACCTTCCCCCCCCCCCTCCCCCCGCACGTCTTCCTCTCCAGCGCCCCCGGTCCGGTAATCGAGTTGGGGCGCCCACAGCCATTAGAGGGAGAGGGCAAGCAAGCGGCCGCAGCGGCGGCGGCGGCGCCGGGGGAGGGGTAAGGCCCGGTGTTTAGCTTCCATTACCTCGGGGCCCGCCGGTGATGTTATGGTACAGCGCATCGAGGCAGCGGCGGTGGATGCTGGTGCTGCGCCCTGGGAACGGCCGCGGACGCTGTGAGACAACAAATGCCGGCAGGTCCTAGGAGGTTTCCGATTATGGCACGGCCGCCGCCTCTTTCACCTGGTCTCTCTTTACTCTAAATGCAGAAAAGTCTCCCAGGTTTTGTTCTTCTTCGCCAGTGCTGTTCTGACATGTAATTTTAGGAACTTCTCTCTGAACTGAGTTATGTCGAAATGCATCCTTAGCAACTGCCCCTGATCTTTTGGACATTATAAATAATAATTCCCCTGGTACAATTCGTTTTATTTGAAAAATATTTATCAGTATTTTATTTTAATAACTATTCTTTTTGGTATCGGATACGCTATTTTCTCATTGTTATTTGGTTTTAGGAATGAAATATCTCGCACCTCTTTCTCACGTATGGAGTGGTTAGCGTGAGTTTAACAGTTACGTTGAACTCGTGCGCTGAAACTCTGCTTTGAAATTACGTTAATTGAGATTTGTATCGTTCTTTAATGTGTACTCTCCATTGGCGGTTGTGCGATGAATAATTTCAACGGAATTGCGGTGCAAGGATCGATGGCCTTGCTCTCTGTCTCTACACCTTGAGTACCTTGTTGCCAAATAGTCGGTCGTTGGCGTATTTCTCCACTTCATCTATCCTTTCCGTAGAATTATGTTTTAGTAATGTGTTCCGCTAATACGCTAAGCTTATGCTAATTACTATTTTGAAGAGCATTAGAAAATTGGGTTAAGTTTTTAACCTAATATAAGGATATATATGAAATTCATTTTCCTGTCTAAATCGATTTATTCTTGTAATCCCTTTTTTGCCCTCTCCTCATTTTAGATATGTTTACAAAATAATTGTAAGTAATGTATAATGCAGATTGTAAAACTTCTTGGAAGGGCCTATGTACGTGTAGTTTTCGAGGGTTCACCGCGTTCCCATTGATTGATTGCTTGTGATTCGATCATCTGCTAAAGTCATTAGTCACATACGTGTAGGATGTTGTTTTTTCCCTGAAGGTGGCTCTTTCCCCGCTGGGTAGCGAGATCTGGCGCCGTCTTACCGATAGCTAGGAGGGTTTCCTCAACCAGGTATCTCCCACCAGATGTGCACCGCCCCAGCTACGACGAGCTCTAAGCTCCCGCCCGGTCTCCCAGCGTGTGTGATAGTGTAGTGATTGTTAGGGTGTGTGTGTGAGGTGGTGAGAATAGAACAGGGAATGGGAAAGAATATCGGGAACAAGGAATATCGCGTGTCGTCCATGGTCCATGGCCCGTGTCGTAAGGTATTGCTCCAGTATTTCGTCCAGTGTTGATCGGGGAAATCACGGCAAACTACCGATCAGAGCAGCCGGCTACCAGAATTCTCCAGACTCCGTCTGAATTCGATCTAGCTGCAAGCTAGTGTCGAAAATCCTGTCTCCGTCGATAGTGTATCTCCAGAACCTCTCGGTCAGAGGCACTCAGAGACATCAATTGCCCTCAGCCACCTCTCTCGGTTTATCCCTTGGCTTACGATTTCCAACTTCCCTCTTCTTCCCACCCATTCGCAAACCTCGTCTGCCACCGTTCCAGATCAGGGCGGCAGCCGAGTTGCTGCTGCATGTGCAACGCGACGAGGAGGCTGGCCGCGAGGAACCCGTGTGTGGCCCGTCGTCCGACAGCCTGACCCGTCCCCCTTCGTCTCCACGGCCGTGTCGCGCAGCCATCGCCCCCTCCCCCTCCCGCGGCCACTTGTCCCGCACGCGTCCCCTCAGCAGCCGCCCCTCGCGGCGGTGGATCTCCTGACGTGCTGCGATGCGGGCGAAGCGGGCGAGTGGGGGAGGGGAGGGGTGGGGTGGCGGAGGCGCAGGGGGCGTGGCGGTTGCGATGCACAAACACGCGTCGCCGCTCGCGCGTCCGCCGCGCGTGTGTCCACACGCGTAATTGTTGGTGCAGGGTGGAAGTTTACTCTGCGTTTCAATTAGCGGTGCCCCAATTTATTGTTTCCCCCGTGTACTGTCCCTCGCTCGCTCGCTCGTACGCTCGTTGACATGCCCACCAGTCGCAGCGCCGGCCGTTGTTGTACTCAAGGGTGAATACGGGCCGTGAAGGTCTGTGTGGGTGGACGGTAGTACGTGCTGTACGGACTCTCAGGTGAGGTAGGTGGATGAGTTGCGGTGGGGAGTGATATTGTGACCACCCGAGGGGATGTCAGGGTGGATGGTGGAGCAGTGCGATGGGCGCTGTGGTTATTCTCGGCCGTTGCACTCTGTGATGAAAGTGGGCCATATATGTCTCTACGGGTGGACGGTAGATTGATTGATTTATTGGTAATTCCTGGCGCGTCGACTGCTAAAAATATTTAGTCCCATAAGTGTAGTGCGTGTTTTCATCGCCTGAGATGGCGGTGAACAAACAGTCGATGCCCTGAGCCACACCTTTGCCGGTGGGTGGACGATGGAGGTGACCTCCGGTAGAAGACTCGGGTGAGGTCGGTGGATGGCAGAGGGGGGGGGTGGCGGGATGGCGAGAAAGAGTGCACCTGAGGGAATGTCAGGGCGGATGGGTGGTCGTGATGGAGCAGTGCGGGCTCGATGGCCACTGTGGTTGCGCGTGTTCCAGGAACCACGGAGATGAGCGCGAGTGAACCACAGCGAATCGTTTTGGTGTGGGCGCTCGCGGGACAGAGCTGCACTGCGCCGAGAACTTCATTTCAGCTGTTCTCTGCGCCACAGGCGGCGTTTGTTCGCGTAATAGCTGCAGCGTAAAAGTTCACCGTTGCGTGGAGGGAACAGCGAGATTAAAACCGTTTCCGGATAGTTCACAGAAACGAAGTGTCGTGACCAAACTGCTATTTAACGGCTTTGTATGACTACCACGCAGCTCTAAAGTTCTGTTGTTCTCTGATGGTCTATAAAATAAAGTCTCTAAAGAATCCATCCTATCTGACGTTCAATTTTCCGCTTGTAATATCCATAACCGTTCCGGGTGTTCTTTTGATACGTCGATGAAAACGAATTTCAATTTTTTTATCCAGTTATATTTGTGCATTCATTGTGCGTGTGTTATCCGTAATTATGCGAAGGAATATTTTCAAGATATGTACACATGTAGGTTGTTTTCATGCATGTGCGTTGAATAAACGAGGTTTCTAATGCATGCCATGGCTGTTGCAGGACCTGACCGTCACAGATGACACTGTGCTGGAAGAGCACAACGAGGACCCATCCGTCGTCCAGATGCGGCTCATCGGGGACGGAGGTAAGGCGAAGATGAGTCGGCACACCAACACGCTAATCAAATATAAAAACTTTACTAACAATGACGTGGAAACATGTGTTGAAAATTAGAAATCACCATTCATATCAATATAATTTGTTACAATCAGTTTTTTCTCAATTTTTTGTCAAGTTTTAAATGGTTGACGCAGTTTTTAAGGGTTTTAACCTATTCGTTAAAGGCATTTATGTTTCGATATTCTCTAAAATAGGTTAAAAATTTAGAAAATCCGTACACTTGTACGGGCCAATATCAATAATAACTGAATGAATGTCTGATTTACATGTTTTAAAGAAATATGTTTGTATGATTCTCTTTAGTGCTTATGTACTGTTACGTGAAAATGTAAATGTGTTGCGTTAAATACCTAAACACTATTTTGTAATTTTTTTTTATGATTCAGTGTAATGTTTTAACTTGTAATGCTAATTCAGATAGGTACTATATATTCTTGAATTTTTGATTCTGTACCCCCAGTACATTTAATATGATACATCACGCTATTGTCATTAAAAATGTCGATTTAAATTTTGTTTTTGAAAGTTATGTTCCTTCCTTTTGTGGTTAACGGATGATGTTTGATCTCAGGTGTTCGAGAGATTTGTTTTCATGTTAGTGCGGGGATTCAATTTAGAGTAGTTTATGGCTACTACAAACCTTTAGAATATGCGTGTCTGGGCATGAGACCTAACGATTCGCCACTCGTTAAGTGGCAGCTCTTACAAAGCTCTGTCGAGTGCACTTACACGTCAAGGGCGACCAGCATTCCCTGGAGTGATGAAACCAGCCTCTCGGTCGGGGTTACGAGAGTAGTTACGTTATGTTTTGTTACGTTGAAAGTTTGTCGTCGTCAGTTGCACGAAGTTGAAAGTTTCTCGGCTACAGAAGGGAGAATAAAGACTAAGTGGCCAAACTATGAAGATATAAGGGTTATTATTGAAGTGAAATGTAGACTATTCATATCGGTGTTTAATTTAGTAGTGCGTAAGTCTATGTTCAGGCATTAGTCGTATGTTAACCTAGGTGTTACACATTTGCTGTGTCCATTATTCGATTTTTTCCTGGTGATTATATTGACTTCCAATAAATCTTGCAACGCGGGAGGGACGTGCCTCCCTGTTCCGTTTCAAATAGCTATTCGCGAGGCAGCCCGAGAGAACAGAGGGGTGTGTCCTAATTAAACTGCACGGTGTCTCCCCATCGCAGGAAATTGGCATCTCTGGGCTTCAGGGTAATACAGCGTATTTCAACGGCAGTCGTCTTGCCGCCCTTGCTCGCTGACCCGCGTTCGTTCTGTAACTCAGGCTGTTGCGATACACAAGAAATATAGAGGGAATTGTACAGTACTGTTTCGTAGCGAATAGGACAATCACTCAATGGGGATGCGAAAGATGAATTTTGGTTGCAGATATGATGGAAATGAAATATAACTGTATTCCCGAGTGATATGTGACGCAGACAAAAACGTCTACTTCTGGGTAACAATACTAAAATTTTCGCCCGTACTTAATCCTTGAATATTGTCTCTAAGCACACTTTTTCTGTTCCCTTACTCGCCTATCTACTAACTGCATTGTCTCTACTCTTGTAACTCATGTTTTTACGAAGTATTCCCCCATCATTTTCGTCGTCTTCGTCATCAATTCCTTTTCCTGTGCATTGTGTGCAGTTTTCACAAATCAGGATTGATTTTCTTCAATGGCCAATATTCCGGCTCGCCAAGGGAACCCTTTTCCACGCGCGAAATAAAAAACAAAACTAAACCAGCGAGGTAAGAGAATAGAAGTGCGGAATCGGGGCCTTGAGACGGCCAGCGCAGTCCCGTTTCTCCCCGCGACCGTCGCGCTTTGTGTGCTGCGGGGGCGGGGGCGAAGCTTTGGATCGCCTTGGCAACAGCACGGGCCGCTGGAAGGCGTCCAAAACAACTCGCCGTTGAAGGAGACGGCCCGCTTCCGAGGAGGCGCGGACAGCAGACTGAGGCGAAGCGCCACGCGGGGGCTGCAGCCGTCGCCTCCGGCGAAGGACGCGTTTTGTAACATACCGCAGCGCGTCTACCTCGTTAAACAAATTTGCCGCTATGGTATTATTTCAGGAATTATTCTTCTCGCCTCGTCAGGGCCGAAAACTGATCATTAGTTCGTTTCATATTCGCTGAGATTTTGCACGTCATATGGCAGGTCATTATATAACAGCCTTACAGTCGTGGATGTGTCGGAAGCATATATTATGCATCTAGTTTAGAATGTTAAACTTTACTGCACGAGAACGTTTTTGTACATTTGTACAATGTGTACGAATGCAATAAACCAACATTGTAATAGAATTGCATACGCCGTTTTTTGTACAACTGCATTATAAATTAATGACAGAATCAAAGTTAATTTTATTGTAACGTCTGTGTGAAAAGAAAAAAAACGAACATGGACGGCTTTTTGGCTTACCGCTACCCACCCACGATTCTCTCTCTGCGATTATCTGAATGTGTGATGTCGCAATTATTCCTGCCATAAACGGCAAATGAATCATCTATTCTGTAAGATGTCATTTAATGAACGATTTGTTGTTACGAAAAAGGTCGTTTGTAATTTTGGAATACAAAAAACAAATTATTAATTTGTTTGACATCCGCTGAGGTATATCCCGTCATACAACAGATTGTTGGGAGTCTCATAGCCGTCGACATTGTATGTAAACTAAAACACACAACAATTTTAAATGGCAATATAATAAATTATATTTTATCATTAAAAATAAAATTATTACATTTACAAATTAAAGCATCTTTGTGCGTCCTTGAATTCATCTGCAAACGAACTCATCTGGTATAAAAAATGTTATTACAATTACTTGTTCATACTTCACTGACTCGCCCTAGGCCTAGTAGTTCTGAAAAGTCCGTCTTTCTTCCTCCTTCACTGCACTACTGCAAACCTCACCTCACCTCACCTTTCCAACGCTATACGTGTACCATTTCTACAGAAACATTTCTTATACTCTTTCCTCACTTTTCGAAATACTGTAGTTACATAGACATAAAACAGGAATGAAAAACCGCTCTCAGAGGCGAACGTCCGGTAACACTTTTAAGGCCGCCGTCCATTAAGAACATTCGAAACAACTGAATTGCGGTAAGTGATGGCCTAGAAGTTCTCCTATTCAAGACAAAGGTATTTCTTACTAATATGAGTGTTCCTCCCAATAATATATTAGAGGAAGGAAAAGTACTGAAATCACCTCAACTATACAATGACAATTTTTTCATATAAAACGTTTTGGACAAAACAAGACCTATTACATAAATGAGGGACTAGTTTGGTTATAGCTTCAATTTACTACCGTCAACTGTGTTCATTGTGTGATCTGTCTGTCTACTTGCGTCAGTAACTGTACAGTGTACTGAGACACATTGTTCTTATCTTCGTGCTGGTCCATCCCAACCTCATGCGTCTCATATTGTTAATTTTGCGATGAGGTATGCGCTTTTATTTTTTCCGGATTCTCTCGTAATTATTTCAGAGTATATTTCACGTTATGTGAGATGAAAACCGAACACACGCTAAAAAGTGATGATTTATTACGTTACGTTTTTTATTCAAAAATTATTCCCATACGTGTTAATACATCTGTCCCACTGGGAGAAGAGAAGAGCCATCCCAGTCTGATAGAATAATTTAGGTCGCTGATGGAACCACAACCTGTCCCACTGTTGCATTACATCGTCCGTTTGAAAACCGACTCCCACGAATGTCTTCATGTCGCCAAAAATGTGGAAATAGGGAAGGGAAAGATTTGGGCTGTTTAGATGTTGGAGGATGTTGTAGTTTCCCAGCCATATCTCTGAAGCGTATCCCTCACCGGATTGGCAGTACGATACCCGGACATTATAATGTGAAAAGATGATTCTGTTCGACAGCATTTTGGCTTTACGATGCATTTCAGTTTCTGCTGTGTCTTCTTTGCGGTTCGCATTCATTGTGGCTCCACGCTAAAGGAAGTCAACAAGCAGTGGGTCTCTGTAGTAGAAGAAGGCCAGCATGACCATACGTAAACCTGCATGGAACAGCTTTGATTCTTTATCGGAGAGAATTGAGGCGTTTCCATTGTTGGCTTTACCATTTGCTCTCGTGGTGGCATCACGGTTCTTCCTTTGTGACAAGGTGCATACTCTTCCTCGTGGTACCGCTGCAGGTGAATCAGGCATGAAGCAGTTTTGTCAATCTTTTGGCTGTCCGTCAATTTCTTCAGAACGAATTCCGCGCACGTTTTTCGTAACTGCAAGTGGCCTTTGATAACGGCATGCACGTAGCGATGGCTAATTCCTACTAGAACACGAATCATTCTCTGCGATTCGTGTCTTTTTTTTCGGGTAAGTCCATCTCAATAAGCGCAATCGCAAAAGGTGAACGGGCTCGATGCACCGGTTTAGGGCGCGAATCGTCTCGCAGTGATGTTCTGTCTTATCGAAATCTCTAATGCCTCTCGTGCAGACTGGTAAGTGACGTGCTGAATTCGCCACACACAGCATACTTGCGACAATGAGTTTCGCGTTTGGAGCACCCTCAGACATCAAAGAATAAACCACACCTCTCTCCTCCATTTCTAATGCTGGACACACTCACTTTTCGCTACGCTTTCCTATAGAGGAATAAACAAACAACTTGTGCATCTGTGAGTTGTCACTACGATTACTTCTACCCCAGAGATGGCAGTATCAACAATTAACAGCAGTTGTGCCACCTTTGGCGAGGAATGTGTTTTATGAAGGGTATCCAGTTTTCTTTATCTGCCTCTCATAGTATGATCTCATTATATCAATGCTAACCACAATGTAGTTCATATATGGCTGGCCTGGAACTAAGATGCTATATGGTACGAATGACAATGTGACTTTACACCACTTAAGAATTGACTAACATTAAAACCATATGCCAATACTCAAGTGGTACTTTTATTATGCGGCACGTACAATGACAAATGACACATAGCCCACTTTAGAATGAATAGATGCTCACCTGTTCAGATAAACTTTACCATAATCTGGATTTTAGCCAAAATGTTTTATAGACCACTTAAGAATTGACAGGACAACCATTTTGCGTCGGGTCCAACACCATTTCGCTCGCCGATCCCTCGTTTCTTCCGAATGCATCTCGGGATTAAAAACGCACTGACTAATTGAGGCCCCTAGTAATTTGGCTGCGGAACAATCACTTTCGGCAGAGTCAACGTCCTTCACAGCATGCAATAAATAATTTTTTTAATAATAATAGCAATAATAAATTTTATTGATTATATTAATAATCATTAATTTTATATAATATTAATTGGATAATAATAATTATAATAATTATAATAATTATAATAATTATAATAATTATAATAATTATTATAATTATAATAATTATAATAATTATAATAATTATAATAATTATAATAATTATAATAATTATAATAGTAATCACTGTACAAGAAAAGTGACTCTTCTAAAAATGTTTAATGTTTGACAAAAACTGTTTTATGTTGAGGGGAGCCATTTAATTCGCGAGTAAAGTTGTCGCGTAAATTTATACACCGCTTGTGAACTATTACATCTTTATGAATTGTTTACAAGTGTAAATTTTTTAAACATATTTCTTAACTTGACAAAAAAAAGCTGATTTTCAAATAGTGTCAGTTCTCTCCCATCCCGAAGTCCAGCCACGTGTGTCAGCAAAACCTTCCAACGCTGTGCGTCGACTGTAGCTATCAAATACTTCGGCTAGGCTCTCGGATTGTATCCTTGAACCACACCCATTATTTGATCTATACCGGTGTAATGACGTAAATAACTATTACACGTGTGACGTAATTTATAAACAAATTATAAAGCACCAAGTCTGAACAGGTGGGTTGGACGTCCGTTTGAAGTCGCGGTGGTGGCGGCGGCAGTGATTCGCAGCCGGCCGGCCGAGGAATCGCTAGAGCCAGTGCCAGCCCCCCTTCTTCCCCAATTCCACCCGCCCGCCCCGCCGCGCCACTTCCACACCCTCCCGCGGCCGGCGAGCGGGCCGGCGCAAGTTCAACGGTCCGGCGCGCGCCGCGCCCGCCGCCGCCAGCCGCCGCCGGCCGCCCGCCGCGGTTGCACGGAGGCGGCCTGCATTAACATGGCATTGGCGCTAAGGATGGGGCCCGAACCCCCAACCGGGTAATTAGGGGAAACTTAAAAATTTTCCCGTCCCCCAATTTCGCCAAAATCGGGGATTTTTTACGGAGGGGGGGCCCCAGTGTTAAAAAAAAAAAACGGGGGATCCCCGGGCCCCCCCCCGGGGCGGGGGGGGGGGCTTGATTTTTTTTTTTTGGCAGAAGGGGGCCGCTTGCGGCCCCGCTCGGGGCCGGCCGCTGGGTCCCAGGGGCCCTCCGTGGGGGCTCGCCGGAGCGACCCGACCCATCTCTTCTCTTTTT
>BOPP01000069.1:2711571-2737065 GCA_017312745.1 Gryllus bimaculatus | reverse complement strand
GTGGGAAGATCCTGGATCCGCGATCGGTGATTGAACCTCGGTCGGCGGTGAAAGGCGAGCGTTGAACCCTCCGGGCCGCAGCTCTGCCCGCGCTTCCACGGGCTTCTGCCCCTGCGCTGCCTGCGGTCGACGGCGCGCGTTCAGCTGCATATTGTGCGTGCATCCGCAGCACTGCGCGGGAGTCGGGGTGCGTTGACCGTAGATTAAGGCAAACCACGCGAAATCTGGGTCTCAGAATATTAGAGCAAAATAACTATTTTACCCTCGAAGACTTTTTTTACGTTATATTTAATGTTTTTTGCTCCTGAATCGTGCCATAGATTTCCACTAAACATATCGCACGATCGGAATCGGGAAGCCATTCGGACCTGAAATGAACTATTACTTACATCTGCATTTCTCAAACCGAATCATCACTGTGCATTACCACCTTCATTCATTTTCTTTGATGTTATTTCCGGGAATTCTATAATCGTTTCTCAACGTCTCCTCTGTTGCGTATCATCTCATTTTTCAAACTGCAGCTGTCCGTCCTTGACCCAAGGCTATTTCGTGGGAGGGTTTTGCGCGTGGAACTTCCTCTACCGCCGCTTTCCCTGCTGCGTCGTGTCTGTCAGTCTCCGGCGCGCTGCTTTGTGCTTCCCCTCAGCCGTCCCTTTGACCAGGCGCAAGCAAACAAACGCCCGCGCGAACAACATACTCAGCAGGTGTGGTACGTGTCCGCGCCTTCGGGCTTGCCGCCAACCCGAAAGGTCCAACCCTCCGTCAATCGATAGTCGAACAGATGTATCAAAGACGAAGCGAATGAACCGAGTGAACTGCCATTCAACATGTCACGAAGTGAAAATATTTAAATGCAGTTCCAAACTCCGATGTGCTCTTGTTTGGATATTGGTCGGTCCACCAATTAGGAGGTGAACATCGTTCGAACTTTCAGAGAATTCAGTAATTTTAATGCAGGATAAAATGTTTAGGTATGTAGAAAAATAATGGACCTTGTTTACTGCTGTTTACTACTGTCAACGTTCTATAAATTATTTTCATTCGAATAACTACGGATGCTTTCGTTAGTATTAAGCAATATAAAAACAAAGTACTAACTGACCTTTTAGTAACCCAAAATCTGTTTTATTTGTAAGTTCTTCAGATATTGTAACACATACACTCACGCATACACACACACTCACGCACATACACACACACGCATACACGTGCGTGCACACACACACACACAATGGAATAATGAACAAAACTGTAATTTTGAACACAATTTATACGCAATGTTATATCTTGTGTTCATATTGAAGTTGATTTCATATATATATATATATATATATATATATATATATATATATATATATATATATATATATAATATTTCAATATTGCTAAGGAGCCCCCTAGTTGGGTCTTTAGTCTTGTGTCCATTAATATACACTACACTTTGCACTGGGCAAACCCGATCATTCACATATGCACGCATAGATGCTTTCGTGTTAGTTTTCACGACGCCAAAAGGAGCGCGTTTTGAAGTGCTGAACGGAAACGTTCTCTTCCCAAGTTGCAGCCCGTTTTCTAAGAATGTTTGACTCTTCTTACGTAACATCCCATTGCAGTTCTGCGTCTCATCTTGCACAAGCATATTGTAATGCATTTGTTAACTGACTTGAGAAATTGCGTTTGACACTGTGAATAGCGAATTTTATTTTCGTGATGTTTCCTTTTTATTTATTTAGCGCGAAAATAACAGTTAAAATTTGTGTGCGATCTAGGAGGGGGGCGTGAAATTTGTGCACGTCTTCGTGACCTCTGGAATCCCTACTCTACATTACTTACTACATTTAGTTTAATTATGAATGCAGATAGCAACTTGCGTTTACCTTCTAAATATCAAATGCATTGATTATGCCAATTCCATTCCCGTCTAGCCTATTAATTTCATTGGCATGCCCAGTTTAATGCATTATTTGTAATTACTATCAAATTGCTCCCACATTAAGTAGAAATGAATACATTATTTTTTTTAATTAAGAAAATGGTAACGCCTTTTTTTTTCTTTGAAGCTTTCAGTCCCTTGGATGATACCCTAGTTGAAAACAGTGAAAGACTATAAGTACTGATTTGATACCTAAAATTAATGTAAGGTTATGTTCCGTATAGGCGTGAATGAGCCTTCTCCTGAGAGCATCTGAGCAGTGCCTGCAGAGCTGCGCCTGTCGGCCGCAGCCAAATCCGACCGCTCTCCCCCCACCCGCGCGTCGTCGTTACGCGTGCCTGCGGGCCTATTTATTTTGCTTGGCATTCCGCGGGTTCAAGTCCCTCCAGCGCTGCTTGAGCTGCTGCACACTGCCGCCCTCGCTTCCGCCCCTGCGTTCCAATCCATACTTATCCATCCGCACTCTCCCTATTTCTTCCCTCCCTGCACTCTTATCCGCCCGTAACTCTCTCGCCTCCTAACTCTCTTGTCCGTACTCTCCCTCACGCATTCGTAAAATGTACTAGATTATTGATCCTGATTAGAATAGGAAATGGAAAACCATGCTTTGCCCAAAATTAAAGCTTTTATTTTTGGTATTTAAGGTCGCATCAGTATCTAGGGCATTGGCGAACACTCTTGCAGTTAACGGTATGGTCACTGTCAAGATGACATGTTATGGTGATGATGGTGGGGTGAAAGGACGAACACAAATACAATTCCCGTGGCGGGAACCCGCGATCCTTCGGTCCGAGATCTCTAGGGCACTACTGCTTTAAGGATCTCGGCCATCCGGGCCAGCAATATTTTCTTTCTCACTCCTAAATTGTGTACATTTTTTACATTCAAACTTGTCACGTGAGTGTTCGTGTTTAATAAAGCCTGAAAAAAATTCAATTGCCAGACCAGTGCTTCCAGAGCGTCGTTAATGTCACCCACGTACTTAATGAATATATTTTTCGCGTGACATTTACACCATTGAAAAAAGCTATACATTAAAATTACCCTGCAATCTCTTCAAAAAAGCTACTTGGAGTGATCGGTCTTGATATGTTATAGTCATTTATTCATTCGTTTATAATTTAATTTACCTGAATAATGAATTAGAAATGCCTTTTGGCCAGCACAGTGTGTGAATACCAGCCACGTTAATTGCCAGGAAATTAACTGCATATAGAAATGTACTAAGAGGCATATTCATTGCTATGTTTTTACGTTGCATATTGCTATTTTCACTACTATAATTTTATTAAATTAATTCAATATCCATTCATGCATCAGAACTTTCAATTTGTTTCTATTTTCTGTAAATT
Source organism: Gryllus bimaculatus (assembly GCA_017312745.1). Classification (NCBI taxonomy): domain Eukaryota; kingdom Metazoa; phylum Arthropoda; class Insecta; order Orthoptera; family Gryllidae; genus Gryllus; species Gryllus bimaculatus. Next base: position 2,733,777 of record BOPP01000069.1, on the reverse strand, counting down.
GGTTGTCGGGATATTAGTTATTAAAATAGATTAATTGTATAAATTAGTTGTAGATATTGCCAGTGATCACTGACAGGTATTTAATATTTTCATATCTGGTGCTGTATACTTAAGGGGATGAAATTATGACGGTTTTTATAGAATTTGGAGAACCATCAGAGTTTTAAAGCATTACAATTGAACTTATTTCCAAAGTGACGTATGTCCATTTCCATTTGCTTGTACGTTTTCCTTATTATATTCTAAGTCGCTTCTTCATTATGCTGCCAACTATTGTGCTAAAAATCGCGTTTCTCCTTTTCGTAAAAGTTACCCGAAAACCGTTGAATCGTGTGCTGACTGAATAAGACTGAACGCGAATAGTTTTCTTTCCAGTTTTTGTTCCATGGGAATGCATCACTTCGGAAATACGCTCTTCAATTGAGGGAATTCTCTCACTGTATCCATGCCTCAGTGCAGCTAGGAAGCAGACGGAATCGATATTGAGGAAAAATGTACGTTTACGTAAATAGAATGAAATGAAAATATCCCTGTTTTAAAATAACACGGTAAATTCAATACCGCCAGAAAATGACTAAACCGGGCACGTTCTATTGTGCATTTATTTCATATGCTAATGTTTTCAATTTAGTCGAACTTTAAAACAGGTCAACGTATATGTATCAAAAAATGCAATTAGTATCGTATATTTGTATTATTAATTATAACGAATTTTGTTATAGTATGTAAAGTCAAAACAAAGTTTAAATTGGCGAAAATAGTTGAAAATATTCCGTAACCATCGTACTCAAGTTTCCAAGAACTAAAAATGTGGGCGATCATTTTAAAAAATATTACTTTCCGTGAATATCACTGCTTTAGTCAGAATTTAATATGATTTGTATTAAAATAATTAAGCTACGTAACGACCATTCTACAACACGTCCGCCCATGTTATTATTGTCTTTATTTATGTTATTTTATAGACTTAATTTTATATAATAATAATAATAATAATAATAATAATAATAATAATTATTATTATTATTATTATTATTATTATTATTATTATTATTGGCGTATAGACCATTACTGACCACGCTACACGATTAACGTGTGTAATTCTTCCAGGATCAGCTTTTTCAGCTGTATTCTTGTATTACAACAATGTTGTTACACCTTGTAGTGTGACTTATGAGATGATAGGATGATGATGATGATGATGATAGGTGAAGGGACAACCACAAATACGACCATGTCTACGCAGGACTCGAACCTGCAGTCTCCTCGGCACAGACGACGGCTGCCGCAACCGTCTGCTCCTCGGGGCCGACATTATTATTATTATTATTATTATTATTATTATTATTATTATTACTAGTTATGTTTTGTGATTATTATAACTGGAAAAAAAGTCTGCAAATGCAAAAGCACATTCCCGTAATCCCTTGCGAGATAATAAGAATTTATTAACATACGTTTTGAGAATTATGGATGTTTAAGAACTACGGAAGTTACCCGATTTCGAATGTCAGTTGTGTGAGCAGAAACTTTCAGCAGAGAATAGGGTCTTTAAGACATCAACTTCACTATCCCAACCGTGATAGACTCATGGCACTCTTTTAAGAAGCAATATAAATAACTTTTAATTTTTCATTTAAATGAGTGATTGTTGATGAAAATATGATTTGGCTGCAATCATTTGATATTGCAGTTTTCAAATTCAAACATTCAGTCGGTTCTTTATGCCCCACCAAGAGCTGGCTCAGGTTATCACTTATGTCACTGCAGTCCTCTCACAGGAAGGTCCTAGGTTCAAGTCCCGGCCGATGCAGGATTTTCGACACTAGCTAGATGACTGGGGCGAGTTGTATGGCTGTCTGGAGGCACAATCTAGCGACATTCTGTCCTGATCGGTAGTTTTCCGTGATTTCTTCGATCAATACGACATTAATCTCGGAGCAGTATCCTAACAAACGGATGGCAAACGATCTTTTCTTCCCATTCCTTGTCGTATCGTACCCCTTACTTGCACGTACTTACTCACATACACCATACATGCCGAGAGGCCTGTCGGGAGCTTAGTGCTTGTCCTGACTGGAGCGATACCTCGCTGGTGGGAGACACGTAGTTGGGGAAAACCCCGCTAGCCGACGGTAGGATGGCGCCGAATCTCACCACCCATCGGGGGAATATCAACGGTACCTCCAGAGGAGACTACACTTGCGGGACTAATGACCTTAGCCGTTGACCCATTCCGGAATCGTCTATCAATCAAATCTATCCACCCACCCCTCCTGACAGCACACGCTACTCCTACCTCATCCTCCTATAAAGAGTTTCCTTGGCGGTGGCTGAGCGTCTCTCACCTTCCTCCGAAGCGGCCTGCTCGCCACCTCTCCTCCTCTTCTTTTCGACCGCGCGCGCCCCCAGTCACGCCTGGTCTCCGGCGAAGCGCGATGCACCGGCCACGACAGAAGCCGCAAAACGTGCTCATCAGCCCAACCGCTCCCGCTCCTGCTCCTGCTCCTGCACCTCCCTCCCCCAAGCACCTTCTCCGCCTCCGGCTGTCTTCTCTCTCTTCCCCCTCCCTCTGTCTCTCTTCCCCCTCCCTCTGTCTCTCTCCTTCCCTCTGCCTCTGTCTCTCTCTTCCTCCTCTCTGTCTCTCTCTTCCTCCTCTCTGTCTCTCCTTCCCTCCTCCCTCCCCCCTTCCTCTGCCAGTCTTTCCCTCCCACTGTCTTCTCCCTCTCTCCCTCTTTCTCTTCTCTCCCGCCCTCCTCTCCGCCACTTTCCTCCTCTTACTTCTCCCCTCCCTCTCTGTCTCTCTCTCCCTCCCTCCCTTTCTCTCCCTCCCTCTCTGTCTCTCTCTCCCTCCCTCTCTGTCTCTCTTTCCCTCCCTCTCTGTATTTTGCTCTCCACTGTTCTCCCCTTGTGCTGTTCCATTGCTTTCTTCACTGCTGTTTTCTTCCCCTTGGCTGACGATTCCGTCACCGACATCTCCCCCTCTATTGTTCTTTTTTGTCCTATCTCTTATTTTCTTCTCCTCCATTGTTTCCCTTTCTATCTCCTCTCCTACGCCTGTTTCCTCCCTTCTCGCCATCTCCTCCTCCATCTTTTCCCCTCCCCAATGGAACTCTATTTTTCGTACTGTTCTCCGAAGTTCTTGCCCTCCACTGTTGCCTACCACCTTGCTGTCATCTTCCCTCCACTAACCTCCTCTTCCATTGTGCCACTGTTTTCGTTCACTGCAGCCCTCGTCACTGAGGTTTGTCTATTCCGTCACAGACATCTTCCCCTCTGTTGCTCCTCTTTTTCAACCTACTTCTAATTTTTCTTTTTCTCCTCTGTTTCCCTTTCCACGCCTATTTCTTCCCTTCTTACCATCTCCCCCTCCACCTTTTCCCTCTCCCTCTTAATAGTACTTTATTTTTCGTACTGTTCTCCTCCAAGGTTCTCCTCTACTTGGGTCTCATCTGCTTTTCTTTCCTCATCCGCCAATAGACCCGCCATGATCTATTAAATTTGGGTTGTTATTTATAAATGCTCTCGTGTGTTTTGGTATCAGAGAGAAAAAAACTAGTTTAGCAAATTTCTTTAAAATTGAAAATTAATTAATTGAAACATTTTGTGCTTGGGATTAATTACTCCATTCATAAAATTGATAAGTTTACAATTTTTTTACATATGATTGATATAATTGTTCGTAGACAGTTTGCTTTATTAACTTTAATAGTACTTCATTTTGCGAAGTTAAATTATCCATTTACAATTTTAGAGCAGTCTACGTATTGATTATTTTTAAGGAAATGTGTAGTTGGCAGTTGTTTTATATCAATATACAATTTTGACATTATTTTAAAAAAATTGGTATATCCTTAACGGACCTCATTTTCCATAGTGTGTTAGCCAAGTATCATCAAGTCGGCTCTGTTCGTAACTAATACAGGTTTCACAGTCATTGCCATCTCTGCCTCCTACCACCGTTGCTATCGCCGTCCTCATCGACGTATAAGGGCGCGCGGTGGAGGCCCGTTTCATGTTCTCTCGTAATTAGATGTTGCATGAACCGCATGACTCGACTCGCGGCCTCTCACGCGTCGAACATGATCACCAGCGCATTCATAATTGCGACGATTCGTGAAATAGAAACCTCGAAGCCATTTCATGTACGTGATTCAATTTCAAGCAAAATGGTAGTCTGAAACCCAAAGAATTTTGCGGTGTTTTAGTCCTTTAAGAGGAATCTGTTCTGTAATTGATAATACACGATTTATGTGACTCGATTTTGTTATCAGTTTATACACCGCCGTCAGTAAGATTATCTTGTTGAGAGTATACAATTTCATTATATTTAATTTATATGTCAGGTCAAGGTGTAGCTAATAATTAAGTAGAAATGGATTGCAATAAAAATATTTATATGGATAATATGTTGAATATTTTATTTAAAGGTAGATTTGATTGTAAATTAATAAAAATTGATTAGTTCATTGGGGATCTAGAATGTGTACATATCGCCCGTTGCTCTCGTTTTAAGATGAGATAAGTCGTAACATAGTAGATGTACCGGAAGGTGTATCTGGAATGGCAAAGAGGGGTTGTTAGTTGAGCAATCCATTTACATTGGAGGGGATTTGTGCAAATCAAATATTTTGATAATATTAATATTATTATTTTTGTTAAATAGAAGTATTTTTGTTGTGTTTGTTATTATTTAGAAATTAATATAGTTAATTATAGTTAATGTTCTGAGGGAATTTATAATTTATACATCCGGATATAATACTCGTAGCGTACGTCAATTGCCAAAGAGACACGAGAAGTCATACCCCCAAAACGCATAGGTTGTTTCGTCCAGAACTATTGGTGAGAGTTCAGCGTGGCCGGTTCAGGGTAGGTCTTCAAAAGAATGCAAATGGCTGGCGTTCATTTTCGCTGGATGTGCTAATTGTCTGCCCAAGCACTTGAGTAGTAAACGACATTAGTTCTTGTAGGGGCATTCATAATTTGACATTTATAGGAATCTATGTCAATGAAACGATAATACTTTTGTCGTGCCTGAACCGCATGCTAGCTGTTCAAAAATTGGATTATCCACACTTGTTAATGAAATGCTACAATCATGTTAATCCTTTCTTTCCTCCTTTTTTATTATTGGAATGATTCTCTGTAGTAAAAGAAATTCCTATTATTTACTTACGTAAAATATAAAATGTGCTTTTTGACAAGTTTTATGTAAACAATACATTTTTTGTACATTATAATAAATTGTGCTTACCTTGTTTAAATAAATAGAATTAAGAAAAAGCTCTCTATCGTCAAAATCGTACTTTTCCAATGTTAATTTTTTTCAATTTTTGAAAAAACAAAGAGTTCGGAGCAAATGAGACCATCACTACATTAGAATAAAATAAAGAAAAATGTGGAGCCATTTTTGAGAAAATAATGGTTTACAAATGGCATTTTTCACACAAAATTGAGTGAAAAATACTCACATTTTCGAAAACTTGGACATGACCTTATTTAATTATGTTATTTTAAAACAGATTTTATTAAGGAAAAATCTCTGTTGAAATTGTAGGAAAATGCCGAAACAATTTTGAACTTCTGCAATTTTCGAAAATTTGGAGATAGCAACGAAAATGAGACCTTCGCAATTCTTTAACTGTAGTTTAAGCTATCAAAAAGACAGTTTATTGAAACATTTTGAGCCACTTTTTAGAAAACTTTGAAAATTGAGACAGACGGGCGGGCAAAGAGACAGACATTGTCTTCAATCCATTTTTCGGCATCAAAGACCCACAAATGAATTCTGACTGCTCATCATGTTTGAGGAAATGATTTGCTTCATACAGGGACAAGACTTTTTTGATACCAGGGCATCGCAATAAGAGTTATTCTGTCGAATAATACCCGATTTTTGCCGCAATATTACAATACTTTCTTGTTACTTCGTACGTAGTAAAGCGAACAATTGAAAAGCTAGTGAATGTGTGTTGAGCTGCGTCGTTGGTATGTTGCAGTGGTGGAGTCCATCATGCGCGGGGAGAACGTGGGCATCACGCCGCGCCGCTCGCGCTCCCTGCTGGCGCAGCACACGCTGCACTCGGTAAGTGACACTTGCTTCCCTGTTGCTCCGCAACCTGAAGCGGAAAATGTGTTATGTTATGTGTGAATACTCTGGTTATAGTGAACTTCTGAGAATGAACACTTTTGGTTCGTTATATCAGATCTTCGTTATATCCGATGGTGACAAAATTAAATAGGATTTCTCCACAATTATTGATTTTATTAATTTATAGATACAGCAAAATACAATAACAACACGAACGGAAAATTCCAATAACCTTATTCGGTTATTTTTAATTGTTTGCTTCGTACATTTTTCTTTCGTAATTTCTCTAGATCTTTCTCCAACCATCGTGCTCTCTCCACACTTAATTCTGCATTTTGCGCTGTCTATGCATCGATGTATGTATTGACACTCTTCAATGCCTCTTGCACTGTTGGAACGCAGTCTCACTCTCCGAAGGCGCTTTTACACGCCTGATAACATACAAGATCCTTTCGGTAAAGGCATACCGCTAATGCTAATGGAATTGCTTGCTTTTTCCGCGCGGTAGGGCGTATGTCGCTAGGCTCTGGTGCCGTTGCAGCCGCGTGCTTTGTTCCGCGGAATCCCAAGTAACATCGAGCTTGAACCTGAAGCAAAGCAGCCACGCGTCGCCGTAGCCAGTTGTAGCTTACGTGGGACAATGCCTTTGTTTCTGCATTGAAATTGAATGGCACAAGGTCATCAGTTAGGTCTCCATTTCGAGTCCGCCACCTCCACCTCAAGGGAGACTTCTTCGATTATGACCTTTGGCTGACGATAGTTTTCCAAGCTACCTAAAGATGGAATTTGTGGCACTGAGGCGATATATTTTTTATGACGTGTTTTCTACGTTCACTATAGCCTTGGTTAAAAGTCCATTTTAACGGCATCTTCTTGTGCTTGAACGTAATATAATTGAAATGCCACCAGTGACTTAAGTTCACTATAACCGAAAATTAACTATAATAGGAATCGATAGTATTTGGCTGTTGGGCTCAAATTAATTCGACTTTCGCCAGCTAGCGGTGTTCCCAGACCTGGACCCTGTTTTTGTTTATCTGCGCCTGGGGGTAAGGGAGACAACTAATAAGCATGACGGCTTCCCTTCACCTATCTAGTATTCTTGGCCTGCCTGAGTTTTTCCTCTCCTCACAGAGTTATAGAATCGGAGACAATTCGTATCATAAAGGTACAGTTTTATATTTGCCCGGGGCGGGAATAGTTTCCGGGGCAACATCACAAAAAGCTAGCAGGCTGTCTACGAGCCACGGGAGGGCCAATAATTCCTTAAATGTGAATCAAAATGATAAATTAGTGCTATTCGTAAAAATCTGTATCATGTTTGATTTGTGTCGGAAACTTAACAAAAAACGTCATTACATTAAGCTGGGATATAATAAACACAAAATATCTTAAAATTATTTCCAATAAAAGCGAACTACAAAATTTCATTTGTAAAAATTGGAAATATATCTAGGCCAAAATTTAAAAAAATAAATAACTTCGGGATTATTGATCAAAACATTGGGAGTTGTGAGTCATGCCGTTTTTGCAATTGATAAATAAGCTGGCGTAATAAAATAAAATGTACAGAGAATTAGCAGAAGGCAATCCTGAATGATAGTACTGACAATCGACTATTTTTGAATTCTTCTCAAGTTTCATTTTGTATGTGATATTTTAGAGCTGCTTTAAAGTTTGAGAGAAAACACTTTGGATCGAAAATACATACCTCATACGCATTGCTCATGGATATAAATCAAAACAAAATCTGCCATAATGCTAGAGGCACTCTTGCTTACGGTGGTGGACTAGCGATGATTTGGGGAGAAATTTCGTTGAAACATGTGCGGCATCGGTCATATACGGAGCATTGACTGCTTTGCGCTACATTCAGGAGGTTCTAGACGACCCTGTTCTAGCCATCGGAGACAGTATTGGGAGAAATGTCACGTTAATGCTTGATGCAGCCTCTGCACATTTCACCGAGGACACCAGGCAGTTCCTCGAAGCGCTTGGAATTCCAGTAATGGGATGGGTTCGCGTTCAGCCCACACCTAAATTGCGGGGATCATCTTTGTGACCTAATTGGAGAGCATATCCAGAATCGACCCCTGCATCCCCGCTCACTACAGAAGCCGACTTCCGCATTATTGGGCTAATAGAGAGCCATCGCCCAGAATACCGTCCGCAGGTTTCTCAGCAGACAACCACCAAGATGTGGCGTTCTGATTCGATCCAAGGGTGGGAGAAAACTACTGAAACGTGGTCATTGAACGTTTTTGTTTTGTTTTAATTTTGTGTGTAGGTGCCGCCACGCTTTTGTTTTTACCACTTTGTCAGCTTGAGAAAATAAAAGAGTAAACTTGTGTGTGTGTGTTTTTAAATTTTTTTATTATTTTTATTTTTTATTATCTTTGTGGTTTCTAGATTATGAAAGTAAAGGTTCCATTTCCACAGAAACAAATGCAACGTAATAATAGTTTAGTAGCTTTTATGTTTGATATTCTGTATCCTCTGACATGCAAAGGAACGTATAAAGTATTAGTTACTGAAGTTCTCTCTATTAATGAAACTCTTTAAAGTTATTTAACCTGCACCCGCCATAAAAATATCGATCTACGCTGGGAGCAAGCAAGCGCAACCTGACAGAGACCTGACTCTCCAAAGTCGACTGGCTGCCAGGCCTTTGTTGTGGTGGACGACTTACGTCAGCCTGCTACCATCGACGATGCCGTCGCAAACACCACCACTCCCGCAACCCCTCCCCTGCCCCGCTCCTGCTGTCGGCCCCGTCGCCTCGTGTTTCACGTGCTCCTGACGCATATTTTGAATGAACCTGCTCGCCTACGCGCGCGCGTCCGCGGGGGATCCAGCGAAGGCGGGAGAGCGAAGCGGCCGGGGCGGATCGCGCCTCTTTTTTTTTTCTTCTTTTTTTTCCCCCGCCCAGCGCCGATGGAGGCGGCGCCGGTGCTGACGTAATTGCAACGGGCCTTTACCCTCCGGGACGACGGGCCGGGGCGCTGCGGAAGAACCGGCGCGTGGGCGACGACAGTGGGAGTAGTAGCATTTCAGCCCTCGGGCTCGCCCACTCACACACTCACTCATGCCCGTCCCGTCCCTCCACACCCCCCTCCCGGCCCTGCTGCCTAACACACCCAGACTATGTGATGCATCTGCGATTGAAGCCAAGAGACCGGCGCTAGAGCTCTCCTTTCATCTGTCTCCTTTCAACCTCTCTGTCCTCTCTCCTTTCTCCTCTACTCCTCACTTCCTCCTTCCCTGTCTCCTCACTTCCTCCTCTTTCTCCTTCTCTCTTCCTCCTTCTGTCTCCTTCTCTCCTTCTCCTTCTCTCCTTTTCCTTCTCTCCTTCTCCTTCTCTCCTTCTCCTTCTCTCCTTCTCCTTCTCTCCTTCTCCTTCTCTCCTTCTCCTTCTCTCTTTCTCCTCCCTTTCTCCTTCTCCCTTTCTCCTTCTCCCTTTCTCCTTCTCCCTTTCTCCTTCTCCCTTTCTCCTTCTCTCTTTCTCCTTCTCTCTTTCTCCTTCTCTCTTTCTCCTTCTCTCCTACTCTCCTTCTCTCCTTCTCCTTCTCTCCCTCTCCTCTCTTTGTCCTTCACTCTTTTTCTTTCTTTCTTTCTTTCTCTCTCTCTCTCTCTCTCTCTCTCTCTCTCTCTCTCTCGCTGCCTCATTGCCTCCCCGCTTTCTTCTCCCCGAGCGTGTTCATTTTGGATCGCGTCAGGATACTCCGCATCACCCTGAATGCCGGTGGAGGACGCCTTGCAGCGCGAGCGCCAACGCGCGCATTGGGGATCAGGGCAGCACCGGCGCTGTTGCGGCAATGGCATCGCGTTCTTCTTGGCAGGGGTGTATTCTTTGTAGATTTTTACGTTCCTCTTCAGGGTTTATTTGGATTAACCCAAGAGACTGGACTAGTTCTGAAAAGACACGGTAACATTTTATATCCTTTTCTTGTTTCGTTATGAATCGTATCTATATTACTAGGTTGCAAAACAAGAACGCGATTGATTTCACTGTTGTTGAGTCAGTCTCTAATCACTTATTACTATAACTTCTGTTTTTGCCTATAGAATGCTACTAAACCAAAACACGCAATTGAATGTTTTCTAGTTGCGTTTGAAATAATTATATAAATCCGGGATTATTAACAGCCTTCACAAGTTTCATACAGAGAGAAACAATACTTCGTACTGAATGAATACTAAGATTTTAGTGTATGCAGTTAAAAAAGTAGGATTTATTTTTTACTGATAAGTTTTTACTTGTTATCACCTCCGATACATAACTCGTTATTTACGGCATAACTTACCTGGATGGAGAAGTTCGTGGTGACGAGGGAAATATGAAAACAGTTGAATGCTGCTACATGTTCTCTTACGGAGGGAATATGAAATGGCAAACAAAGTCTAGTTACCAAATAGTTAATTAGTAAATAACTACTTCTGAATAATTAAATTAAGGTTAAAAATAAAATTATGTATGTCCCACGGCCGTTTACTGGTTCTAACGATCTCCGGTGACAAAAAGTTCTCGGGGGACGCTTGGCTATTAGAACCCTTATAACGCAGTATAGCTCTGAAGAAGGCCACGGCAAGATGGCAGAAACGTCATTACAATTGACCGAGACGCGGCTCATCCCGGATAGCCAAGAATGCACAGAACCCTTATAACGCCCTGGTGCATAAACAACTATTATTTTGAGAATTAATATTTTCTGCCTAGAATTTTGTTTTACGGAAGTGAGTTATTGCTTTCTGTCGCCGCCCAGCCGGTGTCCTCCCTCGCATTTGGCCGCACGTTTGGGAACAACGGGAATTAGCCTTGACAGGCGGGAGCACATACGTGTGCGTGGGAGGGTCGCTGGTGTTTGCCAGCGCAGGCGGAGTTGAGAGGTGGCAGAGGCGTGGGCGGGGGGGGGGCTCGGTCTGTCTGCCCTTCGCGCCCTCCCGCACGGTCGCAATCGCGCAACCGTCTCTCGAAGGTGCGAAAGCTTTACACTTCTTTGTTTTATTTAGTACGTGTACTGTTACACCCCTGCGTATAGCACCTCGGAAGGTGTCCATTCCAAACATGTTGAAGAACAGGCCACAGACCCGGTTCCAATATGACCTAGAAGAGAATAAAATAACATAAGATGTATCAATGGAATACATAAAATATAATTTGTAAAGTATCATATTTACAACGTATAAATCGAGCCTACACCTTCTTTACAAAAAGCGCGAGTCATTAGTTCTTTATGAAAAGACTTTCAGTTCCGCAATTGCTATTCACGACGCCCTGTTTTACTAGACAGCCCACGTAACATTTCTTCGCTTCAAAGTTTCTTTAAGTGTCATTTCTTTTGTTCACTTGTCACGGGCAACATTCGTAATGGCGACTGCGTGACTGACCACTTTTCTTCGTTCTGCGTCATGCTGTCCAGCCGCGACTTTACCCGCACTGCATCCGGCGCACGTTGCCTTGCGTCGCCCTCGGAACCCGCCCCGCTCCTGCCCGCGCCAACCCACCGCCCCGCCACCGCCCAGCCCACCGAAGACGTGATCCGGCGCAGACGCGACACGAGGCCTCGCGCGCGTCGTTTAGCGTGGACGCGGCCGGCGCCAGCTGTCCCGCAGCTGTCCTTTCTCAGCAGGAGTATTTTCTCCGCTGGAAGGAATGAATTCTCTTTGTGGCGCCGTAGATTGCACTTCCGCTGCGTGGAGTATGATCGCGTTTGCATGCAAGTTTAATTGCCTCAGTTACGTACCGGCGTCCCCGACGCTCGCCCTCGCCCGCCCATCACACCCGTAAAGCGCACATGCCAACCACCACTGCGCCCGGCCCGGACGCGCACAACCAACTCGCACTGTTCCCCGCTACATTCAGTCCCGCTCCCACACGCCTCGCTTCCTCTGTCTGCTCTCGTTTCTCATACTCCCAGCCCAACTAACGCGTCGTCTCTCCGCCTTGCCCACCCCACACACCGGCGCCCGCCGCCGCGCCACGCGGTACCGCTTCAATCAAATCTCCCCGGCACCGAGGATCATTCAAGGCGAGTTTCCACCGCGAGCGCTGCGAGCGGGAAATAACAACCCACGCGCGCTGCGGGCCCGAGAACACGCGCTCCCTCGTGTGAGCTTTCTTACTTTCCCTCTCCTCCCCCAAGCGCAACCCTTCTCGTAAGCGGCTTCTCGCTAGCGCCCCCCGCCCCGCCCCGCCTCGCCCGCCCGCCCGCCCCCCGCCTCCACTCCCCGCTCGGCGCGCCGCTCCGGCGCGCGCTGTAGCTCTGCGGGAGGCCTATTTCATCATTCATGCTCCTGCGATCCGCAGTGCGCGCGGCGGCGGCACGCCTGCCGCGCCCCGCCCCCGTCACCACCCCGGCCATGCGCCCCGCCCGCCCCGCCCTGCCCCTCGCTGCGAGTAGCAGGGGACCGCGTAATCAATAAGTTGGCGGCGCCTGGCGCCCTCGCCCTGCCCTCGCCCTCGCCCTCGCTCCCGCCCTCTTCGCCGCCCCCTAACGCCACGAGGGCGCGCCGGTGGCGGAGGGCCGGCTCTCGTCTGTCTCCGCCGCCGCCGCCGCCTCCCCTTTCCCTCGCCGCGTTGCTGATTTCATCAACTTTGATTCCTTGCCTTGTACGCGACTCTGCAACGCCGCAGCGGGTGTACCCTGTTTCATCCCGCCCTGCCTCCCCTCCCCCCTCGGCGCCGCCCTCCATTGCGGCACAAGCGATTGCCTCTGGAGACGAAGCTTTATCGCGTTGTCGATTTCCGATTTTTTGGCGCAAATTTAATACAGCTCATCTGAATGAACTCGTTTTCGTCGATCCGACCAAGTAATGGAATGGAAAAGAATATGCTGTTTATAGTGGATGAAATTCTGGGGCGTTTAAATTTCGGAAAGTGGCTGACTCCTTCAGTGTCGTGCATTAGACTCGGGAAAGCATTGTTTCTATGCGTGTTCGGTTCGGAAGAAAATACACAGTAGTATTTGAATTGAAAGGCTTGATTATAGGTAGTCCTATGCCAAATCGAATCCAATTTGAGAATTAGAAGATGAAGATTTTAATCAGACTTCCCTCATAACATAGTGAATAACAACTGTTTTCGTGATCCGGGTCATTTGTCAGCATAGTATAAATTGGACTGAAAGGTGAAGATGAATGAAATCGAATGAACTACGTATGATGGGTTAATTTGTATCACGCGTTATAAGATCACTGATCGCTCCGCGCCGGTGGCCCACAGATAATTGCTAAGCCAGGGGGCCGCCATTTGAGTGAGCGACCTTGGGTTAGAGCATCTACTTGGATAACAGAACGTTCCTGACTGGGTTGTCAGTGGGATCAAATAATTGCATTTCGAGGCAATCGGTTTTCCTTTACTTCGTGAACAGTAAGGGAAATTTACTTCACGACTATTTATGTAGGCATATACTCAGGTTTCCTTTATGTATGTTTTCGCGAAAGGGGCAGCAAGCGGTCCAACGCTTGCGAAGACAGCCATTACCTGTATTCCTCTCGCGAGCTGCGAAACCGGCCCGGCGGGCGTGAACCTTGGACAGGCGCAACATGACACGCCTTCAAGACTTTCGTGTCAAGTGCTTCCGTCGCTTTCTTTGATGCAGAATGCGAGAGAAAGGCTCTCTCTCTCTTCCACATCCCAGCTCCCTAATTCTCGTTAGCGCCGCCGGGCGCGCTCTCGCAATTCGCTCCACGTCGTTTAACGTCGCCGATCTCGCGGGAAGCGCCGCTTTCGGCGTTGGTTAACGCTGGTTATGATCGAATTTAATTACCTTGACTGGATTACCCGCGGCGTGCCTCGACGTGTTGACAAATGTGTCCGCTATTTCATCGCGCTCGTGAGAAGGAGCTTTTAGCGAAATGAGAACGCGGCCGAGCATTTGCACCCCGCGCGCGCGAGGTGGGCGGCGGCGATTCGGCCGAGGTCGCTATTTAATTTCGCTGAGCGTCAGGGATTTGCCATGTGATATTCCGTAACCGGGTCACTATTGACAGCCCGCCTAATCGTATTACGCGTTTTTGATCATTCCGTTGGACGTAGACCGCTGTGTGGTCGCGATGGTCGATCGATTGCGCCGTTCTCGCGGTGAAGAAAACCAACGTGTCGTTTCCACAGAGGAAGTTGTTATTAGTATTTGCGAATACCGAACTAAATTACATTTCTGAAAATTACGTAGCTTATATTTTTTTCCCCAAAACATTTATGTTAATATTTTTTTTCGCCTGGTGATAATAAAGGTAACGTGATTCATTATGGGAGAAATGTTGATGTTTATTGTCTGAAAAGCTTTAAAACCGTAAAATACTCGAAAGACCAAAAGTTTCGAACGAGAAGCAATATACATTTTTTTTTAAAATGATTGTCAAATAACCTGTAATTGTTGTGTGTGTGTGTGTGTGTGTGTGTGTGTGTGTGTGTGTGTGTTATGTTGCAAACCTGGTGTCTCAACACTCAGAGCAGTTGTGAATGAAGTCGCGAGGCACACCTCTTCCATAAGCCAGCAGATGTGATTCCTGGCTAACGGACTGCGTGTTTCGCGTGGGCTTCGTCAATGACACACACTCGTGTGCGTTGTTACGCGCGTGCGCCGTCACCGCCTTCACTGCACGGTGCGAGGGGGAGCGAGGGAAACGCGCATTCGTCACCAAGGCCAACCCCAAACACCGCCACCCTCGCCTTCGCCCTCGCCCCCGCTGGCGCCCGCGCCGGCGCCCGCGGCCGTGCCGCCCCGAGCCACTGCACTCGCACCGCGCCGCGTCCCTCCCTGCGCGGCCGTGCCGTGCCGAGCCGCCTCCGCGGGCGCTCTCCTCGCAATCAGAAGCGGCTCCACGGAGCGGCCAAGCGGACGCGGCACCGCGGCCGCACCCCTCTCTCCCCCTCTCTCACGCTCACTCTCACTCTCTCACTCACACCGGCCGCTCGGCGGCGCGACCTGCCGGCCCCGAGAGCGAGTACCGGGCTCGCGTGGAGTCTGGAAACGCGACTGGCTGAGCTGTGTCTGCGTGTACGCGCGTGCGTGGGTGGTAGCAAGCGGACTCGACTCACCTGACCTTGGATCGGCGGCGGTCGCCGGTCGCGCCGGAAGAGACTGCGCTCGCGGGTGTACTGTGCTCGTGTTTCCGTGTGCGTGCTCGCTGCCCGGAGGTGTGGTGCGGTGCGGTGTGGTGTGGTAGTGCGGTTGTGAAGCGACCCCGTGCCAACGGGACCGGGCGGTCCGTCGCGACAGCAGCCAGCAGCTCGGGTCGCGCGTTGCCCGTAGGTAAGTGGCCGGTGGTGCGTCAGCGGTGGGACGGGGGCCACCAGGGTGTGTGCTGTTGTGCGCACACAATGGGCGGGGGCGTGGCGGTGGTGCCTGGCCATGCCTCCGCGGGGGTGCGCACACGCGCTGCGCCGCTGTCAGCGCCCGACGGGGTGGTGGAGGGGAAGGGGAACCTCATCGGACCCCCCACTCCTGCCCCGACTTTCCGATGCTCGGGTGGGGTGGGTGGAGAGAGAGGCGGGGTGGTGGGTCGTTGCGGAAAGCGATTGGTGGTTGGGACTTTTGACGTTTTTGTGGACTGAATCCGTTGTCTCATTAAACGTGGTCGTAAAAAAGTTCAATAATTCTTGTTAAAGTTATAGTACACCCTGTTAAACCGTTACCTCGGGGGAATGCCCTTAATGGCTGTCTTACATGATACAATATTGGGTTATGTTTTGTAGTGGTAATAATTATTTTAATGCCATAATTATGTCATGATAATTCATAATACAATGGGTACTATGTTTAAAAAAAATTATTTGTACAATGTTTATCTCTTATTCGAAAAATTCTTATAAACCGTATCGTGTATGTTGGTAAAATTTCTGTTGAAAAACGTTATCAGGGTAAGCGGAAACATTTTCTGAAAGTCTTCTCCACTTCTTTAACAAGCCTGTTTGTAGTAACCTCCTATAAACATTAATGAAACGTTTTGAAAAATAGTATCTCATATGAATATCAATCTCTAATTTCAGTGTTATGTACATTAATTAGTAATACGGTCATCTTTTCCTTGTAAATGTTTCTTTGGCCTTTCTGTGTGATTTTTTTTGTATTATTAGTCGAAGCGAAACATAATGGATTCTACAACTAATTATAATAAGTTTATATTGACAATAATTTTCATCGGTTCACAAAACTGCACATCACCTTTTTAAAATATGTATTCTTCCGGTACAAATACACTTTCGCAAGTCCGTGATTTTCGCACGATTGTGCATTGTGTTAATACGCAGTTTTCCCCGCGTTCAATTCGGATATTTTTGCTTGCTTTCATAATGCATCCTTTCTGGGAAGTCAAGAAGGTGAAAATACTGGCTCTAAAACGAAGGAAAGAACGGGTTTGACATTCGATCTTGAAAGGAATGAAATCGATTTGACGTTTGGCTGTTTCCGCGTCGACCTGCATGCAGATGCATCGCATACAGTACGAGATGTGGACATGGAGGATCGCAGTTTCCGCCATTAGACCACGCCCATCCCCTCTTGGGGCCTCGAAGCGGAAGTTTGTGTTTAGAACAGGCACGCAACCGTACGTTGCAGGTAGCACTCGCATGCAAACCCAATAGTCCCATGCTTCTTGAGCATATCATTATCAAACCTAAAAGAAACAAGTTCCCTCGAAGCAATGAATCATAGTAATTATCTGAGACATTAGATATTTGACATCAAACGACACGTCGTTTGTTATATTTATTCACTTCTGTTATGCTACTTTTAGAAGCTTTGTTTAGCAGGCTTAACCTGACCTGGCACTTTCATTCTGTAGCTGCACGTTCGGTCCATTTTGGTCGCAATGGCCAATATGTCCCCAAGTAGGTGGAACAGTTACAGTATTTCTTGGAAATTACTGGACTCAAAAGTTCGAGTTCCGTAGATCTCGCATTGTGATACTCTGCAATTTATTACAATGCACAAAAATTAATTTCATGTCCTTGATTACGATGCCTCAGAAAGAAAAGTATTAATCTGGTGACTGGACGTCCTGAATGTGTGTGTACTATTTACCTTCAGACTCCGATTCTACGATCAGAATTAACCCGCCAGGTTAGATTTTGTTATAAAACTTAAAACATATAATATTTATTTTATTTGCATTCACAACATTTTTCACAAGTTTGAAAGTAGTAGAGGCCAATTTCTGCAAGAGCAAAAAGTATTTCAATATAGTGTAATTCAAAGACAGAGAAGACAAAATCTTGATCTAACGACTAGACCCTACACGTTTGGCCTCGTTAAATGAATGAATTCCGAATGCATCATCAAAACTGGTTCGTTAGTGTAGAAATTTACATAATACTAAAACAGAACAGGTAAAAATTTAAAAAGATCCCTTTTGTCTATTATTATTGTGTAAATACACACAAATAAGTGTACAAAAATAGCAAGTTCTCGTGCTCTTAAACTCGTAAAATAATCCCTTATCCCTCGAATCCCTTATCAGAACTATCTATGCCTCAGTGTTACGATCAATTAAAAATTCGCGAAGTTTCGCTCCAGCATTACAATATATTATTTTTACTATGTAAATACATACAATGCGTGAAAAGTGTGTATACGCGTAAGAGAACACTGAAAAACACTTCCTCTCTGAAAATGGGGGTAATACTGAATAATTGACATTGTATCCACATAAGAAATATACCACAATAACGTATTTATTTTTTTTTTCTATTTCACTGAATCCGAACGATCAATTTAACTCAAACTACCGGAAAACTCTCACATTGTCTTTGTTTTTCCCACTGCATTGTTTTCTTGTTTCATACTAAGATACGTGCAGAGGGTTTCGCTCATATTTCTTCATTCCTCAGCTTGTTTTCCTCTGGCAACTTGCAACAATAGTCAGTCATCATAGTGTCATCCCACCTGTCCTCATATAATATCAACACATTGGTACTTTGATGAAACCGTTCGACTTGTTTTTCCCTCTCATTTCCGAAGTGTTTAAGAAGCCGGTTCAGATGTGAATCAAGAAAATAAGCAATTTGTATACATATTTTACGTCACATTTCTCAGAGCTTTTCGTAAACTTTAGCTACAATCACTTCGGAGTTGGGACTCTTATTGCACTCTAAGAGATGTGATGCTATTATACTTGAAAACTTGTGTAAACTATTACGGGAAAATTAGAATAAGCATTGTATAAACTGTTAATGCATTTTAGATTATAGTGAATTTTTTGTGAAATTTGACATTTTACAAAAATCCTAATGGAGGTGTTCTGATGAGTAGTTGGTGTTTAGCAGATCGTAATATACAACGAGATATGGGTTTACTCACCTGATCAAGATGTATTTTTTTTTTTTTTCAGCTACATTATTTGTTCTTCATAAAATTTACTATGTAATTAATAGATTATTTGTACTTTTCTGGTTGTAGAAAGTAATTTATCGTGCGCAATGGGTACGATCTTTCTTTACATCTCTACTTAGTGTTTTTAATGGAGTACAAATTATTTGGTATTCCCGCTGAAGAAGGAAACATTTGTCATTTAGTGCGCAGATAGGATGGTAACTGAAAGAATTAAGAGGTAAATACCTTTTTAATAAAAATGAATGATGTTTAAAGAATGGAAACAATGTAAGAAATATCAATTGAAAACTCGATTAGAAAACTTATTTTTGTCAAAAATAGATTATTGATAAACATGTTAATGAAAATATGGAAGTAATTGAATCGTATGAATCCTTTACGTGTAGTTAATCTTTAAAATGTTGTTAATTAACTATTATGATTGAATTCATAGAAATGAATTTTATTTTTTGAAGTATAAACTGGTGTGGGAGGAAACATCAAAACAGACTGGTTCATTTACTTCATTGATACAGGAAGGGAGTATTTAATGGAGGAACTGTTTTTCTGGTGCAATAGTATAAGAAACTTAGAGATGGAAAACATTAAACCTTTTCGTTTGAAAGGAAGTAAGGTTCTGGAAAGCGGATTCGATGCTCAATGATACACCTTGTGAGTCAGTGGAGCGTAGTAGAGCTTCCCGGAAGCAGGCACTGTAAAATTTTTCTGTTGGAATTTTTTCTTTGCTTCTACCTCCACGATCGATGCTTCCGTTCTTCTTCCGGAACGAGAGTATAATGAATGTGCTAATAAAGTTTAAGGGAGGTTTGAGATGATTTAAGAATTCCAGGAACGTGACAACGGTACATAATGAAAGTTGTTGTGAGAGGAGGAGAGACGTTAGCTGTAAAATTTACCTGCTCAATTGACTCATTTCTCGAATATTCCCCTCCCCCACTCTCTCGGATGCTTCGAACTTCGCAAACCTCTTCTGAATTTAACAGGTTATTTTCGTTGATCCTTCATTTGCTGTGTCTGTCGATAAACCCCGTGACTTCACGCGCACCCTTCCTCCTTCAGCTGTACATTTAGGGAAAGCAGGGTCTACTGCAATCAGAATGCGATGCCAATCCAGAACTCAAGTAGGTTACTTTTTAATTTTAGAAATGTACCCAATAATTTCAATTATGAAATAATAATTTTATTTTTTACTGATACGTTATTGCTTGTTATTGCCTCCGATAGGGAACTCCATATACGTTGCAAAAGTTACCTGGATCGAGAAGATCGTGATTACGTGGAAAACGTGAAAACAATTGAATGTTGCTACATGTTCTCTTATGGAGGAAATTATGAGAGGGAAGAGTGAAAAAAACAAAGCGAGACTTGTTAACATCTAGTTAATTAGCGAATAAGTGAACTTGAATCATTAAAATTGCGTAAAAATTAAAATGTTGTACGTACGAAGTGCATTAACTGCTTCTAACATTTGTGTTTTTTGTCGCCACTCGGTCTTCAGAACTCTAACAACGCCTTTGGTGCATAAATAACTATCATTTTAAATAAATGTAGCCGTGCATGGAATTTGGACAATACTAACGCACGCGTCCAGGGACTATTTGGCATATGCCTGCGAAAATGAAGTGTAAAGAGTCATTCCAGTAGAAGGTACTTGTTGATACCGATCTGCATTAAGCACTTTAATTCGTTTTCGTGTTTATCTGAAATGTCTGACAAATGAATTCTAAGAGTTACATCTGAATTAAAATGGAATATCAATACGTTTCTAAAAGATACGGAAAATCCCTGAGCGTTATTTACAAACGCGTGTACTCGAAAGTCCTCTGTAGTTCGGGTAGAAGCGAGTACTCTTCATTTGAATTTTATATTACTTTATTTAATTGTTTGGCGGGTTTACACTAATGTCCAACAATTCGCAGTTTGATAAGGACCAGAATGAAATTTTATTTCCGAATAAAATTGATCGGTCTCGTCCATTATCAAACCTGCGCCCCTGAGTTTGAACCGAAGACCAAACAGCTATGAACACAAGCGATAGCTGATACACAATGTTTCATTGTTGGCACTTAAGGATGATGCGACTGGTAATAATTCTGTACCATTTGATCACTGAGACTAGACGACGATTCGATACGTTAATACTGTCGAACTTTATATCGATTTAACATTGAGTGACATTCGTATGTAATAAAATGACAAGTTATGTATTTTCACACCTCAAATGTTGATTTAGATATATTAATAAAAATAACTTGTTGCCTGTATGAGTACTAAATCTCACCCTCACAAAACAATGTTTTAATGCTTGAAGGTAACACACACAAAAATAAAATTAAGAAAGAATTAAAGGGTTTACGTCATATCTCTCAACACTGAAGATAAAAGGGGTGGTGTCATTCCAAGGGGTCCGTACGTTCCAAGGCTCGCCAAGATTGTAAAATCGACATTTCAGGATTTGCTCTCTATCTAGTTTAAATTGCATGCTGTGTGTGCATCCGTTTGACGAATAAATCAATTCATAATATCTACACTGGTATTGGTAATATGAAACGCAAAAGCATTCAAAAGTACCCTATGTGTTAGGTAATATCCCAATCAATAACATTGCCCCAACCAGGTGCAACAGGGGTGAGGAGATCTGAAATCAATTGGAACCGCTTTTCAGTATTTCACTTATTGTATAGATCCACTTCACAGTTACATAGAATTAATTATTCTATACATTATAATTTAATTTACGTGTATTTACAAAGTTGCAAATGCTACACACGTCGTAAATGCTATGTCAAGTACTCAATCGGATTTAAAGAAATATAAAATTAAGAAAATAATTACAACAAAATATTAACCATGAAAATAATATATAATAAATGTTCAACGAGAGTCGCACTTCATGCTACGAAAAGCCGTATTCGGCCACCGTTGGCCTTCACCAACGACAGCCTAAAGTCAACCCACACCCCGCCCCCTCAGCCATCGCGACCGCGGCCTCGTGATCAGCCCCGCTAATTAGGCGCCATTATCAAGCATAAATCGCGGCCGACCGCTGTGCGACCCCGCAAACACCACGGCACTCGCTGTTCACCCTCTCCCGCGTGGCGCTACCGGCGACGATAGATGGCGGTGATTAGTGGCGGCAAAAGTGCTCGCCCATGAGGGGAAACGACTGCTGTTGGTATTTTGAAAAAGCATCCCGGCGGCCTTTTTTTAAAGTAGGAACCGTTCGCTCGAAATAGCTGTAAACATGGGTTGCATCAGACTTGTGGTCAGTGTTGACCAAGTGTCAACTCAGTTTTTGTTTAAATCGGTCTCTGGTAGGTTGGTTACATACCGTGATTTCGACGGGGAGTTTTGTTGACAGTTCATTCATATCAGATCGATTGTTGTTTTGTGTAAGAGTTAATGAAAATAATATATTTTGAAATAAAATCCATCGAGTGCTCGCACGATTGTGGAGAACGTGCCCAAATGCTTGGTATTTCACAATCGGTGAAAGGAAAACAAATTAGTGGGATAAAGAAGAACCGGATATTGCTATAAAGTCATTGTTACTCTTGCAGAGGTTATTGTTATAGAAGTTACCCTTGTAGATTGATACTCTTGTTGAGGATTGTTACTCTTGTTGAAGATTGTTACTCTTGTTGAAGATTGTTACTTTTGTTGAAGATTGTTACTTTTGTTGAAGATTGTTACTTTTGTTGAAGATTGGTACTCTTGTTGAAGATTGTTACTCTTGTTGAAGATTGTTACTCTTGTTGAAGATTGTTACTCTTGTTG
>BOPP01000069.1:2691777-2711055 GCA_017312745.1 Gryllus bimaculatus | reverse complement strand
TGTTGAATCTTTGCGCTTTTCAGAGCTGGCATAGATACATCCTCTTCAAAATTTGTACTCTGCGTAGTCGAAAATTTTCTGCCCCCGATTTATTAAAATTCAAAGAAGTTATTCCGCTTCGTTGCGAAGGAAATCATGAAAATGGTCATGCGTTGAATAGTGAAATCGACAGTCTGCTCGTTTTCCCTTTTCGTTCCGCATTAATATTGTCCCCGGAGATGTTTTATGTCCTCTGTAAGAAGGAGGAGAAAAAAAAGAGCGTTTCCGCGGAAAAAAATATACTTGCAGTCCAAGGTGCACTGGAAAGAGATTTTTAACACACAATGTCGCCATAGAGATAGAGAAGCGCGCCGGATGAGGGAGCAGCGGAAGGCAGCCGGGAGAGAAGCAGACGGACGGAGAAGGGGGGAGCTGGGGAAGGGAGCGCGAGCTGAAGTAAAATTGGTTTCTGCCCTCGCTCGGGAACCCCCGATCCATCCCTGCTCGCCGCCCCGCCCCGCACGCCTCCGCACGCGCACGCACGCACGCCCCGCACGCCCGCACCCGTCCGCCCCACCCCGTCCGCCTCCACTTCACGTCCTTCACCCCCCTTGCCCTTTCCACGCGCTTACGCGCACCGGGACGCAGAGAGGGGAGGAAGCGCTCTTCCCCCCCTTTTCTCCTTCTCCCTCTCCTCCTCTCGTTCTCCCTCGGAGTTCTCCCCGTTTCCCGGCGCTGTCCTTGCTTTCCTGCTGTTGCGCTTCAGCAGAGTTGGACTTGCGCGGGGGTTTGCGAGGATACACAGAAGTGTAAATACGACGACCTTACTTTTTTATTTATTTCTCTAATTACGCTGATATAGATTGGTTTTAACACTTTTTCCTCTGGATATTACAACGGTGGAAGAAATGGAATGCCTGGGAATTACGAAATGAAGAAAATATTGCGCGTGCCGCTTCTTTTTACTATTGTTCTAAATTGGAAGCGTCTGATAAATGAAGGCTTCCACATAATTACACTTTCTGAAACGTGTTTTTCTTATGGACACACTGCTTACGCCTTGGTAGATAATTAACTTGCCATTTTCCATGTTTTGTATGGAAAAACTTCACAGAACATTCCCTTGACTAAAGAGAAATATACAAGTGGGTATTCTCCCAAATAATCCGCCTTTTCTGGATGAAATGCATTGGTTCAATGGTGTTCATGTTTCTTCTATTCTTCGGTCTATAAGACGATATTTTGGTTAGGAACAGACTTTTTTCTCATTTCGATTTTCAGTGCGTCCAATAAAGTCGCAAGTGTTATTTTCTTTAGAATATTCGCGAATGCGTTTTAGTTTCTCTCTCTCTCTATCGGCACGTCAATTTCCAAAGAAGAACTTATTCGTATCAAGTGGCGCTTCATGTGAAGCACCCCCCACCCCCCGCCCGTCCGTCCGCCCGTCCGCCCGTCCGCCCGTCCGCCCGTCCGCCCGTCCGCCCGTCCGCCCGTTCGTCTGCCCGCCCGCACGCCGGGAACGGCAGCGGAGGAGAAGAACGAAAGGAAAACCGAGCAGTGTTTATGATTAAAAATAGTACCGCTTGATGCGGGCGGCATTGATCGCCACGGTAGTTTTTAATCGCGCGACGTCGCTGCCGCGAAAATTACATTAACGGTATCTTGATGGCTCGTAAACGGAGAATGGCCCTTGTTCGAGCGGTGATTAGGTCGGCTTCCTCGAATCGTCACGTGAGAGATCGCGTGCGTATCGCTGTGGCTGCGGTGGCATTCGATTCGCTGATTGCGAGGTCGCATTTTCGGGTGTGATTAAATAGTCCGAACAACGGAATGAATGGAGATAGTGTAAAGAAACATACATTAGGAGCATGGGAGATATGTGTCTTTGTGCGCTGTTAATTTGTTCGTGAATACTACATTCGTGTGTTTGAAAGAAATTATGTCTTTCTCTCTCATTTTACTTCATTCTCAGATATATTTCTCCATTTCTGCAGGTACTCGCAGCACATTTGTATTGTCTGTCAAGGAGAGAACCAACCTAGAATTATCTTGAAAATGAAACAGAATTGGTGCTTGAAGTTGAAGCATCAGATAAAAACAATTTCATTATTTTCATTTTGCATATTTTCATTATTCATTTTGCATAGCCTTAATTTGGTTTAATTCTCTCGGGGTAACCAGTCACACACTATCGATTAAAAACACCCTTAGTAATTACATTCCAACGGAAAACATAACGCTGTTAATGTTGTTTTTATTGTTCTGTGTTGAAAACATACGGAACTCGGGTTTCGGAAACGACCTTTTATATCTCGAAGCTCATTGTACGAATAATAGGAGGGAAACATAATGCATAATGTTTTCCGTGAGTGAAACCACTAACTGTTGGGGGAACGCGTGGAGTGAGGAATTTCATAATTTAATTATCCTTGTTATTCAGTAAGAGAAATAAAGTTTCGAATCGCCTCTGAGGCGAACTAACGTTCTGGTATGTATCGCATTTTTCGAATGGGACCAACATGCGAATGGCTTACGAATTTTCTCAAATGGTCATTTAACTTCAACATTATCTTCCTACTCTATAACCGTACGCAGAAGGTTCTGCGCCGAAATAGCCGGGGTTCCGTCGCATGTGGGCGTGGCCCTGCGTGGAGTGTTTCCGCGTTGCGCGTGCCCCGCGTGGCGAGGGTTGGCGTCGGGCACTTGCTCTTGGGTGCGCCTCTTTTGCATGCCGTCCGCGGGGATCGTTACTGGCCATCGCGACGCCTCGCCCGTCGACTGGTGCGCTCCAAACTGTTCCCCGCCGCGGAAACCCACAAGTTTGTTCTGGGTCGTCGATTGCGAAGCTCTCGACAATAGT
This sequence comes from Gryllus bimaculatus, assembly GCA_017312745.1. Lineage (NCBI taxonomy): Eukaryota > Metazoa > Arthropoda > Insecta > Orthoptera > Gryllidae > Gryllus > Gryllus bimaculatus. The sequence goes on along the minus strand of BOPP01000069.1, from coordinate 2,708,216 downwards.
TTGCGTAGTCTGTGCAGAGAAAGGGAAGGATACCTTGAAAGTGGGGAAAGGGGATTGCTTGAGCGGTACTTTTTCTGCACCAAGAACAGCTGACGCCGCTCCGCCGGACCGAGAGCTGCTCAAAGGGGGGGGGGGGGAGGCATAGAGCTGGTTAAGGAAGGGAGAGTGGAGGTAGACAAAAATTAAGATGATTTGCATTGCACATACTATTTATTATTAATAAATTTCTACAACACTTTAATTATTAATAAATGAGGGAATGAAACAAGATGAAATACCATTATTATGCAAAAATGAGTTACAAATGGCTGACTGTGCACTTCACATTATTGAATAGTACTTGTTGCAGTGAAGGTTCATTGGTCGAGCTATGCACCACGCGTAAGTGGGCACCCGGCATTGCCAAATACCTGGTACTTGGTTGCTGCGGTATGCGTGGACCCCAGTAGTGCTCCTCTCCCGGGCGAAGCGGGAATGTAGGCGTCCCACACAGTTCGCCGATTACGGGAGAGCGTCTGTCGCCCCGCAGTTTGACCTGGCCCTTGTTTGGACCCTGGCAGCAGGAGTGTGCGCGTGCGGCACTTACGGTCTCTCTCTCCACCGGTGACTGACTGCTCGTATTGCAATGTGGGCCTGCTCGTATAAAACCTGCTCGTATTGCTGCAATAGGGCCTGCTCGCATTGCTGCAATAGGGCCTGCTCGTATTGCTGCAATAGGACCTGCTCGTATTGCTGCAATAGGACCTGCTCGTATTGCAATGAGGTTCCGGGACGACGACAGATTCACTGCCGGATTGACCACATACGGCGACAACCCGTTCTGTGGTTGCTCGTCGAATACATGCCAGATCGCGTAACTTAACTATCGATCTGCCGAAAACAGCGTTGTCACGTGCGCGAATGGCATTCTGTTATAATACGAACAAGAGCACGGAGAGCTCAAGAAGAAGCCGCCAAGCTGGCGGAGCTGCCTTTGTTCTCTCGCGGTGGCTCTGCTCGCCAGACGGTTCCGGGGACATGTGTGGCCGGGGGTTGGAGGCTGCAGTTGCTTCGGGAAGCGCGTGGGTGGCGACCGGGGCGGGGCGATGTGGTTGGCCAGCTGTGGGGGCGCCGGGCGCACGCGGCGAGCCTCCGTAGGTGAGACGACAGCAGGCGAGGACTTTGTGGAGTGGACGGAACATATCCCTCCGATCAGTCCCACGTGAATGACCGGGCAGTACGTCAAGAAACGGACCAAGGACCGCGTACGTTTCGCATCTTTGTTTCTCTCGCTCCCCTTACACATACACACACACACACACACACACACACACACTTATTTGAATGGAGTAGACTACCTCATATATGGAGGCGGGAGGCTTAGAACTAGTCCCGGCTGGGACGGTGCCCCGCTGGCAGAGGTACCTGGATGGGGGAACGCTGCAAGTCGACGTATGTGCCGGTGCTAGATCATACGTTACAGCGCGTTACAGGTATACCGCCAACTCCCGTTATGTTAGACCAATGGCCATTGCAGTTGACGCCCGAGGAAACACAGACTAATCAATCACTTCATCTGTATTCTAAGTATTCGACCATTTAGCATATTATGTAATACTTGAAGAACCACTCGAAAGAAAAATAATTGTATAATGATTTGTGTTGAGCAAAATCTCTTAAACCCATTTGTGAGTAAAATTGCAATTTCAATCCGATTCGGCGCTTAACGTAATAACTGAGCCTAGAGTAGCGTGCGCTTTTTGTTTTGTATTCCCAGGCCACGTGTCGTTTTGCGTATACTACCACGACGCTGTGCTGTTTTTGCTTTGTCGTGTATGTGACTGACAGTCGTGTTAAATTTAATTAGTTAATTGAATAAATTGAAAAATTGTATTATATGTGAATTTCCATATGACTGCGAAGTTCGCGTTTGTGGATTCGTCAAATAAAAAGTATTAAATTTGTATGCTTCATAACAGGAAATTTGTATTCAGCGCGATATGCATCATTGGATTAATTTAACGTGAAAGGAATATTTAATAAAATGATTTTTGTGGTTACGAACACTGTGAAATATTTTGTTATAAGTACGTTTTAGAGATGTAAAAAACGGCATGAGTCAATTGCGTACGTAGGGACTTCATTTCTGAACCTTATAACCTCTGTTCGAAATGATCATGGAACAAGTAATAACGAGATTTGATACCCAATACTTTGTACGAGTATTAAATAAGAGGAAGAGAAAATAAATGTGAATGTGTTTTATACAAATTATGCTGAAATAAAGGCATTAACGACCCAAATAGATCTGCCACAGGTGTGCAGCAAACTGGGACGAATGTTTTTATCAGATATCTAATATCGATATCATCAGTTGTGCCGGAACATTCGACTTTGGAATTTAATTCAAACTTGCAACCTAAAACTAAAAAAAAATATTTAGCGTATATATTTTACAGATGAGATGATACGCGTGTTAAATAATTGCATTTCTTGAAGTCTTCACTCACGTATTTTTTTCAGAAATGTGAGTAATGTATGTTTATTGATTTCAAAAGCTTTCCTTAGTTCAATAATAACTTGCAGTTTGAATTTACAGTACTTGTTTACTATACTTTACTGTTACTGTTAATTTTGATGGTATAGAATTGTTTTCAAAAGAAACTTGCATATTTTCCTAGTGCATGGTCCCATTCCACTAGTGGTTCTCATGTACGAATCGTGATGTCCATGCTAAGAGAATGGGATGAGGTATTAAAAAACATAATTCGTCCAGGAGTCGAAGAATTGTCCCCCTTTTTTCATGGAAAGAGAAACTGAAAAGTGGGCTAAGCGAGCGGCTGAAGCACGGCCCAGAGCGGGGCATAGTGGGTGCGGGACGCGATCGGGGATGGGACGGGACGGGACGGGACGGGACGAGACGGGATGGGGAAGGACGGGACGGGACGGGACGGGACGGGACGGAAAGGAACGGAATGGGGAGGGACAGGTTTGGCCAGACGGTGAGAGCGGGCGTGGGGGATCAGCGAGCCAGAGGGGTGACGACAGGGCAAGGAAGAGGAAGGAAAGATCGCGGTCCGTGCTCCGTTTCTTAAGACCGGTATACACGATACAGTTTTCGTGCAGACTCTCGTACGGTTTCTGTACAAAAACTTCAAGATTTCAAACTAGAAGTATAAAAGCCAAAATACGCGCATGCACGGTCTGTACTTTTTCAGTACTTTCAATGGCGGTATTTCTGTGCGTGTGTTCTGGCTGTGATCTTTATTAAGAATTAATTACCCATGGGGTGCGTAGAGAAGACAAATATGAATGCGAAAATAGAGAAAGAGGTAATTTAACACTATCAGTTCACACACACACACCGAGACACTCTTAACCACCGAAATCGATATGGCCGTTTATCGTCGCGTCAGGTAAACAAATCCATTAGTGAACGATTCTACATCTAGAGTCACTTGGGTGAAATTTTTCTGCATGAAAAAATACTAATGTGTTCAAAAGTTGTCATGTATAAATCGTGAACTGTATGTTTCCTGTACGCTCAATCTCCACGAAAACTGTGCCATGAATACCGGCCTTTAGGAAGAGTTGCGTGGACTTGGAGGGGCGGAGAGAAGCATGTCATGGATTGGCAATGAAGTAAATTATCTAATTTCCTCAAATAATGCATTCATTTTCATGTCTGCTGAGAGAGTGTGGTAAATACTCCGTGTTTCTGTACGATAGAAAACACGAGTGAATAAGTTGCGTGCAGCATCTGCTCGGCATCCGCTGTCCTCTGGCCCCTGGGCGCAGCACCCACGCGCGCGTCGATGCGCGTCGCGTCGTGTCGTGTCGCGTGCGCGTGCGTGTGCGTCGGGAGGGGGCGGCGTGCGGCGGCGTCACGCGTGCTGGCGGTTCGTGCGCGCGCGAACAATGGCCACGCTCAAGGCCACGCGCGCGCGTGCGCGTGCGCTGATGCGGGGCGGGGGCGGGGGCGGGCGGCCGAGCGGAGCGGAAGACGTGTCCGGTGTCGCGGCACGTCGGCGCCGACGCCGTAGACACAACAGACCTCGTTCGTTCGCCTGCGCGCGCTTCCTCCGCCTTAAGCCTCGTTGGAGCTGCTGTTGCCTGTTGTCAGCGCGCTGTGCGAGTCTGGAGATTTTTCGCGTTGCTTGGAGCACCTTTGCAGATACCAATTTTGAGCCTCTACGCATGCATCTTGGCGTATACCACTTCTGATATATACACGTAGGCTTCCGCGGCTCGAGTTCATGACTTCTAGGCTGTCCGGGTGACATGTCAGGCGAAACGTCGGCCTATCTGCCAACGACGCGGCGTTACCCGGACAGCCTAAAGTCACTTCTGATATATCTTCTAACGTATACCAGCTCGAGTTGCGCGTTCGCAGTGAGTCAAAAGTGGTTTACGTTAAAGCGATTCACGCTGCCTCTACTGTCTGTCTCTGCGAGGGCAGAAGGTTGCTGGTAGGAGTGGCTGACGGTCTTGATTCGAATAGATCTGAAATTATTTTCACTTGTATGGAATTAAATATATTTTATTAAGATGAATTGTACATGTGTGTATAAAAGGTATGTAACGGTCGAAGGTATCGACACCACTTTAGAGAGAGAACCTTTCATGAGAATTCCATGTTACGTGTGAGATTTTATTCCATAGCGAGCTTTTCATCACGGTCGCTCTTAAGCGGTACAAACATTGTCCTCACACTTTCCTACACTGCACGTTTTGTGAAACATTGCACTTACAAATAAAAGAGCTAAAAACGTAAGAGAAGAGTCTCTTTTAGTGCAAAATGTTGACATTTTTGCATCAATGCCTTCTTTTTCGAAATGTAAGAATGTAGATCGTTGATAACCGTTGAAATTAGCTGTTGATACTTTCCGTAGGCTTCAAATCTTTGCTGAACGTTACACAAATTGTAGAACGAGCCTACACAATGATCTCATTTTTATACGAAACATTTTCATTCTGCATTTTACTAGGTAATGTTCTTTCGATGCTGTTAACTCTCCGATAACTCTGCTTCCCCTCCATGTTAATATCAACTGAAATGTTCCAGAATGCCGACCTCATTGGTGTAAATTCATTGGAAATTCATTGTCCTCCAACGATATCCAAGTGACATTTTTAATGACTTTACCTTGTCATTGTCGCCATTTTGTTTTTGCTAATTTCATAGTTAAATTATATTCTATAAATTCTCGCTACTCATTGGTAAAGATGTAAAACGTGAACTCAACTTTGAGACGCAACTCATGTGCTCACAAGCACTTCCCGGAATAACCCGCGTCTCTGTGAGAAATAGTTTTTCAAGTATACGTGACCTGCCTCGATGAGTGCGCGGCATTATTCTAAAACTGAGTTTCGGTGAGTGGTTTTCCACGGCGTTGCATTGAGCGCGAGGATTCGGTCGGCGCGCCGTATCTCGCTGGCGATCTCCCAGCGGGTGCCGGAGCGAACGATCTATCGATCAATCGAGCCCTTGGCCGCAGCGCTCCTCGTTTCGTCGCGCCGTACGTTATCTGCGCATCGCGGAGGTCGACCCGCGTTCCGCAGCAACCAGTCCTCGCGCCCTCTCGCCCCCCGGTCCATCCATTTGCCCGCAGCAGGTGCGGCCTCGTGGGTGTGACGAGCGGTGCAAGTGGAAGCGGCGGTGGCGAAACATTCCAGCGTGCGTCCGACCGGTCCGTCTACATTAGGGAATGCGGACCTTCGAGAGCTGTGGCCCACCCCAGGCGAACGCCTACCCCGCCGCGCTCTGCTCTGCTCCGCCCAGCAACGCTCTCGCTCTCGCTGCCGTCCAGGCTCCAGCCTCGTTCACGCTCCCGACCCGCTCCCGACCCGCTCCCGACCCGTTCCCGACCCGCTCCCGACCCGCTCCCGACCCGCTCCCGACCCGCTCCCCATCCACCCCGCCTGGCCTGAGTGCCCGCCGAGTCCGACATGCCTTCAAGCTCTTCACCAAGTTGGTCAGATGCAGCCGATAGTAATTTCAAAAGGAAATGTTCTTCGCAGGCTTCTGACGCAGTCCTTGCCGCATAATGAGAAGTATAGGTTCTATTCGCATGTCCTCTTATATGGGGTTTTCCTGAAACAAAAGTGACTTGATCATTGTCAGCCAATGGTTATTAATGTGTTCGTAAGAGTAATTTTTTTTAAATTATTAAATGTTGCATTTCCCGTCGTATCTATGAATATCAACAATCAATGTGGGAGACTTACAATCAGTGTACCGTGTCGTAAGCCAAAAGAGTGTCTCTCCAAAGATCGCAACCTGCCTTGCTAAATAACTATTTTCTGTTTTCTGACATTGGCAGCTGTGAGTTTACGCTCGGATCAGAAGCAAATATTACATACGGTTTCCCCTGAACCCTGAATCATGAAAACAACCAAAAAAGTACGATTATCTGCCATTTCCAATCTAACGTAAGTAAAGTACAAATTGTAGATTCTTTTAAAAAATGGTATTAAATTAATTTGAAAATATTACTTGAACTTCAATTTTAAATTTCTTAATTCAGATGGTATTCTTTACTGACAAGGGAATGTCATTTCCATATTGGGACATTTTGAGATGTGACGTAGCAGAAATCATCATGGAATATCTGAAACGTTTATGTTTCTTTACATAATGCGTTATGTTGCGCCGAAAATCTTCGCGGTACGGTCAGGCCATTCCTTTGTGATCTTTTAATGGGCTAAAATGATAAAAATATCAAGAATAACCTTAATGGATTGACTTTACTCGCTTTTTAATGTGACGACCTCGCGTCGCTTCTTATTTTGTCAAGTGACCTGAATGTTTATTACTAGGGGGCGGATTTTAATGAAATTTCGTTTTTTTTTATTTTCAATTTAGAACAATGCCGTTTAGTATAGAAATTAACTTTGTTATGATAAAAGGATATGACCCATTTTTATTTGTATTTTTGTTTTCATTTTCTTCGGTTTTGACAACTAAATCATTTTTTACTTATGCCCATCATTTTAAATATTTCATTGATTTTTAATATAATTTAATGGTACTTGCTTCAAATAATATTTACGAAATGCAACAAATGTTCCCCACAGAATTCCTGAGTGTCTTATTCCATTCCTTCGTTCAGAAATTGTAATGACAGCCGGCGTATGTAATCTAAGTAAGGTTCCTGTGACATCAATCAGTGACGGTTCTGCTGGTTTTCGGTTAAATAAAGACAGAGGTCTCCTGATAAACAACAGTCCAAACCAAAAGTCTGCAAGCTTAGTTCACTTCTGCGAAAGAAGGAAGTCTCGATTACATCAGCATCGTAAGCAGCATGAGTTGTACATCTGAACTGGTTTTGATAACATATTTTTTGTCATTTTTCGTTTGTTTTAAGGCGTTTTTAAAACGTTTTAAGAGCATTTTATTGATTATTCTTGGCAATGTTTTATGTCATCACAATCCTCCCCCCCCCCATGTATTACTACTTAGCAAGGTTGTGGCAGGTGGCAAATCGGGAGAGCAGTTGGAGCTTCGTGTTGTCTAGGCCATCCGGGACGAGCCGCATCACTGACATGGTGGCTAACGTTTCGGCCAGCGTATTGTGACCTTCTTCAAAGCTTACTGCTGAAGAAGAACCACAATACGCTGGCCAAAACGTTAGCCACCATGTCAGTGACGCGGCTCGTCCCGGATAGCCTAGACAACATAAACTCCGGCCGCGGAAGCCCACGCTACCAGTTGGAGATTCATCCGCAGCATGCCGGCGGAGCGCGTCGTCTGACCCACTTGCGAGACGAGGGAAGGGGCTCTGTTAATTACCGTCTTCACCCACTCCGAGGAACCCTTGTGCCATCTTAGCTTCAGATCCCACACCAGTTTGCTTTGTCTGGTTTCGTACTATCCAAGCCGGATTGGATCCCCGAGATTTAATACTTTACATGCAAAACTTTTTATTTATTTATTTTTTTTAAACCAACATTATAAACGACTGTTAATCTGCAAAAAATCGTTCATCAAAGGGCATTTTACGGCGCAAATGATGACTGATTAGGTTTTACGGTAAGAATGAGTGCGTCACCACACATTCACCCAATTACAACGAGAAACTCATGGCGAAGTAGCGGTAAACAGAGCAGCCGGTCACGGTTTTCTCGTACAATGTAAAATACTCGAGACAGCACAAGAAAATTGTTTCGCAAAATTGAGCTTGATTCTCTTATGAATTTATAATTCCGTTACACAAAATAAATGCGTATGCAATTCCTTTATAATGCTGCTTTATTGCATTCGTACAAATTCGATATCTCGCTCTTTTTCAAAACATTTACTCGTGCAATAACGCTTAACACAATAAACTAATTGATTTAACTACTATTTGCACTTCTCTTCAATAGATCAGACATACGTGTTATTGATTGTGTATAAAGGTAAGTTGCTTTAAAGCTTTTGTTGAGAATCAATAAGGTTTACGAACGAACGTCATTATATTACTTATCTGGAAATAACTTTTCGAACATTGTTTTTTCCAATTGTAGGTTTTTGTTTATGTTCATTTATTTCCATTGTTATCAAATTGGTTTTGTATTATGATTTTATTGTTCTCTTGATGGAACAATTCATGGAAAGTCCTTTGGACGTATTTGATTGGTAAGGGCGTCGATCCTATTCCACGACTCTACAGAAAAATTCTTACAGACAATCACGTCATTCGTTAAGACGTATGTAAAAGTATCTTCTAAGTCAGATATGTTAAGTCGACGAATTGAGGTTGAATGCACTAGGGTATTAACAACTCACATAACTCTGAATAAGTGTAATGACTAAGACTTGGATTTAGGCTCTAAAATATCCCGTTTAGGCGCGACAATTTACTCTGAAAAGTCGAGTCTATTTTGTACTTTCTAAAATGTATTGAATGTTTCTTTACCTATGTTTAGTGCACACTTTATTTTGGAAATAATTGGTAGTGAATTAATAGCGTTCACCTATGAGGATTCATCTGTTCGATTTTTTTATGCAGAGCGGAGACGTAAACTGTTCATCAAATTTTGTGGCGTATCAGATCGAATTGAATATCAATTCCCGATTCCGTGTATTTCTACTAAGTAATCTAGTCATGTTGGATTATGATTTGAAATACTCGCTAACGATAAGACGCGTTGACACTGCGATGATCTTCCAAGAACAGAATTTTATCACTTTTAAATGGTGGTTCGTCTATAAAAACAAACTATGAGGGGAATGTATACTCCATAAATTTAAATCCTAAAATGAGGGGATTAATCACACGAATATGCCTTTTTAAGCTCTAACGTATGTGAAACGAGAAAAATAGGCATTTGCCTAAAATCCAATGACTAGTAATGACATTACTTTTCCAAACGCCATTTTACGAACACGTTAAGAGAAATTAGAATCGACTTGTAGATACTTAATAATAAACAAGAATTTTAAATATTGTTCGAATATGTAAAGAATAGATTTAAAAACTTAAGACTTGTGATATTTAGGTGTAATGAACAGCACAGCTTGTTAGGCGTACATGAATATTTGATGAAAACAAGTTTTCCCTCCCGGTTGGGGGGAGGCGATGCAACGTGTTGTCGAGCCGGTTCTGCTGTCTGCCGTGAAGTAACCTCCACCTCACAATGGCCAGGCAACCCGTTAGACGACATCGCTTCTCCCTCATTACGCGCCATGTGTCGCTCGTCTCCTCGGCCCGCTGCGCCCCACCCCTTCCCATCTCCTTCCCCGCCCAGCTCTGCTCCGTTCAGTAGTGCCCCAACCCACCGCGCCACGTCATCCCTGGCCACCCACGCCCCTTCCCGCCCTGTTCTGTCCCGCCTCTCTCCTCTCCTCTCCTCTCCTACCTGACCTGCCCCGACCCGCCCCGACACGGCTCGACCCGACACGGCTCGACCCGACCCGACACGGCTCGACCCGACACGGTCCGATCTGTCCCGCCCCAAATCACCATGCCCCGTTCCGTCCCGCCTCGTCCCGCCTCGTCCCGCCTCGTCCCGCCTCGTCCCGCCTCGTCCCGCCTCGTTCCGCCCCGAACCACCATGACCCGTCCCGCACCTTCCCGCCACGTCTCATCCCTTCTCTTTCCTCCCCTCACCGTCGCGATCCGACTCAACCTGAGCTGACCCGACCTGACCTGACCTAACCTGCGCGATCCATCCTGTCCTGCCCAATCCCATCCCATCCCATTCTGTCTAGACTCGTTTCGTTCCTCCTTGCTTCGTTCCGCCCACCCCACCTTGACCCGCCCCGCTCCTCTCCTTTCCCATCATCGCGACCCCACACCGGGTTGGAGGGAAACCAGTTTTTCGAGGCCGGGGATCGCACCACGGACACGCCAAGCAACGGCCGCTGACTGCCGCGGGCCGCGCAGTGTGCCGAGGAGATGGCGGCTGTGCGTCATAGGCAAAACCACTCTCCCACTGCATGAAGCAGAGGCGCGAGTAATTTTTCACGTATGTAGTCAGACGCCTGCAGCCCGGTTCTACCGTCAAAGGAGTTCTTTGTCAGAAAGGGAAGTGTAACTACTAAAAGTAAATCTCTGTTTATAGAAGAAGGCTTGGAATAAAAAAGGATGTGAGTGCCATTTTCATACTTTCGAGAAAAATGAATCCTGCCAATTATAATTACCCTGCAACACTCTCAAGGAATGCTACTGGTCGCATCAACTACTAGGTCATTTGTGACCACTATGGCGTGTAACGGTAGGTAACTATGAGGATGACACGATATTGTAACGTATTAGCCAGCGTGCCTCATGGCATCTATTTGGGGACGCTTGGGAGGGATTAGCCTCTCTTTCTCTCTATCTCTCTTCTTTTCCTCTCTTCTCTCTTCTCTCTCTCTCTTTCTCTCTCTCTCTTGTCTCTCTCTCTCTTTCTCTCTCTCTCTTTCTCTCTCTCTTTCTCTCTCTCTTTCTCCTCTCTGTTCTCTCTCTCTTTCTCTCTCTCTTTCTCTCCCTTTCCTCTCCCTTTCTCCTCTTCCTCTCTTCTCTCTCTCTCTCTCTCTCTCTCTTTCAGGCGGGTAAGACAATGATTCATTATTTAATCCCGAAATATTATTTTCAATGACCTTAAAATTTAATGTTTCCGGGTCTGAAGTTCAAATATATGTATAGGGTTAAAGAAATTGAATTTTTATCTCCCTCTCCCTCGCTTTTGTTCGCGCAGTACAGGTGTGAATGGCACCTTCCTTAACCCTATGCAGATTAACATCTGTTTTTTTAAATGACCCGTAAGAAGTTACGGATATTATCCAGTCACAATAATCGAGTAGTTTTAAATGTCATGAAATATGTATTAATAGTGGTGACCTAAGAAGGGCAGTCTTGAGCACCCCTTAGGGGAATAAAGCCACATTCTGAAATGACAAGTGGATTTCAAATGCTCTCTATTGAATACTTATTAATTGTACAATTGATAAGTAAGCATAATTTAAAATTGTCCTTATGAATATACTTGAATCAAAGCAGCTATATTTATATAGAACATGTAATAGCATTCCCAATCAATTTATTTTTATTTTTTGGTGGAATATTTTAGTGAATTCATGATCTAATATCATGCAAATAATAGGGATACTTTTGAATAAAATATCTTCTTGATGCGTCAACGCAAGTTATGTAATACTTTTTCTTTAGTAACATTCTCGCCATTAAAATCGCATTACCTCCTGCCTGCTATCACCTTCCACTGTTGTTAACATAAGCTCAGATTTTGAGATATCTATCCCGCGTTGTTCGAGGAGGACGATAGAGCATTATATCTATTTTTTCTTCGTTCAAAAAAATAATTAAATAAAGAGAAAACTACTATCGACGAAAGTTTGTAGAATTATTGTTGTAGCGCTAATAATACAAATTGGCAGCACTTTTCCTCTTTCAACTTACGACTATCTTTCACGAATATTGATGCAAAAATTCCGTAGCGTTTACATAATCAACAAAACGAAAGGACATAAATCACACAGGAAATGTTCGAGTGAATGAAGGGCAAATATTTACAAATAATGAATGATTACTCAATTTTATTACTGAAATTTCATTGCAAACGAGCGCAATATGCGAAATTTGACGCGGGAAAGCACCACGCACGGCAACTCGGCAAGCATACGCGCGAAGTCTTTCAAAAATAAACTCATGGAAAGGTCTTCAGGCCTATCCGCCTATTGATACAGGAGAATTCGCGAGCGACCGCTGCCGAGTAATAAAATCCCCCGAGAGCCTGGAGGCCGGCGGAAGACAGCAGGGAGGGAAGGCGCGCTTCGCCTCCTTCGCCGCCCCCGCCGCCAGACGGCAGCACCTCCCGCCTCGCGACCCGCGTTGGGCCTCAGTCTGGGGGCCGCCGCCGCCGCCGCCGCCGCCCGCCGCCGCCGCCTCCTCCACCACGTGCTAGCGAACCTGTTCTATCACAACCGCCCTCCTCGGAGGTAATGGGCGGAACCGGCGCTGAAAGAGGGGAACGGGGGCGGGGGGCGGGGGCGGGGCGCGGCCATTTCTTCAAGTTGAAACCGGTTCCCCCCCACGGCCTGCCGCCGCCGCCGCTGCTGCTGCTGCTGCGACTGCAAGGAAAGAATGTGTATGATATCTTCTCGTCCCGCACCGTCCCCCGCCACTCCCACTTCTCGCTGGCCCCCGCCCCCCGCCGGAGGCGGAACCGAGGAAGAAGAAAATGAAACAAAGAGGGCAAACGACACGACGTAACCTTGAGATAAGAGGGAATGTGCCAAGAGCGGCTTATGATTCAATACACGGGCGGGCGCTCAGACGCGCTCCGCGGGCGCTGGCAAGCAGTTAATTGAAGACGCCGCCTATTGTCGATGCCGATGCCGATGCGCCCGCCGCCACCGCCTCCGCCTGGCCGCCGCCGCGGGGCCAGTTGCGTAAGGCGACCCTTCTCCGCATCCGCCGGAACTGGTCAACACTCGCTAGCAGCCCGCGGCCGGAAGGCGTCCCCCCCAGCCTCCGTCTCTCCTCACGCTCCGCCCCTCCCCGCCCCGACCATTCCCCGCTTCCACTCCCACCCTCCCCAGACCCCGCGTTACACCGCGTCTCCACCCCCCCCCGCGCAGAGGAAAAGGTCCGGGCTGCCCCCTGCTCGCCCACGCGCCGCGCGTTGCATAACAATTGAAGCCGGGTAGAGCTGCTCGCCGGTTGTCATGCCATTCCCCCTGAAGTAATACACCCACCACGGCGCGCGCTCGCGCCAAGGGTCAACCTCCCTCGGGCTTGCTGGACGGCTAAATTCTCTGCATGGTTGGCGTGTTCGTGGCTCAGGTTTCCTCAGGCTTGTACGAGGAAACTGTTGACAAGTGCGAGTGATAAACGTAAAAACAAAAAATGTTTTCTTAAACATGTCTTTGTTGTTGTTTTTCGACAGGGTAATACCGCTGTTGTGTTTACTGGTTGATTCGCGGCCATACTTCAAAATGACAATATCACACTTTAAAGAAGTAAATCAACGCAAAGAAAACAGATAAATTAAGGATTAGAAGTGGCTTATAAATTGCAGATGTCGACACATCCACTTCTTATTGGATTCTTGGAGCCAAAGAATCTGATGTGTGCTTTGTGTACATGACATTTACAAAATGTAGTTTGCTGAGTTACAACGTGATATCTTCGTTTCAAGTACTAATGTGTTCAACTACAATAATTTTGGACAATAAAATGTAAAAGGTGAAGGTAGGAAAAATGTTAATTTTAAATATTTTAAACATTTATTGTTTTACGATACTTTTTTCCGTAAAACAATTGCAAATTTCTGATCGCCAAAGTTAATATATGGTCGACCAGATGGCCAGATAGCGAAAGTAGGCTAGTGCCGTAGGATCTCGACCGACGGATCGTGGCGTTCCAGTCCCACCCGGGCATGGTTGTATTGTGTTCGTCCTTTGACATCCTATCATCATATCGTCTCATCCTCATAGCTTACCATACGTTTTACACGCCATAGTGCGCGCAAATGACCCTAGAGTTGATGCGACCTTAAAATAAAACAAGAAAGTAAATATAGTTTGAAAACCGATTGAAATATGTTGAAACTACTATATCACTGTCATTACTCTTATTTTCTCTCTGACCACAAGGCTTTTAGACTGTGAAAGAATGCTTAGAAAAGTCTCCGGCACTTTCCTTGGAAAAATAATTTTATGATTGAAATATTAAATAATATTTCAAAATTCAAGACTGGAAATAAAAGAGGATTCCAAATCCCACTTATGTGTAAATTTTTCGTTTTTTTTAGAACAATAATGAATGAGGTTTCAAGTTCTATAACATTAATAAGAACAAAGTCCAGTAGCATTGCTTGAGAGTGTTGCAGTGGGGGGGAATTATAATTGGCAGGATTCAATTTTCTCCAAAGTATTGAAAAAATGGCACTCACATCCTTTTTTATTCTAAGCTTCTTCTATAAACAGAGATTTACTTGTTAGTAGTTACACTTCCCGTTCTGACAAGGAACTCTTTGACGTAGAACCGGGCTGCAGGCGTCTGACTACATTACGATGAAAATTCCCTCGCGCCTCTGCTTCATGCAGTGGGAGAGTGGGTTGGCCTATGCGCCACGGCCCGCCATCTCCTCGGCACACTGCGCGGCCCGCGAGTCGGTTGGCCGTTGCACGGGTGTCCGTGGTGCGATCCCCGGCCTCGAAAAACTGGTTTCCCTCCAACCCGGTGTGGGGTCGCGATGATGGGGAAAAGGAGAGGAGCGGGGCCAGGGTCAGGTGGGGTGGGCGGAACGAAGCAAGGAGGAACGAAACGAGTCAGACAGAGTGGATGAGATGGGATTGGGCAGGACAGGCATGGATCGCGCAGGTTTAGGTCAGGGTCAGGGTCGGGTCAAGCTCAGGTGAGTCGGATCGCGACGGTATGGGGGAGGGAGACGAAGGATGAGACGGGTGGGAAGGTGGCGCGGACGGGTCTGGTGGTTCGGGGCGGAACGCACGGCGGGACGAGGGTTGGACGAGGTGGACGAGGCGGGACGAGCAGGACGATGCGGACGATGCGGGACGAGCAGGACGGAACGGGGCATTGGTGATGGGGTGGCGGCGGGGACAGATCGGGCCGTGTCGAGGTCGGCCGTGTCGGTTGAGCCCGTGTCGGCGTCGAGCGTGTCGGGTCGAGCCGTGTCGGGCAGGTAGGAGAGGAGAGCGAGGAGGAAGAGGCGGGACAAACAGGGCGGGAAAGGGCGTGGTGGCCAGGGATGACGTGGCGCGGCGGGTTGGGCCACTACTTGAACGGAGCAGAAGCTGGGCGGGAAGGAGATGGGAAGGAGGTGGGGCGCCAGCGGCCGAGGAGACGGCGACACCATGCGTGATTGATGGAGAAAAGCGATGTCGTTCTAACGGGTTGCCTGCCATTGGGGTGGAGGTTACCTCACGGCAGACAGCAGAACCGGCTCGACAAACACGTTAGCATCCCTCCCCCCAACCGGGAGGGAAAACTTGTTTCATCAAATATTCATTGTACGCCCACAAGCTGTGCTGTTCATTAGCACCTAAATATCACAAGTCTTACGTTTTTAAATCTATCTTTACATATTCGAACAAATTTTAAAAAAAATTGTTTATGTTATTAAGTATCTACCAAGTCGATTCTAACTTCATTCTTAACGTGTTCGTTAAAAATGGCGTTTGGGAAAAGTAATGTCATTACTAGTCATTGGATTTTTTAGGCAAATGGCTATTTTTCTCGTTTCACATACGTAGAGCTTAAAAAGGCATATTCGTGTGATTTAATCCCCTCATTTAGGATTTAAATTTATGGAGTATACATTCCCCTCATAGTTTGTTTTTATAGACGAACCACCATGTAAAAGTGATAAAATTCTGTTCTTGGACGATTCATCGCAGTGTCAACGCGTCTTATCGTTTAGCGAGTATTTCAAATCATAATCCACCTTACTAGATTACTTTAGTAGAAATACACGGAATCGGGAATTGAGTATTAATTCGATCTGATACGCCAAAACAAAATTTTGATGGAAACAGTTTTACGTCTCTGCCTCGCATAAAAAAATCAACAGATGAATTCCTCATAGGTGAACGCTATTAATTCACTTACCAATTATTTTCCAAAATAAAGTGTGCACTAAAACATAAGTAAAGAAACATTCAATACATTTTAGAAAGTACAAAATAGACTCGACTTTGTCAGAGTAAAATTGTCGCGCCTAAATGGGATATTTTAGAGCCTAAATCCAAGTCTTATCTTACCACTGATTCCAGAGTTATGTGAGTTGGTATATACCCTAGTGCATTCAAACCTCAATTCGTGGACTTAACATATCTGACTTAGAGATACTTTTACATACTCCTTAACGAATGAGTGACTTGTCTGTAAGGAATTTTGCTGTGTAGAGTTGGATAGGATCGACCGCCCTTACCATATCAAATACGTCCAAAGGACTTTCATGAATTGTTCCATCAAGAGAACAATAAATCGTAATACAATCTCTCTCCG
>BOPP01000069.1:2673256-2691752 GCA_017312745.1 Gryllus bimaculatus | reverse complement strand
AAAGAGAGAGAAAGGGAAAGAGAGAGAAAGGGAAAGAGAGAGAAAGGGAAAGAGAGAGAAAGAGAGAGAGAGAGAGAGAGAGGGGGGGGAGGCGGGAAGGCGAATATGAAATGGTAAGCGTGTTCGTGAAACTCGTATTACGGATGAGCATTAACAGTAATAAGTTGTTAGTAAGATGAACAGGTTTTAAAAAAAGCACAATATTGGGAAAGTAATTTCTGAACGGCCCATTACATGCGTCATTCTCCCAAGGGGAGGATCCAGCCGATCATTGGGGGGGGGGGGATTCACGTAATTTTGTTAAATAATAAACATATTCATTATATTGTATATTATTTTTGTATTGTATATATGATTCTATACAATATTGTTTTTTTATAATTACGTTATTCTAACATAAATATTTAAGTCAACTCTGCCAAATAAAGGAAGGTAACAAATAAAAAGTCTAGTCCTCTTTTTGGGGCGGGGCATGCCCCCCTCTACACCACTGGATCCGCCGCTGCATTCTCCTCCCACGATATTCCTACTTGACGGATTTTTCTCTCTCAGTTGAACTGAGTCGCGTCCTGAACTTCAAAGTGCCAGAAGTTGTACAATTACTGCCATTTGTTCAGCATAAGAACTTTCTTCATTCATCGACAATTACGTATCTTCTGTCAGAAGATGCATTCTGGGAACATTAATTCTCAAAGTTTGGGACTATCTGAGAATTCAGTATTTTGTTATTCTGTAATTGTGCTAAGATCCGGATCTTCATTCATTCGATGACGACCCGAATTAAAATTCGTTTTTTTAACCATTATTAAAATGAGAGATATTATACTATGTAGTACGTTTTTTAGTGAAATATTTCTTGCACGTGGATAGGAGTTGATGCAGAGTGGTTACAGCGTAATGATTTGATTATTGAAATTAGTGCTTAGAATTAGATATTTATCTGTGATCATTACTCTTCAGATTTAAGATACTTTCCTGTGGAGTGTTTCGTTGTCAGGCACCTACAGAGACACGTTACGTTCTTGCAAAATACTTAATTTCAAGATTTCAATTTCAATTACGCGTAAGTTACAGTCAATATATGTCAGCATCAACGATCGAACCCCGTCGCAGAAATATTGTTCCACATTAGTAGTCGTATAGCATGCTCTGTGAGAGTCAACTTCATCTCAAATCTCCTTTCCAACAAGTTGAACTTCTTTGATGCGAAGCGCGAAAGTTCTGAAGCGTTCGAGGCACAAGATGGGCGAGCGTAGGCGCGGGCCCCAAGGCCACGACGACTGACGAAGCAACCACATTTCCAGAACAACTTTTTCCATTAGAATTCTTGTTCCCTTTCAGGTAAACTTATTCTTTAACTTCTTAGACTTGAGCATATTACATCGCCAAGTAGGTAGTTTCATTAAAGCTTTTCCGTTTTTCATCGAACGCTTTTACCTATTCAATAAAGTCAAATGTCATCTGTTTTTTTGTTGGGTCCCTGTGATAAATAATCACCTGTTATCTTGTGTACCCATTTAAAGTTACAACTGAGGTCGACGATCTCTAAATAACGATTCCAGCGACCTTTACTCAGCTACTTTCGATCTTTACAAGTGTTGCCTCGTAATTGGAGACCCAAGGTCAAAATGACTTGCTTATATATCAGCCTTCCTTTCTGTCTCTTGAAGCTGAACTAAGATTAAGCTTTCGGTACAGCGAGTGGCATACCGAAGTTGGAGGTTCTTTCATGAACAAGCATTATCCTTCACTTTTTTTATGTAGATCCATTCTAAATGACGTCAGCGAAACTTCAGCACAAAGGAACATATTTGAATAAGCAAAACATTTATTAAATTAAAATATCCAAATCTTGGGAAATGTGTGATATCTTCATTGTCTGCCACAAGGAGACACGTCGAAAGCTAACTTTTTTGGAGAGGGGTTGTGTCAATGAATTGCATGGATGTTAGGTCTTTCTGAATTGACTCTACAATTGCTGAGAATAGTCGAACTAAAACATTCCAATTAAGTTTTATTTACTCGTATTATTTATTCTTCAATTATTATTTAATAATAATTAGTTAATTATTACTTACTAGAACGATGAGAACAAGAAAATTCGAATTTTATTGAATGTATTCGAAATTGTCCTCATAGAAGGTGGATTAAACTAAACACACGCCCAGAATCTAATTTTTACACGCTTGTTTTCTGATGAATGTGGAGACACTGGCTGCAGGATGTATTTTACACGTGTAGAGCCTGGTGTGGAGAGCTTTCCTTATTTCTACGGTCGTTTTGACATCGTGAACGTAAAAGCGTCCAGCACCATCTCGAACTCCCTTCTTTCCCGTGTGATTATCGCTTTCGGTGTCCGTCCCGGGCTCTGACATACTTTCGCGCGCCGAACCGGTCGCGGTGCTGGATTGAGGAGTGGAGAGGGGGGGGTGGCACCGTGGTGGCAGTGGCCCCTAACCCAGATCTGCCCTCGCACAAAGGGCCGAGATTAATTCGAAAGTCCTCCGGCGCAGCGCGGAGTCCCTATAGGGAGAGCCTGTAATTCATGTTTATAGATACGCGCGGCTATTAAAAGTGACGCGGCCTCCAGGAAGTACATAAATTCTTACGCAAGCCCAATGAATCCTTTTTCGCGCGGTTTTACATTGGCGCGCGTAGTTTGCAGTGCGGGCGGAGGGGAGGGGAGGGTTTAGGGGGCGGGGCAGTTGGGGAGATGGCGGTTGCGAGGGTTTGGAGTTGGCGTGGCGTAGTTCGGGCACGAAAGTTTGTCAATTTGGCGCGGAAAGTTTTAATGTAATAACTGTTGGCTCGGCGCTTCCTCTTCGTCTCGGACCTCTCTTCTCCCCTCCACCCCTCTTTCCCCCTCGCGTGCTCTGCCTCGCTCGCCCTGCTTCCTCGCGTCCTCTCCAGCCTCCGGTTCGCTCGATCGCGGCCTTCTGTTCCCTCCCCCTCCCCAACCTCCATCCGTGCCGGTCGGTCTCTCCCACGCCGCCCTGGCAGTTCAATTACAAGTGCGCGCTGCGTTAACTAACTTGCAGATAACGTAATTAATTGCGGAGTTAAAACAGCTTGTGTCGCCGGCTTTTGTACGCGCGCGCCGATCGCCCTGCTTCGATTAGCGAAGTAATGACGTCGGGGGGCCGCCTGCGAACTTGCCGTGTTCGAGGCGATGCCGTAACGAGACGGCTGGCCTTGGGGCGGCCCCAGCTGGCGGCGCCAGGAGCCCGCGTGTAATAGTGGCTGAAGTTGCGTAGAAAGTTGCGAAGTCGCGAAGGAAAAGGGCGAACGCGTTTTGTGGGACTTACAACCGAATCGGGCGCGTTGTCATTCCTATTATTACGCTGTTGCTGCTAAATAGCCGGAGTTTGTTAGTAGTTACACAAAGCGCTACGCTTGTCATTACCACACTTCTTTTCAACGTACTATCAGATATTCAGTGCGTTTTATTTCAGTGAGAACCTGCCTTTTAATTTCTTTAGATATGGGTGAAAACAATTTTTAATGTACCAAATTTCAAGTTGATATTAATTTTGCAAGTTATTAGGAAAAAGAAGGTACCACCATTGATGCAAACTGTTCCGATCTTCTGGATTACAGTTCCAAATACTCGTACGATTACAGTTCATCATTGCAGGCGGTCGCACGGGTTCAGGAAACAGTGGTGTCATCGGTCGCTCATTGTGTACACTGACTGTCAAAATTTCCGGAAGAGCCTAGCTGGCGTTGAATAGAGAACGGTTGAGCGCTCGTGGTTGCAAATTAGGCGAGGTCATAGTCGGGTACGAAATTGTTAAACCTTTGGAACACGGGTTTTCATTTGCTTCGTTATCATGACCCTTTACAATATGTAAAAGTTCAGGGTGCTACCTAATGGTGTGGTCGGACTTATCTTGACGTGCAATTAAAGATGGCTAAAGATAATTGTAGATACTGCAATTATCTCTACAATTTCTCGTCCGATTTTTTGCCTTTGTATTTAAACGAAAGTTATGAGTAATAAATTATTCTTTAAGCAATTACTTGAGACACTTTTGATATTAGTTCCATTGATGAAAGCAACAAAAAGTGCAAATAAATTCATTTTATTTCGTTCAGCCCTTACTGAAAAGCAAATATTGTTTCGTTAAGTTGCGAAAATGTAAATGTCATACTGTACGGCGACACTAAATGGGATCAATCGAGTATAGGTTAGAGAGATAATGGAGCCTCTTTATCATCTATCATCTTTAACGACGTCTCCAGGATGAGTCCGGCAACATTTGGGGCAAACCTGCACTTGTGCGTGTAGGAAACGATAAAGGTTTTGCATACTGGTGCGCTACTAAAACCCTCCTCAAAATGTATTAGAAGGAAAGCTCGTGGTCGTTTCATGAACACGCATGAAAAAAAAAGCACAAGAAAAAATAGAAATAATGAGTCCGAGTGTTGTGGAACACGATTCTCAGTGCATTCAGTTGTGTTAGGCCCAGGCTCAGATGGAATTGATAGCACCGGAATCCGAATTATTCGGGCGGCTGGATGTTTTGTTTGCGTGCCGTCAGCAGCAAGGCCGCTCTTTTCCAACCCGCGCGCCTGTGCATAGGTCAGCGGCCGGCGAAGGGCGATTCAATAAGGCTTCATTGATGGGCGGTGGCGGCGACGGCGCCAGCGGCGATGGGGGAGGCCACCGTTGGTCGCTTCCCCCGTCACCACTGTTGCCTTCGGCAGCCCTCCCCCGGTCTCCCTCGGCTGCCTTCTTCACAGCCTTTATAGCGGCCGGCTGCTGTGATCGGTAGTTTTCCGTGGTTTCTCCGATCAACACCAGGCGTATTCTGGAGCAGTCCTCTAACAAACGGACCGCGCGCGCGCCATTTTTCCTTCCTCTTCCCTGTCATATCCTCATCGTTACTTACACAACCTTTTATTTATACACGCACCACACCACCATATACATGTCGGAAGCTTTGTGCTACAGCTTTTCCGGGCGGAGCAGGGGAGCAGCTGGTAGGAGATACCTAGTTTGGGAAAACCTTCACAAGCCGACCTGAGGGTCGGAGCCGGATCTCGCCATTCACGGGAGGGACACCACCACCACCACCACCACCACCACCACCACCACCTCTCGCGATAAAAACACACACTATACCTACGAGAGTAATGACCTTAGAAGTTGACGCGCCCGGAATAACTGATCATCCAATCATTCAAACAAACCCGCCTTGTGGACCTCGGCCCTGACCGCACGATCGTTGCCGTCGGAACCGCTGGAAATCTCGCTTCCGCACTTCGTAACTCGCGTCCCTACTCCTCCCGCCGCGCCTCCGCGCCGCAAGACGTCGTGGCCCACAGCGTGGGCCCGGTTTATGCTGGGTAAATATTTTGCGTGCACGTGTGCGAAGCGCGGGCGAGCGCTTGTCGTTGTTTGGCCCCGCGCCCCGGGCGCGTCCGTCGCGTCCTCCGAGTTATCAAACAAACGGCCCTCGGAATTCTAGAGGCGCCCCTCCCCTCCCACGGCCGTATCCTCCTCTCTCGCCTCGCCTCCTCCCCTCTACACACCTTCCTCCCCCCTCTCTCCCTCATCACCATCCCTCCTCCCTCTCCTCTTCCCTCTCCTCTTCCCTCCCCTCTCCTCTTCCCTCCCCTCTCCTCTTCCCTCCCCTCTCCTCTTCCCACCCCTCTACACCCCTCCCCACACAGCCTTTCCTTTCCTCACACCCCTGCTTCGCGCCCGAGGCGAAAACACGCAGGTCACTGGCTGGCACGGACGGCCCAAATATTTTTCAAACAGTTAAAGTTATTTGGATTTGGCTCGCGGGAAAAATAAATAAACGCGGCGAGTCGATGTATTACATGATCCTCCTGGGATGCGACTATTATGACAGAAGTCCTAATAGCAATGTCATTCTTTTTCGATTGATTGTTTTCTTTGCGCGAAGTTCCATTAGAGTTTTTTTTCGTTTGCAATCGATTCCTTAGCAGACTTGAGGAGTCGTCGAATGATAACTCATGGATCTGCGAGGCAAAAGGATGAAATCAGCTGAAGAAAACAAGTAATTTCTGGTGGAAATTTGATTGAAAGCATTAATTCTTGTCAGCAGTGTTTGAAAGTCGTTCACAAGTGAATAATGTTCGCCGAAATGTAAAATTGATGTATTAGAATAATGTTTAAAAAAGGGTAGATATGATTCATTCAGTGAGCAACATCGTAGGAAAAAATACAAGTATAAAAAGTATTGTCTTTTTAATTTTTTTAATGGTCATTTTATTTTAAATTGTACCTCAATTTATGACATTGAATTTATATATGTCTGTTTTTGCTTGCAGGTAAGTAACCCGCGAATAGTTTGGAGAAGTGTTAACCCGTCCTGACGTGAGTACAAAGTTGTTCCTGTATTGGAGGAGGGAAGGTTTGGCGAGATTTATGCTATATTTATTACTAATGGTGTAGCACAGCTTATTACTTGTGAGATGCGACGCACGCGTTACTCGTAAATGAAACATCAGTAGCCCAAGTCGTCAGAACATTCATTCCCATTTTATATGTGGTGTATAGGCACCAAATGTACCCTGTAAACCGCATTGAGAATATTGAATGACTGAGGTGAAATGTATAAAATAGAAATATACTGTAAATGCCATTTATTATTCTTTTTTCAGGAGAAGAAAAGTATATTCATACAAAAATTTGCTTTTTCAAACTCAGAACACATTTAGCATCTGACATTACCAGAATTAATTATTTCATAATTAACAGAGAGTTTTGAATAGGAAGCAACTGCAAAACACCTCCTTAAAAACAGAAATACGAATATTTGTCTATCGATGTTTTTAAATTGGAGTACGAATACGATTGATTATTGTACTTTGTATGAATGAACGCTGCTCTTCGCAGGCCACTAAATGAGTTTACTTCTGTATGAATGAATGCCCCATTTAGCCCAGGTTTTGGGTTACAAAAATTTAACATTAATTGTCTCTTAAGTTATTGTGTTTAAAAGACTACGTACCATATCAATAATTGTTATGCCATAAAATGACGAAATTTCACGACGTTTGCCATTATGAATTGAGTCCTCCGTTCCCCCCCCCCGTCCCCCCTCATCCCAACACGCATTTTGGTTATTCTTCGCCTGCAGTTATTCGCTGTGCACTGAACCGACACCCCGCGCCTCTGAGCGCTGTTCCGAAGTCGCAGATAGCTGGCCGGTGGCAGGACGTGGCAGGAGCTGTCGGTGCCGACCGGCCTGCCGGGCGTCGCTGGAGCCGCGTGCGGGGAACAGCTGAATGGCGGCGCGCGCACGGGCAGGCCGGTCGATCGCCCCGCGAGCGCCCGAAATTAAAAGCACAATTTATAGGCCTGCGTTTATACGACGACGGTTTTATAGTTGCCGGCGGCTCGTCCCGGTCGGTCATCCTCCTCGCGCCCCGGCCGCCCGCAGGGACGGGCGGGGGAGTGGCGGGTGGCAAGTACGACAAAGAGGGGACGGGCGGGAAGGAGGACGGGCGTTTATCATCCCAACAGCTCGCGCCTTGTTCGGAATTTCAATGAAAAATAACCGGTTCCTCCGACTGCGGCGGCGGCGGCAGCCTTCGCTCGTCGTATTTATGGGCGAGACATATGTTCCCGCGGTGGCCCGGATCGCCGCCGGGCCGTGAAGCGGGCGGGCGGGGCAATTCGCGGGCGGGCGGAATGCGGGGGGGAGAGGAGGGGGCAGCGCGTATTTCACGGGCGCCTGTGGGCGAGCGCCGCATTGCGCTTGCTCCACGCTTTACGCGCGCCGGGAGGCCCGCGGCTTCCTCATTCGGGCGACACTCGCCGATTGTTTCCCGTCAGCACTTATCGATTGGATCCGTCTGGGCCGAGCCGAAATGTATCTTCCAGAGGGGATTCTGGGTCGATTATCGTTGAATTTTCGCTTTCAGGGATGTCTCGCGCATGAGTTGAGGTGTAAAAAGGATATTTTGTAATAAAAGTACAAAGTATTTCGTGTTATAATAATGGCCACCAAACGTCTAATAAAATGAAAACACAAAAGAAAGTTTAATATTTAAAGAAAAGGCCAGACCAAAACCCGTTTTTAAAATTTGATTTATATGTGGGGTTTTATAATATTTGGCATCAGATCTAAAAACGTATGTGTGACGGAAGTTAATGAAATGCTTTTCGCTTCTCCTTGACTTTCAGAAAACAAACGTTGATGACGCACTTTTATAATTAAATACAGCTATATTTCTTTCTTCTATCACTGGAGATATATTTACCCATGTTGTATAAATGGCATTGAAGTGTTGGTTGCTTAGTTAATTCTTACACAACACTTAATCTCTGGTAGATGTAATCGATGTTTTGCAATGGTCAGTAAATCTCATTAGAACTTGAGATTTCGCCAGCTACTGTATAAACGTCGTTTGGGCTGCCTCCACGTGCCATAACCAGTTATGGACCAGAGAGTGTGTAACCACGCTGCCAAAAAGCAGAAGAGGTCTAGTACAGGGTCTTGATGTATTTACATCTCTTATCGCGATGGACAATTTCA
This sequence comes from Gryllus bimaculatus, assembly GCA_017312745.1. Classification (NCBI taxonomy): domain Eukaryota; kingdom Metazoa; phylum Arthropoda; class Insecta; order Orthoptera; family Gryllidae; genus Gryllus; species Gryllus bimaculatus. The sequence goes on along the minus strand of BOPP01000069.1, from coordinate 2,683,236 downwards.
AACGTTGGGAAAGCACAATTAAATACTTTGACAACCTTTGCTTCCCATTTCTCCTTTAGTTTCGAACTATGAGTTTGTTCTTATTTAATGTTGGGCGTGCAGAACATGTTTTCATGCCGCTTCAACCACAGTTGCAATGCAACGTGAACTTGAGAGGTCACTGTATAACACGCCTCGAAATATCCTGCGTTAGGAAATGCTCATCAGTGCATAAGATATAAACATGTTGCATTCTCTTCGCTTTATGAAAGACATGATCGTTTCTGGGCTGACTCTCATAAACAGTTACTGTAAATAATCGATTCGGCGATATCGCTGCGGCGGTTGTACGTTGAAAAAACTTAACCCCACCCCTTTCCGTGGAGATGCCCGTGCACACTACAGCACTTCTCGCTGAGTCATCAGAGCCAAGCGAATAGAGGGATGAATGGGCGAACGTTCATTGCGATTGATTCACCGCTGGGAAGCAGTAAAGAGCCGTGCGTGAGCGTTGCGTTGAGCGCGATAAGTAACGCGCGTCGTAGAATAACACTGCATCGTATGCGAAACGTCACACGAGCACTTTGGCTGTTCCGCATAAGATACAGTGTTAACATACGACGCCCGTTACTTATCGCGCGTCAACGTAACTCTCCTGTGACTCAGGCCTAAGTTGACTCCCGAGTAACTAGAACATATACCGCTAGAAGTTCTAGTCTCGAGTCTCATGTCTATGCTTTCTACGCCCTGTCCTCCGGCTACTCTGGCGCCTCCTTCTGCCTTCCGCCCTGACTATGGAGCGACTTTTATTAGAATGAGCCAAAGCGACAGTTCGCTAAACACGTGAACATCACGTGTAATTCAGAGAAGTATCCGTCCGCCGCGGCAGCTGTTCAGCCACGCCCCTTCGTCAAGTGCTTGTTTACGGCTCCCATGAAGACTGCTTACGAGTCCCGCTGAGGTGTATGCGCGTACGTGAGTTCGGGGTATATTGAAATTTAATTCCGTATGTGAAAAAATGTCTCGTGGCGCACTATATTTTCGTCGGACGAGGACATCACAAAATGAAGTGTCAAAGGCAATTAGCCAAGTTAGCCAAATGCAAAGGAAGGAGAGTGTAATAGGATTAAAGACACAACGACCGCAGAACCTTCAGTTGTGTTCCCAGCACTAGCTGTCAAAACGGCACATTCTCATAAAAATCGCTCTGACTGGTTAGGAGGGCCCCGGCTTGTTCTGGCGTTCCCACAGCGTGTTGCGCGCCTTGCTTCGTGCTGCCTCCCTCGCGCGCTTTGTAATGCGGCTCGCGCCCCGTGCCGTCCCGCTCCACCCGACTCCGCCGCGCCCCGCGCCGCGCCGCCTTCGTACATATTCAGTCGGCCCCTGCACTCCCTAGGTCGCGTTTCAGTGAGGAGGAGGAGGGGAGACCTGGACCGCTGCCCTCGTCTTGCACACGGCGCGCCCTGTTGTTTGGTGCAGCCTTCCCGTACACTCGCGTTCTCGTGGTTGGTTTCGTTAGCTCGGTTTAGGATCTCTTCCAGAACAGACGTGCCCTTTTTTGTGTGTTTTGTGGATACATCTTTAATCATTTTTACTCCCTATTCTCTCCCACAGTCTCTCCGGTCTGCGGTCTTTCTACTTACACTTTCGACTTCCTGATCATTGTTCTAATGTTCTTTTTATGTTGATAAATGTATTCCTCTGTTCTTTGTATTTAAATATTTGTCTATTTCTCTGGAAGTCAATCGGCTAAACCGTTTTTATGCTTATAAAAATATTTTTCTTGTATTTCTTTCTCCATGACTCCATAGTATTTAGCTTCAACTTCTGTTCAGTTATCGAAATATCTTCTCTCCAGTTTTCTGTAATTTATTTGTCAAAGCAAAGGTTTTGTTTTGGTAAATAAATTACGAATTTCTTGCTGGGAAATATATTTTAAGAAGTTTTCGATAAGAAAAACAGGGGACTTACATCGAGATTAAAATGTAAAGGATCTAGAAATGTATCCAAATATGTAAGCCATTAGATGTGTTGTAATTCGGAGACTGCTGCAGAGTTTCAACAAGTTGCTCCGATACAAAAGCACTATCTGAAGTTCGCAACTTTTGCAACGTTCATGAATTGTTCGGCCATTCTCGATCGCTTGGATACCTAAGTCGTGTCCTCCATCTCGCTAGTTACTGTTCTCGCCCCAGAATTTCTCGTACCAACCTCGCCTCGCCTCCGACTCCGTTTTCACCTCCACCTTCTCTTCCCTCTTCAAAACATGTAGATGGTCTCGAACGTGCTTCTCTGAAATGCTTAAAAATTGTTCTGTGGAATTATGGGTATAACCGGACGATTTCAGATGCATAATTCGGATGAAGTAAATAGTACGATTTTGCTGTCGTTCGATACCGAACGACCGATATCTCGTCTGCACTGTGGCCATGACCTAAGGCAGCGGACACAGTGGAGCCGGTTTTGACCAGAATGTCGGTCGGCCGTTGTCGGACGTTGCGTCCGATATGCCCGATTCGTTCAAACGCGTGCTAGTTAATAGAAATGGATATATTGAACCCGAACGACTTCCTCCGACGGTGTCCGGAATCATCGGCTGTCGGACAATGATTTGTTTCGTTTGATTCCGTCGATTCCATTTGTCCGAAATGAGCTTGAGAGTCAAGGCCATCAAGACTACCAGCAATACTGATGGACATGGGGGTGCTTCTCGCAACTGTTTTGAACAATGAACTGCGGAATTATGGGAAACCTCGACCAAATTTAGGTGCAACATTTAGGTGTTTTTCGGATGATATAAGTCGGACGATTTCGCTCGCAGTCGTCCGGTAGCGACACCTATATTTCGGTGATCCCTTGTCGGACGAACAAAATCTAACCAAACAAATCTTCGAACCTTCGGATGTTTTGCGGGTGCCGTCGGAAGATGTCGTTCGGGTTCACTATGGCCATTTTCGGATACGCCGTTTACTATCACGTGTGTGAGCGAATCTGGCACATGGGACTGAGACGTCCGGCGTTGGCCAACCGAAATTTAGGCCCAAACCGCCTCCACTGAGACCGCCGACCAAGATACCTCCTTCGTCTTTATCTCCACCTTCGGCTCCGCATCTCCTACCCCCCCTCCCGTCTTCGGCCTCGCTCACCCCGACGTCACCAGCTCCGAATCGCCTGGAACGACCAATATTTTGGCTGCACTTTGGCCGTATCCTAAGCCTCCACCTTCGGGTCAGCATACCCCATCCCCGCTCACCCCCTCACCTCGCTCACCCCCTCACCCCCTCACCATTCGCTCCACCTTAGTCGACCAGCTCCGAATTCGCTGGAAATCGACAATTTTTGGTGCAGTGTGCGCGTCGCTAAGCCTCCACCTTCGCTCAGCATCCTCTATCCCTTGCTCACCCCCTTTGAACCCTCGCCCCCTCCTCACTTCTTGCTCTCCCCGACGCAGCCGCACCGTCGGCTGCGCCGCGCGAAGGCGCCTGCGGTACGCCAAGGTTCTTGGCTAATTTCCTCCGCTCTACTGGCTCGGCTGCTTATTAAAGCCCTCTTTGCAACTCCTCCTCCCGGACCGCCGCGCCGTTACGGAACTTCTCGTGTTCTCCCTGTGTGCTGCTGCTGAAAATACTCGGAGGCGGGCGGGTGGCGTGGCGGGTGGGCTGGTGGGTTGTGCAAGGCCTCGGCCGCCACGCGCGGCGGAAGCCTGGACGGAAGAGGGCGTCGCGCGCGACTTGCACGCCGCCTCGACGCACGAGGAGCCCACGAGACCCCTCTGTCGCGTGTGGGATGCTTGTTGTGACTCCGCGCAAAGTCTGTGTGTATATTTAGACCAACTAAGGGTGTGTTACGAGTAGAAATGAAAATAAAACATCACAAAAATGTTCCTATTTCATTATTTCATATTTCAATTCTTTTTTCTCTGCAGAGTCCAGAAGGAGGGGGCCACCTGGGGCAACTTGTCCTAGGCCTTGACTTAATTGGGGTCCCGATTTTTTCATTCAAAAGAAATATATATAACTGCCCCGGGTCCCTGGTTTTTCTCTGGGCGTCTCTGTTGATTGTTCTTTGGGGGAATTATTTGTATGCCACAAGCATCTTTATGAATTTTGACGGTTGTTTTGTTGTTTATTTTGTCGATAGGCTCGTCTAATGGCATTGAGTTTGCTATGAGCGTTGCTTTGCGCCGTAGGAGAGGCCCTCACTTAATGTGCTTCACGAATTTCGCTTAAAGCTACTTTCCGAAGTGCAGAATTATATTAGTGCTCCAAGGTAGTACTAGGGATTGGGTATAACCACATAAATTATTGTCATATAATCGTCATGGCCAATTAATGCTGAATATGCTTCTATAACATTGCAATCGTTTTTAAATCGTAATAAATGGGTACTGGTATTATTTCACGCCGGAAAAACATAGCACTGTGTTTTCTTCGCTTAGATGAACAAATGTTTCTAATGTAATTTTGTTGAAAAACTTACCGTTCCTATATAGCTGTTTCGTTACGATTTCTCTTCTGTATTACATTCGGAAAGTTATAACTTCAAGTGTGTGGAAACTCTGAGGATATCTCTGAGGAAGTTTTATTGAAGAAATAATAAACTATTTTGAGATACACACTACTAAAAACGAAAATTTGTGAATTGACTGAATTGGGGCGTGCGGCAGCCCGTATCACTGCGCACGCGCCTGACCTCACCTGCCGGCCCTCAGATTTACTGTACCATCGCGGATCGAAAATGACATAATGTACTTCTCCCTGTGGTATTTAAAGAAAGAGAAATAACTTCCAAACGTTGATATTTGCACATATAACTTTAAGTTATTTTTCAAATGTGGAATTAATTATTCAACAGTTTTTAATACAGTCGATTTCTGACTCGCGAGTTGTATTCCCGCTTATCAGTTGTCAGAGTCAAAGTTCACTTAATTAAAATCATAGAAAAAATGGAGATGGTCCTTCGGTAGTACATGTAGTGTATTTCGTTAATTAGATTATTTGATTTTTGTTTTAGTTATTTGGTGATGAATCGGACATGTCACTCTATGTAATGTGGCTAAATCGAAAACCCGATCAGTTTAGTGCCTTTTTAGCGAGTAATAAATGTTTTTGTAATGAACGTTTATTTTGTGAAGTGTTCTTGTTTATTTTTTTATAAGTTGTAGATATTTTAAACTTGCTTTTAACTCTCATATTTTCCGTATTACTATCAGTGTCGTCAAACAAACGACTGTTTGAAATTGGAAAATGACGCACGAAAAATATCATGGAGTGGTGATGAGATAATTCTTCTCAAACCATAGAGGACTTCTATTTTAATGAAAAATCTAAAGCATACGAGGACGCTGAATGAATTTAACGGTGCTTTAGCGGAAATGTTTCAACCAGCTGTGCAGTGACTTTTCTGTTCATTCGTGTATTGAAAATTTGAATGTGGGTTTGAATAGAGATAAAAATATACATCCCTTCAATGGCGCCATAAAGAACTTCGCCCACGTGTGGAGTGGAGTTAAATACTGTACTCGACGATGTCGTGTATTTGAAGGTACACCTGCGGGAAATCCAACTTTATGCACACCAACAGATTGCCAAAAAATGTTAGTACGCTTTGATGTGCACCGTATATTGGAAGCAAACGATTGGAGATAAACAACATTTTTATGGCATCATTCAGCTGACAAAATAGATTTTGTGATATTATAAAATTTGCAATTATTAAGTTCTAAAGTAGAAAATCAATTGATTGGAATATTGTGTCATAGAATTCTGACAATAATATCGATGAGCCTTTAGATTCAAGCTAAAGATCTAATGATTAGCGTTATCATATAAAATAATTCAATTTGAAATAAATTCATTTCGACAAAACATAAATATAGATGACAGACTAGAATGTATTTTTATTTGAAATTCTCTTGTGTCGTGCGTAATCTGTATCGTCTTTATAAGTAATTTTAAGAAAAAAGTTGAATGTCAAGCTCATACCAACTTAATGTAGATGCTGCATCTTGTTCCGGAATTAAACTATTGGAGTCTTTCTTGTGTTGGAATATATATGCTTCTGTTAATTTTTTGTCGGTAAAGTCACGTTTAATTATATTAAAATGATGGAAAATGAGTGTAAGAAATGCAAAATGTATCAGCTACTTGATCCGAAGTTAGCTCCTGTTTCTCTTTGCGGACATGAAATATTGAAAACCATCAAATCAAAGTAGTCCACAAGCTATGGGATGGGTAAAAGATTTGTTAAACCTTTCGTACCCAAGAATCTTTGGTAACTTGTACAATCCTACAGACAACCACAAAAGAAAAGAAAAATTCTGTAGAAAACAATTGTCAGCGTTATTTCTTTGCCTGTTATTAGATGCAAAGTATTCAACACCAAAGTTTCGTCATTGTCAACGAAGAACAAACGCTAAATCAATGTAATTACTTAAGATTGAGTCAATAATGGTTAATGAGTTATATTTCGTGGCGTTTTTGAGATTGACGGACTGTTAATGAGAGAATTGTGATAAAAATAAAATGATAAACAAGTTGGATAAAAATCACACAGCGGTCAAAAATCGAAAATGTGAGAAGTACTGAGAAAAAATACCAACCATTTATATTGGAGAGAATTAAATTAAATCCTGAGAAAATCAAGATGTCAAGTTAATCCGAATTCCGAATCTGATTAAAAAAATTGTCTTAGGCATTTCATTCGTAAATATCACTTGTTTATTCTTCTTTCTTGGGAACATTACCATGTAGATGGACCTCGATCACTCGGCTGTGAAAGGAAATACAAATCTAGTTATCGATATTTTGGCACAACGAAGTACCCGCTAAATTCCAAATGAGTACAGGGGGTGAAGGAAAGCGAAGAAAGCTCGACGAATCAAGGAATTCGAAAATTCGAAATAGTTCTGAATTTTCCGTACTTAACATCCGTCTGTTATTTACACAACAGCGAAGAGGACAAGAAAAATCTTGCAATTACTACCGACGAGCTGCCATGTGGAGTATTCGAGTGCTTGAATTTTCCTTTCCCGGTACCTGTCATTTTCGTTTTTCAGTCGTTTGGCAGAGCCCTCTCCTCTGTCCATCGCGTTCCATTCAGTTGCTTTTCCACACAAGTGGAAAGGCACGGTTTGCGAGTGACCGATTAGTCGATATTCGAGCGCCGGACGTGAGTGGGCGTTGCGCTGTCCAAATGCGAGACTGGCCATCGACCCCGCCCTCGACCCCGCCCCGCCCCGCACTAGCTCTGTCGAGCAGTTCCCCTTCCCCCGCCGTCAGTCGCGTCGTCATCCCCGCGTTGCCGCCGCTCGCCCTTCCCAACCCCAACTCACCCCTGATTCCTTTTGCCGCACGCTCCCTGCCCCTGCTTCCACTCCCGTCTGCACCTGTAGCCCCTCTCGCACTCTTCTTACTCCTCCATCCCACTTCCTATCCTTCCATCGGCGCCTTTCTATCACTGCGCTCCTCGGTTACCTTCCCATGTGTCTCTACCATCCACTTCTCTATCATTCCACCCCTCATTCTACTCTGTCTCATCCCTACACCGCCCCCCCCCCCACAATCTTGTCATTCCTCCGTCATCCACCCTCCTCGTCCCCAGCCACGTCACCAGTCGGCCGCTTCACCACACCACCCCACCCCTTATCATCCCACCCTCTACAACCCCCATCCTGTCATTGCACCGCCACCGACTCTCCACCACTTTTTCACTATTCCTGCGCATTAACCACCCCGCCTGTTTACGTCCATGGCATAGCGTCCACGCCCACCTCCCCCAGGCCACGAATATACAGGCACGAGTGTTGCATTTACGCAATTCCCGCTTCCTCTGCAGCCTGTACTGCCCTGTCCGGTCGCTCGTGGATCCGAATCTTTCCCCTGACAGCGGTCGGGCGCCCGTTCCCGGGACACTTTATCAGCAATAGAAATTGCAATTACAGCTTCATTTGTTTGCGGTTTGTTTCCGCTTTGAGGGCTCGGAAAGGCCCCCAGCACAAAAGGTCGGCCCGATCGCAATAATAACTGGAGCGGCGATGACGGGGCGCGCACGCAACCTGCCACGCGCAGGTGGCCGCCGGCCGCGCTGCGGGACGCACGCACGCGCGTGCACTCGTGTCGCGTCGCGTCGCATCGCGTCGCGGGACACGCGCATTGTGCGCGATTGATTTGTTAGGGGGGCGAAAGTGATACGTTCCGATCCGATTCCGTCGAAAGCGGCCGGCAGCGGACGCACGCGTGGACGGAAGGACGGGCGTGCGGGCGGGCGGGCCGGCAGATAGACGGAGTTTTAATTTATATTAGTGCGGCGTCGCTTTTGTTCTGCCGGAAAAGGCTTGAGCGGCGCGGGCCCGCCCCTCGCCACGAGATCGCTGTCGCCGCAGCAGCACCAGCAGCGAGCAGGCCGCGAGGCCACTGGCCTGGCCGGGCAGTACCCGAGCGACGTTCTGTGAACGCTCGTTGACGACCAGCGGCGCAAAAAAGTCCCTGCGGTAGTTTTCATCAAGCGGCTTTTATATTTGAATGTACACTTTCTCTCTGGTTTGTATTTTTATTTTTTATTTTTGGAAGCGAACGGTACTGTTCGTTTTCTGTGTGGCAGTCCCTCAGAAGGGAACGAGAAGAGTAAATAACTCTGAAATAAAAATAGTCAAGTGTTTAAAGGGAATTGGAAGGGTCTATTCCTGATACATGTCTTTTCGATGAGAATATGATTCTGAATTTACTATTCTTCAATTGAAAACTGTTCGCAAAGTTAATAGAATATATTCTCAGAAATGGAAATCCTCTCTCGTGACCGATCAATGTAAAATATATTCCGTTTTCATTGCGCATCCTCTGTATTTTGTTATTCGCATATATCACAATGTTTGACTTCTATACATAGATTTGTAATTGCTACAAAATTTTAAAATTGAATATTGAAAAACATACGAATGTGTATATAAGTGTTAGCTCTCATTTCAAAATAGTAAGGGATTCTGAATTAAATGATGTTAGAGAGAATGAACTATTGTAAGATAAACTATACCGCGCACATAGCAATTTAAATCTGCGTTTGGAATTTTTGCTGCATGGTGCACTGTCGAAACACTCGCAGATTGAACCGCGCTGTACAATAAATAATTAAGCAGCTGTACAATAAATTATTACACATATGCCGCCCAGTGACCCTGGGCCTCCTAGAAAGGCTCCCAGGCGGTAGGAAAATGCTCTGAGCGGGAGAAAATATAGAAGCGTTTCGACGGATGATACAAATTCAGATTGTATTGGGAAAGAAAGAAAAAACAAAAAAACGCGCTCACACTCCTTGCGTTGGTTCTCTCTGTGGTGTGCGCGAGCAGGAGGAGTTCGTGAGCAGCCTTCGTGGATGGGGCTGCACCGTGAAATCGCGTCCTCTGGGGAGGAGAGCGAAAGACGCTCGTTTCTTCCGGCGCGGGGCGCACGGCGGCCCTGACGAGCGGAGCAGTCGCGCGCTCTCTCCCGGAAGCCAATTTCGAGACATTTATAACGCCGTTGCTTCGCAAACACGTCGCCTTTAACGCTCCCTCCGCCTCCTGCACCTCACCTCTTCCCCCTTTGCCGCAACGGGATCTTCCACCCTCACCTCGTCTTATTCATCTCGTCCGCCTTCTCCATGTCCTCCACTGCCCCTTTGCTTTGGCCAATTTTTCTCCACTTCCTCCTCCTCCTCATCTCCTCCTCCTCCTCTCCTCTCCTCTCTCACCTCTCCTCACTCTCACCTCTCCTCTCTCTCACCTCTCCTCTCTCTCACCTCTCCTCTCTCTCACCTCTCCTCTCTTGCCTCTCTCTCTTCTTTGGCGTCTCTTGCCTCTCTCTTCTTTCTCTCTCCTCTCCTCCTCCTCCTCCTTATCGTCATCATCACTATCATCGTCAACTTGATTCTCCGTCTGTTCCTCTTCTCTTTTCTCTCCGTCTTCGCCTTTCTCCGCCTCGGCTCCCTTTCCTTCCCGCCCTGATATCTTTGAGGTAGACGGGGGG
>BOPP01000069.1:2651479-2673204 GCA_017312745.1 Gryllus bimaculatus | reverse complement strand
CACACGGCTCGGCGCGGCGCAGTGCCGGCAGAGTTCTAGGTGTCGTGTGTTCGGGATCGCGTGCCCGTCGCGTCGCGCCGGGGAGATGAAAGGAACGCGATCGCACGCACATGCGCCGCGCCGTACTGGATGGCGCCGGGTGGAGCCGGAAGGCCACCGGCACCGGCGCGCGTGGCCGGAGTGGCTCGGAAAATAAACGAGGAATCTCTTGATACGGTTTCGAAGCAAGTATTTCAAAGAGTAAACACATTGAGTTTAGTAGAATATCATGATAAATACAATACGGTATCAATAATAATAATAATAATAATAATAATAATAATAATAATAATAATTATTATTATTATTATTATGTCTTCATTTCTGGTGATGCTCTTGCCACAAATTCCGCTCTTCTGCCTAATCACTTAAATGTTTTTACATTTACGTAATTATTATTATTACCAATATTGAATAATAATCACATTTACATAATTATCAGACGTTCGGGCGTAACGATAACATATATTTCACGTTACTTGAAAATGCAACTAATGAATTAACTAACGGAAATGTGTTGCACTTGAAGTATAAAGAGGGGTGACGGTGAGGGTCTTATATGGTGAGGGTCTAAAGTATAAAGAGAGGTGACTGTCTTCCAACCGGGAGCTTCGTTACGACTTGATGTTTTGAAATTGGAACTTCCGATTGGATAACAATGTCCTCCTCTGCATGCAGCTCGTGACCTTAGTGGTTATTATGTTCAAACAGGAGTAAACGCTCGCGCTGGCAACCGTACGGGCGGCGCGACCAAAACCTACATTACATGTTAGGTGTGTAAATGACGGTTGGTGAGATTTTCCGCGGGCGAGAAGGAGCCGCGCCAGGGCAAGGGGCGGGCGCGAGTTCCCTGGGGCCGATGCCTCTGATCTGGCGCTCGCTCGTTAGGCTTCTGGGTCGGCGTCGGCGTCGGGGCCGGCGACAGAAGGAAGGCGAGGGAAGGGGGACGGGCGCGTTCATTTGCAGAGTGCGACCGCTCGCTGGAGCGTCTGTGTCTGAAGGTTGTAATTAACTCAGCTGGCGCGGCGCGGCACGGCGCGGGCGTGGGAAGGGCGCGAGGACGAGTTAGCGTGAGTTGCGGGCGGGGGGGGGTGAGGCGTTAGCAGAGGCGGTGCAGTGACGAGGGTGAGAGAGCAGGTCGTGTAAGACGCTGGACGAAGGCGAAGATTTAGGTGGAGCCGGATCGGAGTGGCAGAAGGAGAATTGTGAGAAAGCACGTGACAGCAGGTAGCAGCGGGCGCGGGAAGCGAAAGGGAGGGGGGAAGGGGCGTGGCTCGTGAATGGGCAGATGCAGGCGACCCGGGGGCACGCGGGCGTCGAACTCACGTCAGCGGTGCTATCGATCGCGCGGTCAGGAGCGAGACGCGGGTCGCTGTCCCGCGCTGCAGTCGCGCGTAGCGGCTGACGGCTCGGTTATAATTCCTCGCGTCTGCCTCCTCGCCCGCCACGCCCCTCCCAGCGCCGTCCTCAACTCAACCCTGCCCCGACCCATTTCCCTGCGCCGCTCTCCTCTCGCCCTCCTCTCGCTCTCCTCTCGCCCTCCTGCTTCGCCCTCCCGCTTGGCCCCACCGCTCGCCGTCGCTTGGCTCGCCGTCGCGCTTCAGCTCCCGAGGCGCCTCCGGTAGCCGATATTAAATTGCAGCCGCGAGGTGCACGCAAACATCTCGCATAGCGCCCTCCCCTCCCCTCCCCAACCCCACCCCAAGCGACCTCATCGTGTCGCGCTCCAGCCCCGCCCTCCCCACGTCGCGCCGCGTCCTCGCTGCTGCCAGCGCGTCCCTCGAGGGCGAACGCCCGGAATGAGAGAGAGGGAGCACGGCGAGGGACAGAGGCGCCGAGTTGGAGCGTTACATGCCCGAAACATCGCTAAATGCGGTTCGCTGTTCGGTGGATTGAAACGACCGCCGTGACGGCGTGCTGCGAGAGCGACGGCCTAAAACTGTGCGGTGTCTTTAACTGCTTGCGTCGCTGCGCTCATGCGAAAATGTTCTCCCCCCTCCCCCTTCGACGCTTAAGGTATATAAACTTTTTTATATTCCCGTGACACTTCAACACGAAGGGAAATGAACGACACGATGTGTGAAGGCTGCCACAGTGCATCTAGAATTAAATGTCGGTAAAGCCCAGCGTGCTATTTTCACTTAGCGTCGATTGAAAGTGTTGTCGGGCATTCTTTTTGAGGAAGGGAGCCAGCGGAGATTTGTGGATTATTCTGTGACTTCTCAAACATTCGTATCTTAGTACAATATTCAATTGATCTTACCCTATTCCTATTATCTTCCTATTTTCTCTTCCATAAATACTGGTTTGTATAATAACATTTGTGCATAATCGCTTTCACTATGTCATTCAATTGGTAGCACACCCTATAATGTTGAATTGGCGTAATTGTGAACTGTACTGTGACAGCACCATATTTAATCAGGATCATATTGTAAGTGTTAAGCAAAATCCACCGTCTTTGGGCAACCCACAAAGTTTCTCATTACATTATTGTTAACTGTCTCGCTGGTCGATTCGGAGAGAAAGCTGTTTTGTTTGCTTTATTCGGACTGCATTTTACAGAACGTTGGTGACTTTAATTCTCTTTTCAAAATTGTTACTGAACTATTAATATTTTGTTATTTCACTACTGCGACTTTCTCTATCTGCCGCTTTCGAGAAATTAAGAGAGAGGCTAATTTTATAGTCTATATTTTGCTTTCAGAAACGTTTGAGTGAACGAACTGCTACTTTCGTATATATTACGAAACCGTGCGCTAAAGGTTCTTTTGATAAAATTCTCATTTACTCCTGCATTCAGTTTGTAGCTCATTCGTAAACTGTTACATTTATTTGTAGTTTTCGATGAAAGCGCAATTCCACTTCGCGGAAATTTGTGTTTTGTCGTACCAATTCCCTTTGTATCGAGTTTATCAAAAAGTACAAAAATGTTGGTTTGGTTGAACTGAGTGCTGATAAAGGGCATTGAAGGAGTAGACTTCAAAATGCATGTATTGTATCTTTTATAACGCTGTCTCGTTTGTTCACAGCGTGACGCCTTCATTCCTTTCCTAACAGTTTTAAAATGTCAGTTTGGCACACGTTTTTGCATCGGAAAAATAGGGTGCCCAAATATTTGTATTTATATTCAGAATTCGTAACTGTAACCATTACATCACTGCACACGAGGCCCAGAAGAAAAAATGGAACTCATTTGCCTAAAACTCACGTGACTTTGCGTTTCTAGTGTTAATAATCTTGCAAGACGGGAGATCGTGGCTTAGATGTACGGGAGGATCGCAAGCATGATCTCGGCAAGCTTGATTGTCCGTGCTGTGCATCCAGCCCCCGGGTCCTGCGTCGCGCCCTAAGGCTCAGTCCATTTCCCTTCTCGTCGGTCCTATTGCCGTCCTCTGTATCTGTTCGTGCCACTCGGAGCGCCTGTTCCACTGCTTCCGGCGGCGGCGTCTGCGCCCTCTCCGTCCTTGACCCTCTGCCTCCCGCCCCTGGCTTCGCTCCGCTCCGCTCCACTCCACTCCGCCCGCAGGGAAGGCGCGTTCACGCTCCGGCGAGTGGAATTGCGCTGGCGCGCCCGCGGGGCGGCGCCGAGGCTCTGAGGGGATGAGCGCACTGCCGTCGCCTCCCCGCGCGCTCTTGCCCCTCTTAACTCTCGTCTTTTCCTTTTTCATTCTTGCTTCTTACCTTTCACTCTTCATCTTACTTTTCCTCCTCCTCCTCTTCCCTTATCCTCTTATCTTATCCTCTTATCTTTCCCTCTTCCCCTTCATCTTACTCCCTCTTCGCCTTCATCGTCCTCCCTCTTCCCCTTCCCCTTCCTCTTCCCCTTCTTCCCCTTCCCCTTCCTCTTCCCCTTCCTCTTCCCCTTTCTCTTCCCCTTTTTTCCCTTCCTCATCCCCTTTCCCTTCCCCTTCCTCTTCCCCTTCCCCTTCTTCCCCTTCCTCTTCCTCTTCCTCTTCCCCTTTACCTTCCCCTTTCTCTTCAACTTTCTCTTCTGCTTCTTCTTCTTCTGCTTCCTCTTCCCCCCTTCTCCCTCTCGCTCTTTCCTCTTCCTCTCGCTATATCCACGTCCCTCGTTCCTTCCTGGGCCCCGCGTGAGGCGCTTTCCGCGACTCGACTCCTTCCGTCCCTGGTCACCGACGTTTCTACTAGGTCAATCCCTCCCCGCCGGCTGCGCGTCTTGTTTCGCGGATGTGCCTTCGCCTCGAATGCTAGCGCCTGTTCGGTGCGACCGGGCTTCGTGGCGTAGGTAGACATGCGAGGGATAGGGACAAGAAGAATGAAACGGGAAATCGTAATTTTAATGCTACGCTACATTGACTTTGAAGGCGATCAATCCTCCAATGTCCTTCCCCTTTCACTCAGAAATGGGCTTTTGGATGTAAGTAAGGTATGGATTTGTAAGTAAGGTATGGTCCTGATTTTCATTTCAACTTCCGGAATTTCGAAAATTACAATGGTTCAAATATTATAATTCTGTCCTAATATCTAAAATATTTAACTTTAATATACCTTTTCAGTGCAATCTATTCCTCAATTTTAGATCTTTAAATAAGGTCATATGTTTTTACAATAAGATTGTTTATAGATGTTTTGGTAATTTCTCTAACATCTACATTCGTAATTTATATATTGTACTTATTACTTACGTTTTTCACTAAACTTTAAAGAATTTAATTCTGTTTTTGATAGGTTAAAAAAATTGTAATCAATATCTTCAAAAAAGTGTGTCATTTTTAATTTCATATGAAAATGTGAACACCTATGCGTGAAACCTCACGCGAAACGTTCTATTGGAAATAAAGGCTTTTATAAATTGCATTTGATTGTCTTGAAAACAAGGAAATTTGTATTTTGTATTTGTATAAGCAAAAATGTATTTCAAGAGACAATCACTTCAGTTTTGAAATTTATCTCTACATAATTATGTGTGGTTGTTGAGTAAAGGAAGGAAAAGTTTCGGTATTCCACGCTTTTCCATTTGTTACTTTTGTAATTTTGCTCAGTGGCACCGCCCTCGCGTGCGTCGTTGTCTTCTCTTCGCAGCCGCTTTTCCTCGTCGAGGCTTAGCCATGGGTGGGGGTGGGGGTGGCGGCGGCGGCGTTCCGATGCCACGGAGACCTTTCGCGGGCGCGGGGGCCGCGCAGCCGGCGGAGGGGAGCGCAGGTGCCTTACTCGCGCACCGGAGCGATCGAGGACGGGTGAGGAAGTAGACTTCCGCGGCTGCGTGGTGGGCGTTGGGCTGCGGGAGAACTCCCCTTGAAAACTTTAAATGCTATCTTCATGAGCACTAATGGACTTCTTTCAGAGCTAAAAGCTTGCCTTGAAGTAGGTCACGGTGTGATGTTTGAAATATTGGCAATCGTGCCCAGGATGCCGTGTTTCCCGAACAGGCAAGATTGTATTACGGTCGGCTGTTTTTGTGAAGGAGGATTTTGAAGCCAAAGCCGCTCCCGTGTAGGGCATTGCGATTGCTTTCGATATGAACTTCGCCGATTGTGTTTGCCATTACTTTTGCCTTCGAAAGGTAAACTCAGCCGCAATAAGTATCTTGGATTTTATATAGGTAATACTGTAGCACAAAATAAATCAAGTTTCCTTTTGAAAAGTATGCTAGCCTTGGTGCCACAGGGCTTTCGAATCGAAGTCTTAGATTGCGTGTAGGGAATTACGTCTTCACCAAGTGGTTATAGCGTTGTTGTTATTGAAGACGAAATCTCTAAAAATTTCAATATATGTTTATGATGACCATGAATTTCCATCCTCCGAAATTTCGTCGTCTCTTAAATAAAACCGTATGTAAAACATAAAACCTCGAGTCCATCCAGAGTTCCCATCCTAAAATTATATGATAATCATTACGGCAGTTGCAAATGTGTGCAATCTCTTTGAGATCCTAATTTCGCCCGAGATGTGATTGAACCTGACCCCTCAATTCATCCACAGTCCCTGAAATCACGACTCTGAAATTAGAGTGTGTCCCGCCCCGCCCCGCCCGCGCCCCGCCCACGCTCGGTCGGAGGTTGGGCGCGCAGCGGTTCGCGCTTCCCGTAACGTGTAACATTTCGCACCATCGCGTGCCGAGGCGGGCGGGGCGGGGGGCGTGGCGGGTGGGAGGGGCGGTTGGAGAGCGCCGTTACGTGAGCAGAAAGCGTGGCCGTCGAGCTTCGACAGAGCTGCAGCGCGGGCGGGGCGGGGGACCAGGGGCGCCGAGCGAGCGCAGCTATGCATGTCGAGCAGCCCCGCCCGCACCCCCCGCCGCCCGCCAGCCCGCCGCCGCCCGCCGCCCGCCGCCGCCCCGCCCGCGCCCGCCCGCCCGGCCCCAGCCCCGCCCGCCCCGCCGCGCTCGCGTGACTTGCAGCGCCCTTCGCACGCGCCGAGCGTGCGCCTACTCGCAACCGCTTGGCGCTGCTCTCCGCCCCCGCGCGCCCGCTTCGGCCGCTCCCCGCCCTCGCCCCCGTCGCCACTTTGCCGCCTCTGCTCGATGCTTCGCGCCGCTCCGCCCCTGTAGCCTCTCCCAACAGGAATCGCGCTCCTCGGGGAATCTTATAACTTACCTGGCTTTAGAGGCTGTGTGTGTCTAAAAGGATAGCCTTCGTCAGGAGTTGGACGTGGTTGGTGCTGAATGGTCAACAAATGGAAAGAGTCCAGAGCGAGTGCCGTTACAGTTTTGTAATATGAACATTCACTTCCAGTCCTTCCCAGTCCCAGTCCCTCCCAGTCCCAGTCCCTCCCAGTCCCAGTCCCTTTCAGTCCCAGTCCCACCCCTCGCAGCACCGCCCCACGCCACCCCTACCCGCAATGCAATGCCCCAACATTGTCTCACGATCTCCTTGTCAAGCTTGGCCCTTACCGCCCCCTCTCCTCGACCACGCCGCCATGCTCCTTTCCGTTCCCGTCCCACCTCGTCCAGTCTTGCCGCCTCCGAACTCGTACCAACTCCGCCCCCATTTTACATTGCTGTGCAATACTTACATACACAAGTTCACTGTGTCACACATGTACTGCTGTAAATAAAAACGAACATAAATCTACTGCTGTAAATAACAGAAAAACAACAACAAAATTTAAGGTTATATTTTGAACTGCAAACCCCCTTACGTACTTTCTAAGCCTTTCTGAAGTATTCCTGTCCAATTTAGTTGAAATTGCTTTACGTGTTTGAGAGTTACGCTGCAACATATAAACATAAATCGAGTTTTATACGTATATTTTATCATTAACCTACTGGTTATTATACAGTATCTCCTTTAGTTGCCATTGATAATGTCTTGTTTGGAGATGCCGTAAAAATGAAAGCATTTGATGCGTGTATAAAAGTGCGAGCATGCTTTTCTGTTGCTTTATTTAAACAGTTGCGTTATTTCATCCACTTTAAAGCGTTCGCCGCCGTTTTTAATTATAAACATCACGCGGTACTGCGCTCGTGATTGTCATTGCTGCAATGCTCAGCGTAGAACTCGTCTGACAACTACCAGAGACGATGAGAAAAGACACGAGGATCTCCAGTACACCACTTGGTGTCTTCAACTCAGCTGATAAAACAAACGGATATGTAATTCAGAATCAGTTACATGTAGTTCTTGTCACTTACTTTACTCTCCAAGAGGATTGTATCGCAGCGCTAGATTTAAGCCTGAATTCAGTGTTTCTTTGGTGATGTCATCAACTTAGGCAGTCAGTTAGGGCACAGTGAGTTGGGACCTTTTTTGTTTTTCGAAAAGAGTAGCTATTTTCAGAAAACCTTTAAATTGTTTGCAAAGCTTTTCAGAAGCAATCATACTTAACTTCCTGTTTTTCAGCGCACATGTATTATTTTCTATATTTTATTTCGATTATATTATACACTGATGGAGTATTCAAAGCATTTTGAAGACCGTGCAGGAGGTTTCTCAACTGAACATCTTCCTCTATGATCTGGATTGGTTTGCGCTTACATGCATTGCAACTCTCACATTCACACTACATTCTATCATTTTTTTTATTCATTCTGTCAAAATAAATTGGACAACGTTAAATATCAAGTAACATTTTGCTTAAGTAAAATATTTGAATCTTTTCTCTCATCTCGACAGTCATTTGGCTGTTTTTGCATTTACAAAACTTTGTCAGTCTTTCGCACTGCGTTTAAAAACAATAAAAATGGCGTAAGCTATTATCTTACTTGCTCTTGCTGTAATTAGTATTGACACTCGCTGTTTTATTACGTTTAAAAATGTGAATGAAATGAAGCATATCAAGAGCGTAGCAACTTGGGTCTGCAAATGTCCTTATTGATGCATTTTATATATGAGAAGTGTATTTAGTACTTGACGTAACGATAATACTTACTAATACTTAACATACAAGTTTTAATTGTGCGTAGTTTCTGAGTGAAGTGAAAATAAAACGGTAGCCCAGTTAGTACTGAGAGTTTGTTGAGGGAGTTGCTTCAGCCAATTTTATTAAACCTTTTCTCATCAGTCATCACATATCCTTAGCTGATTATGCCCTATGCTGTAAATCTGTAGGGACACTTGTATTCAGTTATCACATGACGCTTAATAATGCTAAATATAATTCCTTATTCTATTATTAATTGATAAGGTTCTCTCTCCCTATTTATGAGATGAATAAGCTTTCCTGATCTTAGTTTTGTTAAAGAATATTAATAAGAGAGCAAATAAAAAATCCATTTTAAGGGAATTCTGTGTTTGGTTTTGAATAATCTCTATCCAGAAAATCTTGATTCACACTATTTTAAGAAAACGTAGTAGACGTTTTGAAGGGGGGGGCATAATTAATTTCGTGCACTCTTTCCTTTTTGTAATCATAAAAAGTTGGCTAGTACGCAAAGTATTACTTGTATTATCGCACATTACTTTGGAAGGACATTTCTTCCAGGATTTATACACATGTAAATAAAAGTTGCTTATCCAAAACAACGGTGTTGTTAGAGTGTGCTTTGTTTAGTGGGACTGACCTTGGTGTCCGCCTCCGCTGATGCCTCAACGTCCGACTCCGCCTCAAATACTCCTCCTTCACCTAGAACTACACCTCCACCTCAGCTTCCACCTACACTTCCGCCTCCATCGCCATCGCCTCCTCCACCACCACCTCTACCTTCAACCTCTACCCTCAACTGCACCCCCTCCTTCACCCCTGCCTCTGTCCGTCCCATTTCATCCCCACCTTCACACCGTTTCTGACCTCGCCCTCGCTCATGCTCCCGGCTCCATCCCCGCCCCTGCCCGAAGCGACACCTTCGCTCTCATGCACGTCCACCTGCCCCCCCCACCTCCGCCCCCGCCTCCGTCGCAGCCGCGCCGCCGCGTGATGCATCCGGAGGCCGAGGCGGGGGCGATGACCGCGCCTGGTGACTTAATTTCCCCGCGAGCTACTCGCGTGCGCCGGGGGAGAGGAGGCTTCTTATGGCGTCACCCGAGAGGCTGGCCTCTGCGTGATTTGTGGACGGGTGCCGCGAACTGGAGACAGGCCATGAGGGGATGCAAGTGTGTAAAATAAATTTTCGTTAGAACGAAACAAATCACAGCCGAGTTTGCTGTAATAGTGAGGCAATGTACAGACTGTTTGGTTTTCTAATCGCAAACATACGTTCGGGAAGCAGACTTAGATTGATGTTGTTTATAAATAATTATATGTTGGGATATGAAAATTCAAAATTAATGAGAGTGGAGAAAAAACCTCCTTTGCAAATCATTGGTATTTTATTATGAATATTTTACTTTGAATTAATTTTTTCAACGTGCATTTGGTAAATTCTGTAAAAATATAATATTTCCTGCATCATAATACCCTAAAATTCAATAAACGACTAGTAATCTTATTTCTATTTGGAGGTATTCTTGTTTTGCGGTGATGTGAATGAACATACTGATATCATGAAATGAAATGTATCAGTTGAGACGCTTAGAATAATAACGGCAGATTCCAACCGAAGTTCGTTTTGGAAAGAAAAAAGAAGCTTGTTCTCTTTTCTGTCAGATTCATTTTCATTCCAGACAGACTTTTGAATGTAGAATTTGAGGGTTTTACCGTATTTCAATGCAATTGGTATTTTAGCATATGATAAGTATTGCAGGAATTTACCGTCATACTTCTGATAACGCGAGTTCGAATAGGAATTATTTCTTGTTGCTTTATTATAAAAACATTCATTTAATGAACTTGAAATATTGAGAAATTGCCTATGGGAATAGTGAATGCATGAAGGGAGCCCACCCCGGCACTTTCTCTGCGCTTCCCTCCGCCTGCAATGGTCGAACGCACACAGCGCTCACAACGGCGCGTAATAATCCCCATCCGATTGCCGTCCCATTCCACGCGTAACTGCAATAGTTCCATCGGGAAAATGCGATCGTTGCTGCTGCATTAATACCAACATTTTGGCATTCTCGTTTTCCATATTCGTATTTGCATTTGCACAGCATTCCGTAAAATGGCGCGCGGGCGCAATCGCCGGCGTCGGAATGCTTTGCACGGGCACCGGGCAGCTGTTGCTCCGGACGAACGTGTAGGCCCCTCGCCCTCGCCCTCGCCCTCGCCCTCGCCCTCGCCCTCGCCCTCGCCCTCGCCCTCGCCCTGGCCATTGTCCTGGACATTGCCCTAGTCATATACCTAGTCGTAGCACTTGCCCTTGCTCTGGGCCTGGACCTGACTCTGGCCCTAGACCTAACAACACGTTGATTTTAAGCAAGTCATATCTTGCTGACTCCACACGTAATCATAATGCAGCACTATAAATGTAGCAATTACATAGTTGTCTTATGAAATAACTACTCTAGTGCTGGGCAAACATATTATATAAACTATACTACAATACCAGTCCAAAATTTAGAACTTGTCGCGGCTGGGGCGGTGCCACGCTGGTGGGTGATACCTGGTTAGGGATAATCCTCGCCAGCCGACGTGTAGCTTCGTGCCGGATCTCGTCATCCGGGGGATGATCACCGCCACTGAAACCAGGACCACCCGCGATGAAAACGTGCACTCTACGTACAGGACGTGTGACCATAGTTGATGTATCTGGAATCACAAATCAATCAATCAGTGAACCGAGGCCGCAGCTGAAAGCGGCAAGCACGTGGGCGTTTACGTGGGCGTGGGCGTGGTCGGGGTCGCTAACGCCGCGGGTATTTTTGCCCTTCCGTCGCGGGCGCGGGCGCTGACGTCGCCGTTAATTGGATTCCCCGGGTAATGTATGGGGCGAGGCGGCCAAACGCGTGGTTTCAGGCGCGGCGGCTCCTTGGGAACTAATCTACTAAGCTCAGCCGGAAAGCAAGCATACACACACACAAAAACGGTTTCGATTTTCTTAAAATATGATTGCTTTAAATACATAATTCTGGATTGTAATATTCGAAATTATTCAAATAAATGTTTGTTAATCAACGCGATGCATGTCGAATGCACGAGACTATGTTGATTCGTATACTCTATTCAACTGATTTCTGAGTTTCCACGTTGTGAATTCATGAATATTTACTGTAAATACCACTCAATTGTGTGGAAATGAAATAATAACCTACTATTATAGACAGGAAATTGCGAGCCTTGAATTATTGATCTTGGCCCATTTGATATTCAATTAAAGTATATTCATGTAATTTTGGAGCGAATATTATAAAAAAAATAATTTCAAATTTATTAGTTATGCGACCAAACCAAAGATATCTAAAGCAATTTAAATTTTAATATTGCCTTCATGGAGGCTAGGATTTATTGAAAAATAATGAAAGAAATCATGAAAATGAGAATGTTTTTGAGCGTGTAAAAAAGTTACACTGTAAGATATTGCGCCACCCCTTGTCCCGCCCCCTTTCACTTCAGAAAAATTAACTCTAACACGGATCAAAAGTGGCGAGGACCATCCAAAAATGCCATGCGTTGGCCCTGACTATCAGAGATGTCGTGAGGGCAGGCGCAAACAGAGCATGTCTCGACTGCAGCTGCGCCCCGGTTCCAGAAATTCTTGGAGGGGGATACTTGTGGATGCCGACGTGCTACAGTAGCTAAGGAAGAACACTTATACAACATTCATTAGACTTGCGGGTCTAATAACCGTAGTTGTGACGTTCCCAGAAAAAAAAATCAATCTTTAGTGCAGACGATGAATTTGATTTGTTAGCCTACCTTTCGGACACCGTGATTACGACTTCATTGATTCACGCTTCCGGACACAGCAATGGCTAAGGTCAATAATCCCGTAAGTGTAGTGTATGCTTTATCGTGCTGGATAGTGCGATCTGAAGCCGTACTACCCGTCGACTTCCAGGCTTTTCCCCAACCAGATATATCCCACCAGCGGGGCACCGACAAGTGAGAAACTGTGTAGCATGTAGGAGTAAGCATGTGTAAGTAATGGATGAGAATAGTAGAAGTAAGAAGAAAGAAAGATCGCGCGCAGTGCGTGATCCGTTTGTTAGAATAGTGTTCCGGTATTCGCCTGGTGTTGATCGGAGAAATCTCGCAAAACTACCGATCAGAGCAGCCTGCAACTTGAATTCTGATATTATCAACGCTATCATATTGGTTTAAATATTCTGTATAATATTCTGGTGTTATAATGATTATTATAATTCACCGTTACAGGCCGAAGCGGGTGTTGTGTTGTAACATTGTGCCCATTTGCCCGGTCGTGCTTCGGTCGTGTCGGCGGAGCGCCCGCCATCTCTCTGTGTCAATGAGTGCGCTGCAAGAAGCCAGCTGAACGCGGCCCCTCAAGGCGCGCGAGCGCCTCGAGTCACTCGGGGGGGGGGGGGGGGAATGGGGGCGGCGGTGCCCGGAGCGGCGTGATGGATTCGCTCGCGGCCGGGCATCCATCAGGACGGCGCAAGATTGATCGGCGCTGAGGGCGTCAACGCGGTGCGCCGCCCTCCCCGCAACGCCCTTCCCCACCCGCCCACGCGGGCCACGGACCTTGCCTCCCCTCCCCTCCCTCCCCGCCGCGCCACTTCTTCAGACATTCGCCCACCCACCCACCCACCCACCCACCCGCCGCCGCCGCCGCCGCCGTCCGGCTTTCCAATTTCTGTCATACCTCAGTCGCTCCGGCACGCCAGGCCGCGCCCAATCCCCCGGCCGCTTTGGCCTTGTCTCGAGGCTCTTGTCGAAGCGCGGGAGAGGCTGCCCGAGGGATTGCTGTCTGAGGGAAAGGGGAGCTTGCGATCCTTTTGAATGGCTTAAGACACGGGCGGAGGAGCCGGACTGCAGCTTCCATCCTGTGCGGCGGCGGTAGAAGTGGTTAAGTCACGATTTCGCACACAAATGGTTTGGACATCTCAGAGTTTCCTTCAAAATTGTATGTCACTTTCCGAATCGTTCACTACTTTTCGGTAATTATGGGTAAAATGTTTAAAGATCTGCTTTCTTTCTAAAAGTTAAAAATATTAAATAAATACTCACAATCAAAATTCAAACTTCTGAAGTAACTCTTGATGTGTTGACGGGGAAAGTTTCTGGTTTAATCTTCTTACTACAGAATCGCACGTGCTGTAGAAAATTTCGTTAAGATGAACGTTTTTATCCTAAATGTCACGTTTATATCGATCACATTGCTAGTAAGAATGATTGTGAACAAGCAGTTAAAAAGCATTACGATTATATTCATCTGTATCTAAGTGGTGTTGCACTCGTATTAGGCTTAAAATCACTTACGGTACTCTAAAAAATGCCTGAAATGAAAAAAAAAGTCAGTTAATGTAAAACTGTTCTCGTTCACCAATTAAAATGCCACCATGGTTGATGATGTCATTACATTACCATTGGTATGTATATCTAATTATATTTGTATCATTCTTCATTTACACATTTCATATTGACTCGCTCATCACCGATTTATTTATTACTATTTATTTATTTACTTTTAGTACATTGCACCAATTAAAGAGATTCTTATGAAAAGAAACAAGAACTTCACTCTACGTACTGAATTCATATTTATGTGTACTACAAACTGATTTTGAAATGAATAATCCACATATTCGTTGTCAGATTGTGGGCTGTGAAGTCAAGCGCCACCAAATTATAACATGGATCACAAATTGAACCAGTTATTTTATAATACAATTATTTCCCAAGAGATTCACTGGTGTACAATGTTCCCTTAACTATTGCTTTGGGGGGGGTGAGGAGGTTCAACCGATCACGATTTTTAAGTATAAAGTTGAGTATCATATACTGCGCTTCAAATATTCGGAATCTTTGCGAATTTGGAGGTGAAGCCCTTATTGCGTGAAACGGTGTTGAATAATCTACATTTTTAAGTTTTGAAGGAAAACCGAATCGGAAAAGGGTCGATGATCTTGTCGAGTGTAACTGGGGCGTCCCGCTCGAACTCTCCCTCGCTACTCTTAATTAAAGCACCCTCTTATTGGGGAAGGGGAACGGAAAGGGCGGGAGAAAATGAACTGCGGACTAATTAATTTACAAATTGGAGTCAGAGGTTTTAGAGATGTCAAGGGTTATGAAACAATCAGACACTACCGTGAATAAATAAGTAAAATAATACAAAAAGATTTAGTTTTGAATTAATTATCACATACCCATGTGTTATTTATTCTGTATTTTTCACGATGTTCCATAAAATTTAAAAATTAGATATGATTAATTATATCGTTAGTAACGAGTGCCTTCCAAAAACTTATGTTCGTTTGAACAATTAATGTTTCGATTTTTTATTCTCTATTAATCAAATACTTTTCAAATTTGTTGAAGTTTTAGATTACTTGCGTTTCTCCTTCATCTCTACATATATGCAAAGTTCTTGCATTTCCATTCTTCGTTGGTCAGCACGTAATGGAGTATCCTTATATACTTGTAGTTCTCAGGTACTTTGCGTGTGTCCGTCCATCACTCACTGTTAGACCTTTTTTTCGTTTCACCGTTTGAAGCTAGCGGGATGTATTTGACAGGTCTCAGTTTGCTAGTAGTGAACTGGTCAAATTAAAAAAAAAGAAACTTTAAATTAAGAAATATAAAATTATTCTAATTTCCCATTCAAAATAATTTAATTTATAATTGTTATATTTGGCACTTTAGTTTGTGAATGAACAAGAACAGACACGTGAATATTAACAAAATAATTTAATGTTAACCGCAGATGAACTTGCTGGCAGAGCAGTTTTTAAATTTGTTTTGCGAATATTCTGATAAACAGAGCTTCCATTCATACTTTGGATTATTTGCCACATTCTTTTTAGTATTTTCACTGCCTGGATTACTTCTCACGAACCAAACTGCAAGGTCCTGCGGAGGTGGCAGCACTATGAAGAGAGAAATTCCTGATAGGGTTTCGTGTAATTTTCACAATAGACATACCATTCGTTAGCGGGGAAAATTCCAGTTCATTCGCTCCTAGAGCTCGTAAGTTCACTCAAATTTTTTTTTTTTTTAATTCATTAGACGGGATCTGTCGTATTAGTTATACGTACTGAATCAAAATATTAAGGAGTGTCTCACACGCAACCGCATTCATGGAATGAAAACGTAGTAGCAGTAGTAGTTGGGCTAGTTTTGGTGTAATTGAGAGAGTAACAAGTAATTGTAATTAAAGTATAATGTTTACGTTTGAGGCGTTTAATGCTGCCGATCTTCATTTCTTTTCAAACTTCACCTCCAGCCAAAATCATTCCAGTCGCTTTCCCCTCATATTTCTTTCCTCGTCTTTCTCCTTACGTTCTTTCTTCAAATAGTAATCTTGTACTACCTTGTCTGTTATGCCTGTACCTACAATTTTTCGGTTTCATTATTGTCTTAGGCCTAACAGTTGCTCGAAAAGAAGCGGGAAAACAAATGAAATATATTTTTATTTGTTCGTTTTTCTTTCTTTTCGTGTAATTGTTACACACTCAGACTAAGGAGGTCTCTAAGAACCAAGTCGCAACTTTAATCTCACGACCTGTCTGCAGATTTATCTCCTGCCGCACGTAGCAAAAGCAGTGTACCTTCTTGCGCTGCTTTTAAATGAAACTAAGAGTTCTAGAAGCTCAAATGCAATTAATTCCTCAGGTGTCCCATGCAGGAGATACATTTTTTTGCGCAGCTTACGACATCGTGCACTTTCACACGTTCTTCAAAAGTACCTCTCCACAACAACACTCAAGTCATCAAGACAACCTGCGCTCTCTCTCTCTCTCTCTCTCTCTCTCTCTCTCTCTCTCTCTCTCTCTCTCTCTCTTTCTCTCTTTCTCTTTCTCTCTCTCTCTTTCTCTCTTTCTCTCTCTCTCTTTCTCTCTTTCTCTCTTTCTCTCTCTTTCTCTCTCTCTCATGGAACTTTCCCTCCATTTTCTAATTAAGCATTTGAAACATTAAGAATTTGAAACGTAAGAAAATTATACTTTAATAATACTCTGTTACTATGAACTTTTTGCCTTGTGCATTTGTAGTCATAACTTAGTTCCATAAATGTAAATAGATGTTCAATCTTTGTTTTATACAAGCTGACTTTTATAGACTTGACCAAGTTGTGAAATAACGTAGAGGAGAGGAGAGACGGTGGTGGACACGTGATATGGTGTCACGTCGAGCGAGGGAGCTTGAGAAGGAGGAGAATGGCGATGAGGAGGATGGCGATGAGGATGATGACGATGAGGATGATGACGATGAGGAGGGTGACGATGAGGAGGGTGACGATGAGGAGGGTGACGAGCGGTCACTGCCACACGCCGTGCGTGCGTGGGTGCGTGCGTGACGGCGGCGCGGCGCTTCAAAGCGTCCCCTCCCCACTCCCGCTCCCGCTCCCACCGCCTCCCGCGCACGTGTGGGCTGCGCCGCTTGCTTCAGCCTGGCGGCGAGGTCGTCAGCGACACGACCTCTCTCCGCAAAC
The DNA here is from genome assembly GCA_017312745.1 of Gryllus bimaculatus. Classification (NCBI taxonomy): domain Eukaryota; kingdom Metazoa; phylum Arthropoda; class Insecta; order Orthoptera; family Gryllidae; genus Gryllus; species Gryllus bimaculatus. Next base: position 2,656,340 of record BOPP01000069.1, on the reverse strand, counting down.
AAACCGCGGCAGCGGCGCGACGGCGACGGCGACGGCATGGCGGCGGTGGCGTGACTCACACGCGGGACGAGGTGAGGCGTGACGGGGGCGGGGCAGACCCGTGGCGCGACGCGACGCGGCGTGGCGTGGCGGGGCAGGCGTGCACGCGCGCGCGAGTGCACCGCGTGCGTGGGAACGTGCTCCAAGGTCTCGGCCGCCGCCGCCGCCGCCGCCACCTCAGCGCTGTGGTGGCTGTAGTGTTGGTGCCCTTTCCGCGAAGGACCCCGCCCCCGCGATGCAGCTGCCGGAAGCCGCCGCCAGGGAAGAGCAGGCGCGAGAATTCCACCTCGCACCCACGCTCGAGGGGCGGAGGCTTTCAGTGTATTGCTTGGCGCGCCTTTGGCTTCGTCTCTACAGCAGGCGCGCTGTCAACTGAACCATACGTCCATTCGTCGGCTAACGTAAAAAAAAAGACTCGTTTCCTCACGTTGATTAATTGAGCAGAATTCATCTTTATTTCTGTCTTTGTGACGGACCTTTATAACCGTTCTTCATTCTGTTTTAATTATGTTATATTTTTCACATTAATGCGAAACATTTGTTTCCAATTTCTCTGCATCGTATTAAATCACATTTACGAGAAGTAAATGAGTTTCGAAGCGAAGTGGAAGGTCAACTGTACTTCGATTTTCTGTTTATTATTACTTGCTACCATCGATTTTATAAAGGTCGATAATTTGAGAAAGGAAGTTTGTCAGTGCTGGCTGTTTCCTGGAATGACAGAACTTCAATATTCATGTGATAAGAACTTTACTTAAATACTCTCAAACGGTTGATAAATAGATGTCTTCCTTATTGCAATGTCAATACTAATCAAATAATCATATATTTTGCCTAGTAAACACTATATCCTACGTGGGTCATAAATTGTGAGTGGGCTGGTTTGTCAGCGCCAGATGTCAGTGAATTTGGAACATTGAATGACAACAATTAGAGACAGCTTAGTTGGTTTTCAAGCAGGATAGATTGCCTTCATTAACAAAGAGGTGAATATTACACGTTAACCTGAAACAATATACGGTATTTAAGCCAGCAAAGGAAATTCTTAAATCTTATTGTAATTATATACATCTTTTTCGTTCGTACGACTCTTCCTCTGTATCTGTCCCTATAGCGTGTGGTTTCTTTCCGCACCCTCCACATTTCCACCGTCGTCGTATCACCGAGCGAGCACGATTCCAGGACAGACGACCCAGCTGGCGCTGGGGCAGCCATTAGCGTGACGAGGGGAGCGCACAGGGGCGTCGACAGGTCCGGGGAGCGTTCATCCCCCGCATAATGGGGCGTCTGTGCGCGACGGCGGCGGGCGCCGCGCCGCCGGGGGCGGGGCCATCGGGGTGGCTGAGGGAGGCAGGGATCGGGCGGGGCGATGGGTTTCCCTGCAGAGAACGGAACCCGGAGTAAGCCGCTCGACTGTGATGGATGAGGATCAAAACGGTCGCGCCTCCCGGCAAGCAGGTGTGTGGCGGCCTCGTTTCGTGCCGAGGACCGAATCATGTCGAGCTGTCAGAAGAAGCTTCAAGAATGCCCCCTCCGCTTCTGATCATTCGTAGAGTTCTATTGTGCGCAAGGGTCGTGTCATAATTGTTCTTCTTTCTTCCCCTCGACGGATTTCATTCGCTGTGAAAGTGCAGCTGTAAATATGTCGGCTGGGACGAAAAAGTTACAAAATAATGTATAAAATGTCTGCTTGTATGTAATGTATAAAATGTTTGCCAGGGGTGGAAATATTTGTGGTGTGCATTGCTCTCTGCATAGATTCGTCAGTTGTCTCAAAACCTTTTATATTATCTTTTCTGAATATAATATAATATAATATAATAAGAACTAGAATAGATTTTGCAAATAGGAGAACTATTATTTCAATGCTCAGTTTTCCGTTTTACCGTTCTACGTGTTCGAATGAAAGTCGAGTAAATATCGCAGCGCGAGGAGTTCGAGAAAGTGAAATACGAGCGGAAGTGGTCTGGCCTCCTATCGGTCCTTCTGCTTGAAATGGCCGGAAGATAAAGCGACTGCTGTTCTCCAGACGGAAGTGCGAGTCACCGGCACTTGTTCGTTCATGAAGCTCCCGCTGTGCAGCCCCTGCCGCCGCTCGCGCCGCTGGCGCTCAAGTGCTCTGTATTGTTCTCTAGGCGCATCTTCTTTTCCAACCAGGGGCATCTAGAAAGTATTTGATGGAGGGGGCAATTTTATTTCGGATCACCCATAAATGTTTTTTAGATGATATTTTTGTAATTGTTTGCTTGAAATAAATTTGCTTAAAATATAATATAGATAAAAAGAAATACTTATAGATGTGATACATTCTATATGTGATAATTATTTTGAATAAATTTACTAAAATTACAAGAATTTTGGTTGTAGTGAGGAGAGCATTGTACCCTTGTTCCCCCCTCTTTGGATCCGCTGTGTTTTGACGACGTTATTGCAATGGTCAGTGCATCTCCACGCAAGGGCATGTGTCATCTTCAAAATTTACAGAATTAAAGAAAAACGTTGATATTTTAAGTATCTCTGTATTTATGTTTGTAGCTCTTTCATTGTGTATTATGTAGCGAAAGAAAGAAATCTGTACCCCCCTCCGTCTGCTTCTGGTCCTCAACCAGATTTTGTGCTGCCATCAATACAGTGTATTCGAAGGGCTTTTTGAGCCAATGACAAGACAAGCAACATCAATATCAACAGGCCTCCCACTACTCCTAAATGCTAACATCTCGATTTTGGTAAAAGTCTTTCCTCACTGTGTACGTGTTGTTTATATTTATGTAAGGCTGCAGGTCACAAGATGAGCCCATTTCGTTCGAAATCGGGATGTTGGTCTGCGGTTGCTGTGTCCTTATCTTGCTTCTGCTCCAAACCCTTCATTTCCACCGCTGCAGATTTATCGGAAGGCAGAGCCTAGACGCCATGACTTGTATGACGTAAGCGCTGCACGTAACTCATTACGAACCCTCTCCGTAGCGTGCTGCGGGGCCTTTCGCCAGGAGCGGCGGAGGGGGTCTGGCGCTAGGAGCGACACGGGGCGTCCCGACGCGACGCGACGCGACGCGACGCGGCGCCGCCCGCACGCGCGACGAGGCGTTACGCGAGGCGCGCGCCGCGCATTCCGAGGTGCCTTCCGAACACCCTCTCCTCCATGGCGCACTCGCGTCCTGCATTACACATGGTGTTGCGTCCACATTCCACTCGACCCACCCCAACACTCTCCAGCCTTGTTTCAACCGACCTCACTTGACTTGACTTGACTCGACCCGACTCAACCCGACCCGACCCGACTCGACTCGACTCGACCCGACCCGACTCAACCCGACCCGACCCGACTCGACTCGACCCGACTCGACCCGATCCGACCCGAACAGGCCCGACCCCGGTAGACCCGACCCCAATAGACCCGACCCCGACAGACCCGACCCCGCTCCATCCAATCCCCCATGACCCATCGCACCTCGGTGCACTCACGACTCATCTCGGTGTACTCGCATCTTCCCGCGACTTCCCAACGCATCCCGTACTGGCCTGTCCTTCCCCGTTTTCCCCCACGCACTCCAAATCCTGCTCCGCCCCGTCACTTCATCCTACTTCACCTCGCACAGCTTCGTCGTGCCCCGTTTCCTTCTCGCTTTGACACGCCCTCCTCCTCCTTCCTTCCTGTGCTCCTTCTTGCCTCTCCGGTTTTCGTTTGTCTCCTTTCGCCTCTCCGTTCCTTGTGTGCGTTGAACAGCCTGTCGGAGGCACGACTGGGGAGGTTGGGTTTAGCTTGTAGTTCCGGGTTTTAATTCCCTGCGCGTTTTTAAACGGGAGAGTGCACCGGCAGGCGTGCTTCCAGAAATGAAGAAGAGAAACATGATGTAGATGAAAACTTGCTTCTCTTACTCAGGATGACTAAAACATTACGCCCCGGAAGCGAACACGTATCATTGTAAAAATTGGTATGTGTGGATTTAAACATTTTGTAATAAAATCAGTGATGCCCGTGTGTGCCTTCTCACAGAACTGATTATTTAGCATATAATGCACTTTTGCTAACGCTTCCAGGTACAATTTTAATTGCTTGGAATTGCATTATATTGTGAATGGAAGTAATTACCTATAAATGCATGTTAAATTCAAAGTATCGATTGCATTTTAGCCTATATTTGCAACTATGGTATCGTCTGTGTTGTCAGGTTTTCGGAATGTTTCTCTTCATCCCTTGGAAAAATGCTTTCCCTCTTCTGTACACTAAATGTAGTTTTTTTATCCATTTCCGAATGTTTTACATTACGTTTTAATTATTTTTGGCTAATAAATTAATACTTACAAAGTATAAAATATTTTAATAACAAATTAAATTGATGTTATAACCTTTTTGCTAAAATATTTTTCGTATGCAATATTCTTTTTAAGACAACTGAAAGGGTCGTTTCCTCAACTTGGCGCATGCCTTCAGAATATCAACTCAATTGGCACTTCGCATAGTGCATAAATATACCGTAGTAATTCCACTGAAGACAATCGGCTCTTTTTTGAAGCAACAATGCCTGCATTATTATTTCCCCTCACTCCCTATTTCTTGCTCATTAAGTCGTTCCCGGAGCACTGATATCACAATAGCGGCGCATTCAAACGCAGCGTTGCCCAAGCGTTCATTGACACGGCGACATGCCGTAACTGCGCTCAGGATACAGTCATCCCGTGAAATAGAAGCCGTAAAACTCTTTTCCTCTGTGCCGCGCTCATTTATCGTGATTTAGCTGACAGGTCTCTCCACCTCTCCGGCCATTTGCTCGTTTGCGGCGCGACGCCCGCGTCGCTCACCCCCCACCCCACCTCCGCCCCG
>BOPP01000069.1:2613519-2623763 GCA_017312745.1 Gryllus bimaculatus | reverse complement strand
AGAGAGAGAGAAGGGGAGAGAGAGAGAAGGCGAGAGAGAGAGAGAAGGGAGAGAGAGAGAGGAAGGGAGCGAGAGAGAGAAGGAAGGAGGAGAGAAGAAGCCATGAGAGAGGGAGAGGAGAGAGAAGAGAGGACAGAGAGAGAGAAGGGAAGGGGAAGAGAGAGAGAAGAGGCGAGAGAGAGAGAGAAGGGTAAGGGAGAGAGGTAGAGGGAGAGAGGAGAGAGGAGATAAGTGAGAAGGAAGAGAGAGAGAGGAGGGAAGAGAAGCGATGACGAGCAGGTAAGAGGAGGCGGCCCGGTGGTGGGGTATCGAAGCCTCGGCCGCGTTTTGACGCTGACGCAGGAGATGAGATAAGGCCACACTCCCGCCGACACCCTTGATTAATTCCAGGCCCGTTGCCGCCGCTAATCGTTGCGGAGGGCGGGGAGGAGGCGCGGGGCGGTGGCAAAAAGCGGCGTGGGCGAGCAGGAGGAAAGGCAGAGGGAGGCGGTAGTGGGCGAAGACTGCGGCCTCCTATGACGGATGTGCTCTCTGCCATGCTGCCGCTCGAGCCCAGTGTTGCTTGTGGCCGCCCGCATCTCTCCCACCCCTCCTTCCCCGCCCGCCGGTAGGGCTGCTGACAATGCGTGAAAGCGATTGCAAGTAGGATTTCCGTCGCGAGACAACCAAACGGATTAACAGCGTGATTGCTCATCGGCGTTCTATCACCCAGCTCGGTTAAATGTCACTCTCTGAGAGAGCTACGTCAATGCTAGTCAGGATGCCTTACTTTTGTTTTTTTTTCAAATTTACAATTTATTCTACTTTAATGCATCACGATAATGTTTCACGTTGGTATGTGCTTTATTATAAATGCTTTACTTAACATATATCTTAATCCAAAAAATGTCATGAGTAAATTGTTATTTTTAGTTTCTGTGGCGTCTACGAGTTCATCAGTCGTATTCTGCTCATATGGTAGAATGTGTGGTAAAAATTAAATACGATTTATTTTAATTTTGTGATTAACGCATTACGTATTGTCAATCCCAGTTCAGGCTTGTACGGAAAGAACAAGTGGTTCTTGGAAGATCGAAAATGCCCATCCACGCAGAGTGCCATATGGGTATTCGCTACGTCAAACACTCTCACAACACACTCCCGCGGGATTCGCAACACAGCGACGCGTGAGGGGCGATGGTGGCGTGGCGAGGGGTTCAGGGATGGTTACGTCGACCGCCCAGTCGCTCGAAAGTGCGACTTGAGGAGAGCGTGGACCAGATTCGGCTAGTGGCTCGCGTCTCGGCGGCCGCGCTATGCATCAGCTGTTGACGAGCGTGATGCCCGCCTCGGTCGAAGTCCTTCCCCCCCGCACTCTGCCGCCCCGACCGTCCGCCCACCCGCTCCGCGCCGCCCTACCCGCCCCAACACCCTCGTCCAATTATCAAACCCAGCTCCGCTCGTCCATATCTCAGTAGAGCCAAGTCGTCCGTCCGCTCCGTCCCGCCGCGTCGTGCTATTTGCCCACGCCACCAGTACTCCATTGCCCCCCCCCCGTCCATCTCCTCCACACCACGATCTCACGCCTTCCCACATGCCCCGACCTTACGCACCCGCCCCGGCCCCCGCCACGGTCCGGCTCGGTGCCGCCAAGTCCGCCACGCCCGCCCCGCCCCCGCCTCGCCCCCCATCGCCTCGCCCGCCTCCCGCCCTCGCTGCCCCGCCTCGGCCCGCTCGCCTCGCCCCGCCTCGCCCCTCTCGCTCTCCCGTTCTCGCCTCGCCCGTCTCGCTTCGCCGTCTACAGCCTCGCCCCGTCTCGCTCGCCCCGATCTCGCCTCGCCCCGTCTCGCCCCGTCTCGCCCCGCATCGCCTCGTCCTCGCTCGCCTCGCCTCGCCCTCGCCTCGCTTCGCCTTCGCTCGCCTCGCCTCGCTCGCCCTCGCGCATCGTCCCTCGGCCCGCCGGTCCTCGCCTCGCCTCGGCCATCGCCTCGCCTCGCCTTGCCCTACGCCTCGCCTGCGCCTACGCCTCGAGCCGCGCCCTCGCCCCCTGACCTCGCCTATGCGCCTCCTCGCCTCGCGACCTCGCTCGACTCGCTCGGCCTGCCTCGCACCTCGCTCGCCCCGCCTCGCGCCTAGCCTTCGCCCCGCCTTTTCCCGCCCGCCTCGCCCATCTATCCAGCCTACTCCCTGCCCCGTTCGTTCGTACCGCCTCTACGCCCCCGTCCACCCCATCCCTGCCTCGCCTTGTACGCTACTGCCCCACCAGCCCTCCCGCCCCGCTTCAGCTAAGAGGTTCTTGCCTGCCCGCCCGCCCCCGCCCGCCCCAACGCTCCGCTTCATCCTGGAAGGTGGGCTTCAGAGCGACCGCATGCAACTGCGCGATAATAAGGATGGCGACGGTGAGAGAGCGATCTGCAAAGAGAGCGCGGCTGCAGTAAATCACGGCGTGCGCGGCGGGCGCGAGGGCACAAGGGGCGCTTTCGCCTGCGGACTGTTTGGGGATTGCAGCTAGTCAGTCATAGCGGACTCCACGTGAAGAGAGTCCACACGAATGGAATTCTCCGCACCCCGGGAGGACTGGATGTTAACTGAGGTCGAGCCGTTTCAAGGCACCGCGTCTAAGGGGAAATATCCACGAACACTGAGAAATAAAAAAAAAAAATATATTGGCCCAAAGTATATCGTTTCTATATGAGAAATGAAATTTAGAAATAATGTTATGATCACCAATGCAAATAATTGTCCAATATGCATTTTGCTCACTAATTTCGTATTTTTTGTTAAAAGAATAAATTAATTAATGATATAATTAAGTGATGACATATTTAAAAAAATGCAAGTTAAATACGTATGTAACTATTTTTCCTACTTCTCGGACTTCATCCATAACTTTATAAGTCAGACCGGATGCCTTCGCGGCACATTTTGTTCTCTCCTTTGCTTCATAATTATTCAAGTTAATCGACACTATACGAATCTCGTAAAATGTAAACACTGAAGTCTGCGAGCGCCACCGCAGCAGAATACAGAATGAGAAATGATATCCCGTGCGTATACGTACTTCAAAGATACTTTCGTTCTCCTTTTCATCTCCCTACGGAACTGTAACATATGTGTTACTGCAAAGGATGGCAAGGAAATTGTTCAGGCCACAGAGAGAAGTAATGAATGGGGTTAGCATACAGTTCACCAGTTCACACCAGCCACAAGCAAGCTTCCGCTAAAGAAAATAATGTCACGATTTTGGTGAAATTGTAGCTTATCTTCTTCTGTCCCAAGCGCTTCGAATGATTTTTATTAAATCTGTTCGCACTTAATGTAATGAACACCGCCATGCGGTGAGTACTAGACATGCTGCATAATTCACAATCCCTATTGTGGCATACAACTTGCCCCTGCTGTTGTTATAAAAGAGTTTCTCAAAAAAAAATATTTAATCTTCCATTTCGCATCTATTTTCTTTGTCTATCCCTTAATGTTTTCATGAACTAATTGAGCAAGAGTGAAAGCAAGTTCCTGAAGTAATGGTCGACGGCGTTTGAACTTCCTAAAACTTTAATTGGGGGAACACTAACTTCCTGAAATTAATTCCACGAGTGAGGATTTGATATCGATAAAGACCCTAAGAGTAGAGCGGAAGTTGTAGTTCTGAGAGTTGCGTGTTGTGCTGCGTAGTAGTGGACATTCCAATCTAGCGCGAGTTCGCCCTGTGGTGTTCGCATGGTCTGCTTACGGTTCTCCGTTGGGGCCCGGCTTGTGCGAGGGCGCGGTGCCGCACCAGCGCTGCGCGTGTCTTCCATCGCCCCCCGCGTCCGCACCGCACGAGCAGCCCCCGTGCCTTCCCCCGCCCCGCGCATCCGCTATGTATAGTCTCTATATAGCCGAGTTAGTCGAAACTTGCGCGGAAGTTGGCCGGCGCAGTTGGCGGGCGCCCGTGTGTTGGTCGGGGAGGCAGGTCGTCGTGCCTGGGGAGGAGTGGGTGGAGGAGGAGGGGCGGATGCAGGAGAGTTCCGCCATGTTGCGTGCAACACATTCGCCCCTCTCCTTGCCCCTCGGTTGCGGCGCGCGCACGCGCACCGCGTGAAGCCGCCAAGGCAGGCAGACAGGCTAGGCGTACGTACGTCGTAGTGTGAGTGCAATGCGTGTGTTCGCGAGAGGAGCGTGCGCGTCCACTGACTGCGGCTCTGTGTTTTTGTACAAAGCTTTTTCGAGAATCGGCGCAGCCGGGGAGTCGGAGAACGGATATGGTTGTGGGAGGCGGGAAGGAAGCGGCGGCAGACACGAGAACATTTCTATTGGCTTGGAATGCTGTGTTGCCGCCTGGAAAGTAAACAGGTGATGAGCACAATAGGACGGTGAGCAAGCGTAGAAGCACGCCTCCCTCGCCCTCGCCCTCCCCTCGCTCTCGCCCTCAGCCCTCGCCCTCGGCCCCCGGCCTCGCCCCGCCCCCGCCCTCGCCCCCGCCCCCTCGCCCCTCGCCCTCGCGCTCGCCTCGCCCTTCGCCCTCGCCCTCGCCTCGCCCCTCGCCCCCGATCTTTCCCCCGCGGATTCGCACTCGCACTCGCAATTGGACTCGTTGACGCCCTTGCTCTCGCTTCGCTTCACTCTCGCCCCTTCGCCCTTGCTCTTGCAGGGAGGAGTTGTGGGCTTCGCCAGACCAAATGCAGTTGGAGAACGCAGGGAAAAGTGGGCAGAAGGCAGCGGTGGCGGAGTCAGTCGGTTTCGTTGTGGAGGTCGGCCCCAGGAGGATGTTTTGGAACGTATTGGAGAAGGTTTCGCCGCGGAGAACAGAGGGGGGAAAGAGGCACTTGCGCGCGCCCTCCCGCGGCTGTTTGCCTCGAACGCGCGCCGGGGTAAAGCGAGGGTGAAGCGAGGGTGAAGCGAGGGTGAAGCGTGGGTGAAGCGAGGGTGAAGCGAGGGTGAAGCGAGGGTGAAGCGAGGGCGAAGCGAGGGCGAAGCGAGGGCGAAGCAAGGGCGAAGCGAGGGCGAAGCGAGGGCGAAGCGAGGCAGGACGGGACGGCGCTGGACGGTGCGGGACTGTCCTGGACTGGACGAGCTGAGGCGTGGTGAGGCGAGGCGAGACGAGGCGGAGGTCGACGAGACGAGGCCGAGCGCGCGGCTTTTCGGCGACCCCTGACCGCAGCCGGCCCGTGCGGACGCGTCCGTCGCCTTAATCTCATTAGAGAGCGCAAACAGTGCGGGCGAGGTTGCGCGGAGCGACCGTCTGGCCGCGCCACAGGGCTCCTGCGCGCGGAAATTTCCCCTATGTGAGGGGCGGCAGCCGTAAAATGGAGCGTCCGGACTTCGAAAGGGCAGCGTTGTACCTAATTATCGAACAATGTTGGCGTTCTGACGTGTTCGTTTACAGTTATACTGGAAGTAATAAGAAAGTGCATAACCATTGGGGCATCGCTCTAGATTTAAAATGTCGATAGTATAAGGGTAGCCAGATTATTTCCAAATGAGGTCTGCACTGCATGTAAAAATTCATCGGCGGTGTGACTATCACAGCTGGTTGTTAAAAGAATGGTGCCATAGACTTAGTGAACAATTACTGTTGAGGTGCCTGAATTACTTTCATTTAATGAATGTAAGCTCTTTGTGCGGTCATATCAGTAATTTTTTATAATATCGCTGAGGTGTTTTGAATTATCATTTACTGAACCTTTGTGGGTAATGAAATATGATCATTGTATTAATTTACTTTCGTTTTTAATTATTTAAATTTTATTCACGCGCATTATTCCGTATTGTAATGTATTATAATTCATTTAATTTTACTTGGAGAGAAATTTGCATTAATAAATATTTGAATTATTATAATAAAAACGATGTAAAGCATGTTAACTACGCTGTACCGCATATGATTATGAACGATTACATAATCGAATAAAAGAAACTATTTTGGAGATCAGTGATCTGCTTTGGTCTGATTTTGAAGTAGGACCTGTTTCGTTTCTCGTAATGTTCATGACTGCATTATAACTTCACGTTTGTATGTTATCAGCATTATTACAAATAATAATAATAATAATAATAATAATAATAATAATAGTAATAATAATAATAATAACAGAATTATTCATTACACTTCAATATGGTGAGTTCTGATTTTAATAGATGATATTTAAAAGTATAAAATTATGTTATCGTACTGTATTTCGTAATCTATCTCTAGAATGTGATTCTTGGCATTTGTGAAGCAATAATACCAGTTTTTATTCTTGAAATACTTGCAACATCTTGTACAGAAATTGGATAATCTGTGAAAACATCTTTACTTCTCTCCGGCTGTATGATGAACAGAGGATTTGTATATTGATTCGTTTCAAAAAGAGATTCCTTAACAATCCATTTTGAGAGAAGAATTTATATTATTTATATAGTAAGGTAAGGTAAGAGCCTCGCCATATCAATAAAGATATATTATTAGGTACTCATTGTCTAACTGGTTTCGAGTGGCTAGTCTAGTAACTAGTCCCCCACTGAGATGGAACGAGATGCGAAATTAGTAAGTAGTTAAACGATGTAGTAGTTAGTTACAATCAATAATCCCTTTACCCTACAATAACCTACACATTTCGAGGCAAATCGCATAGTTGATCTGTCAAAGCGATGAAAACAGGAAAGGAGGATTCGGAGAAAACGAAGGGGACTGCGCGTTCATTGATCTCGAAATGCTGGCGGAGTCAGTGTCCCTTCCACATGTCGAGCGATCCCGATAAGGGCTTACCGTTTTAATGCCTGGGGGACCGAGAAAGTTGTTATCGCCTTCGCGCGACGATAAAGCGACGCCGGGGCGAGGAAGCACCGATCGCCTACCCGCGTGCGCGTTGCCCGCGCGGCTCTTTCGTTGTTTTTGCGCCGGGACATTACCATAGGACAGAACTTTTTATTTTTACAGAATAAACGGGCCGGGTTTTCGTTTTTCTTCTTCTTTTTTTTTCTTTTCTTTTTTTTCTTGTTTTTTCTTTTTCTTCTTCTTCTTCTTCTTCTTCTTCTTCGTCTTCTTCTTCTTCTTCTTCTTCTTCTTCTTCTTCTTCTTCTTCTTCTTCTTCTTCTTCTTCTTTGGCCGCCCGCAGCGGCGACGGAGGGCGCGCCGCGCGGGCGGGAGACGGACTGCTTGGGAGGCCCGGAATGTCGCCCCGACATGACGGGTTCAGCGGCATTTTTCGTAGTAGATTCCACGCGTTGCGTCCAACCCCGTTGCGCCGACTTGTTCTTTGTCGCGATGTCTCCTTGGCCGCGGTAGGCGGAGCGGGCTGCAGATGGATATGCTGCCGCCTGCGAGAGGTAGAGTTGGCCTCCGGATGATTGAATTGAATTGAATTGAATTGAATTTGCCTTATTTTACGTGGCGAGACTCTGGCCATCAGGCCCGCTCTTCCGTCTGACCACGCAAATTTCGCTACGCTCCTTTCGCCAACTAGGAGAGAAAGGAGGTATTTCTTGGGCGAGAAACAGGCGATTTGAATTTAGCTCAGAGGCGTCATTTAGGCTTGAGGATCTTTTACATGCAAGTAAATCTACGAACATGGGACAGCCGGCTTTACTTCCCCTCCGATGGAAGGCGTACGAAGGATTTTTTCGCCCTTAAAAATCCACGGCTTCGATCGGGTTTGCCAACTTGGGTACAACAGTCCAGTACGCTAACCGTTACACCATCGCCGCCGCAAATTGATTCGCAAGACATTTTAGAAAAATGAAAAGAGTAAAATATCCTGCTTATATTTTACTTATAATTACGAACGTTATACTTTTGACAAAGAATTTGTACGGTCGGGGAATAGTTAGAGTGGTTGAGTTTAAAAATGTGTATGAACATTTATCGAGAAGCGTTTATGGTTAGATTCTTTCATCGTACTTCTGAAATGATGACATCCACTCAACGATACATCTCTAGAAATAATTGCTGGAATGCAATCCCATTAAATTACCCCTTGACATTTATACCAAAAACGATCAATTAATTCACTGTGCGCAACATTTTTTTTCGAAATAGTTACTAGTGCTTTGAAACCAATAGCGATTCCAATTCATATTAAACGTCATTTTGTTAAACCACAATCCCGTTCTGTTCATTCATAATTATTTTTTACGTCCATTAATTAAATGTTAAATCCCTGAATTGAATATCACTTTTTATTACTAATAAGCTAGTTGCAATTGATTTAAGAATTAATTAACAATTGGCACTCCAGTTTTTTTGGTGTTTAATTTCTTTATTGGATATTCGAAATAACGAATGATTTATTGAATGCGTTCAGTGTTAGAATTTTTCTAAATGCATTGTAGCCAAGCCACTTTCATTCTATTAGAAGCGAAGAGTATAGCAAGGTTATGATGAAGAAGGTTAAGATAAAAAATGTGTATATAGACTGCACATGTGTGCAGTCTATATGTGAGTTTTCTGTTGTTTTACCCCAGATTTATCTGCAACGAAACAATTTACTTTCTTTTCATTTTATTGATTTAAACTTTCTGTGATCCATACATTACTACATTACCTTGTTTGTATAATATTTCATACTACTGCCTTATTAACTGTTGCAAACAGAGTTGAATTGTTGCATAGTTGTTAGCGGTTTTTTGTCTTTCTGAAGATAACGGGAAGTAGAACAACAGAAAAAGACTCGTCAAGAAATAAATTTTAATTAAATCATAAAAGATACCTTTTAAGACGTATTCATGAAATGTAATAACATTATCATTCGCAATTGATTTTGGTAATTAATATCCGGAATAGCGTACGATGTATCATAGATTTTTAATACGGATCATGCAAAGATATTTTATTTTCTGGGCTAAACTCCACTCCTGAACTCCAGAAATCCAAACAGCTGGCGTCGCTAGCCGCATTGCTTAATTACGCTCCCTGAAGTCATGGAATTTAAGTAATTCGAGAAACCGAGAATTCCTAGTTGAGTGACCGTCTGCGTACCCCGGTTTCTAACGGCGCCGTGACGAGACAGAAATAGAAAAAAACATAATGGAGGATTACTCAAACTCCATACGCTACAAGGGTTTGGAGACGCCTTGCGTCGACGATGAAGCAACAATTTTTAAAAAAATATTTTTTTTTGAATCTTTACCATCAACTTCTTACTTAATTATCATTCGAATAATCATAAGAAGATACGATTTGAATTAAACTGACTTGCCATGCGATGTTATTTATAGATAGTTTAGTTTTTGATTAAACATGATTTTGTGATGTGGATTTTAACATCATTGATGGTTCTTAAATCACGAAGCATTCTATTTTTGAAAGATAACAAGTTGTAATGTAATCCTTCGAATATTAGGGAAGTAAACAAGTTAGATGAGTTGAATACTTATGGAGGCAGTAGTACACACCTGTAGCGGCTGCGACATTAGCAAACAGTACTAGTCCTGTTGCGAGTTCAATGCAACTAGTTCTTTCTTCCTCTCTAAGGAACGACCTGTCTCTATCATCTCCATGGTCATTCTCCTGTCAGGCGCGCCCATCACATATGCCCCGCCACCAGCACCACTGTCACCGGCATCACCGCACCAGCATCAGTACCACCGCCACCACCATCACCACCGCCGCCGCCACCACCACCACCACCACCACCCGACGTTGGGACATTCACACACAACGGTTGCCCCTCCGAAGCTGCTGGCAGAAATAAATTGTGAAATTATATCTCTGGACGTAAAATATAATTTCCTTCAACATTTGTATGGGTCAGAAGAAGTTTCAATGCATGCTTTGATACACAATATAAGTAAGTACGTGTGAATAAGGTGAATTTTCCCCCTCCGTTATAATAAAAATAATGAATATTTAACGATAGAACATAAGATGATCTTGAAGTCAGGATATAATTCAAGTTTGGTTGGGGTACGTTGTTCAAATATTTAATGCTTTTCGTCTATGTATTTATTTTATTTATTATCTATTATATACTATATAAATTATATTATATTATATATATATATATATAATATATATATATATAATTTTTTATCGAAGAAAATCACAGGAAGAGTAAACCATCTCAGAGGCAGACGGACGCTAGAATTCTCACGCACATACAGCGCTGATTTCGACGTAACTGTCAGCTGTGTCGAAATTTTTGCTGCTGTCGCAGTGGAACAGTAGGACTCTCCGGTCGAGGCCACTGGAGTGACGTCAGTTCAATGCCCTGAGCCACCTTTGCCAGCGATTTCATCGATGATCGCGAAGTTTGTTACTGCGATTGTAAAGCTGACGAGTGTGCGGGGGGAGTCGTATGGCC
>BOPP01000069.1:2587655-2613494 GCA_017312745.1 Gryllus bimaculatus | reverse complement strand
GCCCCGCCGCCACCACCTCATCGTCCACTAGCACCATCGTCACCAGAACAATCGTCAACCAGCAACCACCGGCCCACCGCCGGCCACACCGGTCCCACGCGCCAACGGCACGCGCCACGCAGCATCACCACCACTACAACCACAACACCACCACACCGGCCGCCGCCGCCTCCACCATCACCACCTCCGTAGGAGACTGTACAATCGTTATTTGCTTGCCTTTTGAATCATACGTGCACGAATATCCGCATTACATCGATCACCTCCAGTTTCAATCGCCACTTCCTCCTCCAGTACCTGCACTACATGCGCCTCCACCCCGCCCGCGATGTCCTCCCCCCCGCCCCATCTGTCAGCCTGTCGCTCGGCCCCTAGATCGATGGATTGCGCCCCGCCGCCCGCCCGCCGCCGCCCCGCCCGCCGCCCTGCGCTCACCTCGCGCGGTCGGGAAGTGCTTGCTAATCGCTGTATAAATATGCAGCAGGTGTTTTTGGCTCGTTCCGTCCAATTGCGCTGAGCCGCATCTCCAATAAATTAAACATTTATGGAAGGCCTGCAACGACCGAGGCCGCGGCGGCGGCGCACAGGCCAGTAGCGGCCACGGCGTCGGAGCAACAAGTATAAGCTGAGCTGCCGCCGCCCGCCAGCTGCATGAATGAATCACATGAATGAGGCGACTAGAACGGCTCACCCCCCCCCCCCTTCCCATGCAGGCCATTGCGCGCCAACCGCTCTTCAACAGCTTCCGTTCTGCATTGGCTAGCTGGGACGCGACGCGCCTTTTCATCAAATTGGACCATTAGATATGCGCCCTCGCTAAGTGTTAAACACTGCTCCTCATTCGATTTTTGTCTCTGCGTTTGTGTTTCGAAAAGGGAAATTTTTTTGCCCCCAAAAACTTTGAGAGTTTGCCCTTTGGTGCTCGTACCTACAACTAGTTTATTGTTTGGCGCATGGTGGCTGTTTTCATTTGAAAATATTTTTATTTATGCTATTCACGTTTCATAATAAAAATAAATTTTAAACGTAGCACAGTTGCATGGCAAACATCTACCTTCGGTTATAAAGTGTTTTAAATGTATCGATAAAAGCTTATTTTTTTCAATTTTTAATTAGCAAAATTATACTTAATTTTTTGGACATCATGTGAGTCAGATTCGAAACGTATTCTGTTGTGTCGAGCAGGCTGAATTGTAATTCACAGCGTTCCACTAGTGGAGGTGTGTTGAAAACCGTAAAAGCAGCAGAAATTTTGAGAAATCTTGATTAGAATAGAACAACAATATCTTATTGACGATCATTTGTTTTGGTCGATAGGAAATGAATGAAGCTATTGATCACCTCCTGAACGTGCCTTATCACTTTCAGAAAAAACGCGTTTTAGGTGTATAACATCCTCCCCTTAAAAGATCCTTTGGAGTATTCTCATAAAATGTTTCTGTATAGCGAAAAAATTCTCAATAATTGTCTGGCCTGTAGACAGGTCGCGTCGAATAACACCAATTTTCTCCGGAAAGGTGGGAACGAAGTGGGTCTAACCGTAAGTAACGGGCGGCCGGAACGCCGAGCAGTTTTGCCCGCTTACTCTAAGTAACTGCGAGAAACGAAGGTGATATTAGGTTACCATCGGTCGTTACGTTTAAAAAGTCTTCTTGGTAACGTGTATTGGATTGCTAAGCGTAGTGGAATAACTAGGTTTGTGTGTAGTGTTCCTAAATCGTTATTTAAATGTCGTTCTTAATGCAAAAGGTGAGTAGATAAGTACACATACAATCGCAAAATACAATAGGCAATTTGTTGCCGTCGCGAAAAAACAAAAAACAAAAAAAACAAATACAAAAAGCAATTGGAGTCATCATTAGGGCGGTGTTGTGGTGTATCGCGTTGGGGGACAGGCCATTTCCCCCCCGCCCGGCCCGGGAAATGGGGCCCCCTTTGGTAGCCTGCGGCAGCGGCGGGTGCGGGGGCGGAGCGGGGGCGGTGGGCCGGCTCTGCTGAATTGGACGCGGGCATTGACTTTTCCGCGCGGGGGCCGCTCGCCTCGCCACCCCACCGCCCGCCCCCACCGCCGGTCTTTTACGCCGCAGGCCTTCGGGGAGAGAGACGCGGGCGCCGGCAAACCTCCCCCCCCCCCCCGCGCCCTGCGCTGACTGCCGCCATCAAGCGATCCCCATCGACCCGCCCCGCCCTCTGCGCGTGCCGGCCCGCCCGCGCCCCCCTTTATCCGTTTCGTCGTTATCTGTTATATTTCAGTACCCCGTTGTCTCTACGCTTTTTTGCACGCTAATTCCGTCTCCTCGCGAGCTGTGTAGATATCCTCGCTAGCACACGTGTACTGATGCCCCGTACGCTTGTTTTCCAGCAACGGTTTCTGGCCAACTAGCACGGTTCAATATCTTCGTCCTTCCAGCCTTCTCGTTCTCTGAGCGCCGGTCGACCCTGCCCCCACCGGTTTTTCGCTTCCCCTGGGGCTTTTCCTTCCAAACCCGCGTCCCTGCCCGTTTCCCTCTGACATCGTCTCGACCCCCCACCCCCCAGCCGCTGAAACGATTGCCCCGATGCGCCCCCTCCTTTGCCACTGCGCCCAGTCGTTCCGCCGCCGCGCACGGCTGCGTTGCGCGCGCTTAATCGAAATTCCCTGATAAAGCTTCCCCCGCCGCCCGCCCGACGCGCGCCCGATCCCTGCCACGCCTTCTCTTGCTGAAGCGCTATTACAGCGGCCGCGCGTGTGAAACTACGCCGGCGCGGAACGACAATCCCGCATTGACTGATTTCAGATTCCTCGGAAGCGACTGCTATCTTTCGGTCGGTTTAATCGACATTTCGGTAAACATGCCCTCACACGTTTTGGGAATTCACCACACGGTTGCCCCTCCGAAGCTCTGGCAGAGAATAAATTGTGAAATAATATCTTCTGACGTAAAATATATTTCCTTCACATTTGTATGGGTCAGAAGAAGTTTCAATGCATGCTTTGATACACAATATAAAGTTAAAGTACGTGTGAATAAGGTGAATTTCCCCCCTCCCGTTATAATAAAAATAATGAATATTTAACGATAGAACATAAGATGATCTCTTGAAGTCAGGAATATAATTTCAAGTTTGGTTGGGGTACGTTGTTTCAAATATTTAATGCTTTTCGTCTATGTATTTATTTTATTTATTATCTATTATATACTATATTAAATTATATATATATATTATATATATAATATTATATATATATAATTTTTTATCGAAGAAATCACAGAAGAGTACCACTCAAGAGTATGGCCGTCGCCGCTCCCCCTCCCCCTCCCACCGCCTCCCCCTCCCCCAAAAGGAGTATGTCGCATGTCAGCTTGACGGGCTTTGTCCTGCGGGCGGTGCGCTGTGTTGCGTTGCGTGGGCGCGATGCAGTTAGCAGGCGGAACGCGGTTTGTGTGGAAATAGGCGATGCGATAACCGATGTTTGCATGCAGAACTGGGTCTGGATGGCTCGTGGGATAGCGGTTCTCTCTGATTCTCGCATTCAGAGCTGATGCTGTATCGTTTTCAAAACAGACATACGTTTCAATAAGAACAAGTTCAGTAAGTTCTCATTACTAAACGAGAACAAAGCCGAATATTTATGAATGAAGCTGTTGGAACATCGTTGGTATTTGTGCGTAGTAAGCTCAAACATTAAATTCGTACCCTACAAAAAGTAATTTGACAACGGTCGAATTTCGAGACTTCTCTGCTTACACAATTTTGCCCAGAAAATTCAGAGATACCATAAAAATATTGGGTATTATTATATTAGTTGGATTTTTTTACACCAACCTTCATCAAATTCATAAACTTATTTCGTTACATTCCAGCCAAGAAATGAGACTCGTTGGTTTACCCGGTAGTGATGAGACATCGACAACACTACATCGATGTTAATAAATCGATCAAAAACAATCGATTGATTTTTTAAAACAGGTTTAGTAACCTCTAACATTAAATCCGTACCCTACAAATTGTAATTTGACAATGGCCTGAACATTAATTTATTATTAAAAATTAATTGAAAATAAGGCTAAAAACGCCTCTCCATGTGCGAAATACTGGAAACACGAGGGGAATACAGAGGCATCAGCACCAACTTTGGTGCGGAATAGTCTGCTCAATGAAGGTAGACATACAAAAAGCATTCGTTTGCTTCGAACACATAGACAGTGATACTGTCGGTTATTATTATACATTTTAACTTTTACGCAATTATGATTATAGGAATTTTTCATCCACTAGCAAAACATCAAAAACTGGAGCACAAAACATCAATATTAAAAAATAAACTGTTTCAAAACACGTGTCTTTAAAATATGGACATCGATGTCTCATCCTTACTTCCAGCACCGCGTGGCACCGGCATGATTCTGTTTGTGCCAGCAGCGCTGCATCACCTGCTGCGGCGGGAGCTACAATTGGGGCATGTGACTCGCGAGGGACGAAGCGTCTAGGGGGGCGGGGCGGCGGGTGGGGAGGGTGACAAACGGTGTCTGCTGAAGGGGACTCGGGCGTCGCGGCGACGCCGGGGCGCGCGCCCGCCCGAAAAGGCCAGGTTTTAGATCCTCTATCTGCATTCCTGGGCTCCCGCTCCGCCTCCGCCGCCTGCCTGCCTGCCCCTGCTCCTGAATAATGCAGGCGCCGCTCGGAATGAGATTAGCGGAGATGAATGGCGGTGCCTAGTGCCTCTGATGAGCCGAAGCGGGGGGAGGGGCGGGGCGGGCAAATACCGGCAGGTAGGCAAGTGCACGGAGGCAGGCGGGATGCCTGCGTCACCTTCACGTTCACGCGGGAAACTGCGTGTCACGGCCCCATTAACATAAGCACGTGATTGAGAGAGACGCTGTGGCATTTCCAAGGAAACCTCTAATCACCGAGCTCAAATGAATGCGGAGTGGGCAGCTGGAGATTGATTGTTCAGTTGGAGGGCTAATCACATTCTTAGTTTAATCGGAGAAAAGTTTTGCAAATCTTTTTCACCAACCTCCATCGTTATACCTCAAGAGTTTCTTGAGGAAGATACACCGTAGGAGCATTTAATTTGAAATTTAATTGAAATATTTTTAATGTTATTTTTCTGGTAATTTGCTTCGAATGAGAAAGTTTCGGTAGACATGCTCGATATAATGGTCCCCTTTGAACTGTTTAATCTCCCTAAAATCCTAATTCTAAATTAGAGTATCGTAGTAGAAGTGTCTTCAATACACCAAGATGATGGATTCAGTTTTCTGATTCTATAATCGCTAATTACCGTTTTGGTTCTAGTTCGTTACTCACGCCTTTCGAAGAGACTGGTCTTCTTTAATAGAGATGTATTTTTAATTTCGACCTGAATTCTTCCAATTTGCAACAGTGTTGGCGTGAAGTGTGCTTCGAAATTCGCTTTCATTCTGCTCCTCCAATAAACCAACAGGCGGAGGAAATGCAAGTTGCGATATTTTCATCTCGCCGTTTCACTGTTTTTGTCTTGGTTACCTTTGCAACTTTTTCCCCCTCGGTGTTGTTAACTCCCATTTGTTCGAGGAGCGAACCGCGTTTTCTTTGTCCAAGCGACGCGGGGACACCGACTGTAAAACACAAGCCCGATAATATTTCACTCTGGGAATACGATCACGAAGAAATGCAGTTGCCTTTTTTTCATTTTATTCTTTTTCTTTTCGAGGCTTCTCGCACCTCGCGGGTGGACTAGTCATGCGGCGCGGGGCCGGTTTTATTTTTTCCGCGGCGCGTGTTCCGCATACACAGCACTGAGAGCGCGCGTCGGCGGCCTTCGACCCATCTCCTCGCGTTAAACTTCGCCTCCCGATGGGTGCCCTTGCAGACGCCTGATGCATCGCAACGAAGAGTGTCCATTCGCTGTAATTCGATGCCAAGAGCTTGAACATTCTAGTCATTCATGGAAAGGATGATATGTGCGGTATTTACGATTTCAAGGTTTAAGCCCGATTTCTCAACTGCAGTCACCACCTTTTTGTGTGACTGGTAAAAATGCTCCGGGTTGTTGATTCTTGGCTGCGAAGTCTGACTTCGTGAAATTTCAAGCGCCAAGCCTGATTGCTCAGGGTCTAGCTGTCATCGCTTTTTTGTGTAATTGTTGTAACAATATCCGAGGCTACAGATTCTTTACCTTGAGGCAGTCTTGCGGCAAAAACTGTGAATAATTCTGAGATTTGGTCAGTTGAGTCAAAATATCGCCGTTTGAAAAAGACAAAATAATTTATCAAGGAATTATATAAAAATATAAAAAAGTTATTATTCAAATTCTAACATGTTCGAATCGGATTATTGTAAATAGGTCATACAATTATTCATTAAATATTCGACATTCAGTGATTCGCACCTTTAAACGTGTCGTATTTAAAGGAATAAACTCTTATTGTACATTGGCAGTTTGGTTTTGTTCAGTGACGCAAAATGAGTTCGCATTAAACAAGCAGCATTAGTTACTTGTTCCGGGAGGCAATCCTGCAGTCAGCTACTACGTCCTTCTCGACGCGGGCAGTCAGCATTCCTCGGATCGCCAAGAGCGCGCCTCCGAAACGATCCTCATAAACCAACGCCGCGCGTCCGTAATTCCCCCGTCGCCCGCACCTGGAGCGCACCACCACGCGCCGGCCACTCCGAGCTTTTTATTTCCCCGCCGCCCCGCCCCCTCGCCGCGCCGCGCGGGAGGGCGCGGCCGGGCAAGGAAAAATGGAAGATAACGACGCGCGGGTCGGCGAAGCGTTTTAATTTGGCGGAGATTTACCTTCGGCAATGAGAGCTTTTCGAGGAGCGGCTTTGCGCCGCGCCAACTCCGGGAGCCCCGCTCCGGCTCACGCCCCGCCCGCTCGTGCACCGCCCCGCCCCGCCCCGCCCCGCCCGATCCCGCACGGCGGCCCCCCCGCTCAACCTCTGCCACGTCCACGCCCACCCCCGCCAACGCAAGCCCACCTTCACCCCCGCCAAACGCCAAGCCCACACCATTACGTCACGCTCACCCCACCACGCCATGGAAACCCCCGCCAGCCAACGTAAACCCCCGCCACGCACGTCCGCACCCCCGCCCACGCCCATTCCCGCTACGTCATGCCCACCCCGCACGCCACGCCCACGTCTATCCACAACCAAGCCAACCATGCCACGCTCCGCCACGCCCACTTCCGCCATGCCCCACCTCCGCCACGCCACTTCCGCCCACGCCCCACCTCCGCACGCCCTCCCCGCCAACTCCAGGTCCCAACCCGCCCTACCTGTCGTGCCCACCTTCGCCACCGCGTGGCCTCGTTCGGAAGCGCGCGCGCGGGGGCGTTGTGTTCGCGATTTTTTGTGCTTTAATTGTTTCTTTTCCGCTATTTGCCTCCCCCGGAGGCCGCTTACGGCTTTTGGCGGCGGGATGGGGATCGGCAGGGGGGGCGTGGCATTTTCGACCAGCAGCGCCGCGCGCCCTGCCTCAAGCCACTACACAATTACCGCGGGCATCGCGGGGGCGCGACGGCACGGCGGGCGGCGGCGTGGGAGAGCCGGCATTCCACCTCCGTGAATCACGGCGGGCCGAGCGGCTCGGCGCGCGCGGCGGGGGCGGAGGCGGAGGCAGGGGCCGTGGAGGACAGATGGACCGGACCAGGCAGTGGACGGTGGAAGGGCTGCAATGCCGGCGCCGCGTCAGGGCACTCGGACGAGGCGTGGGGCGAATGGAAGTGGACGGAATTCAGGTTGTCGTTTGTAGTAACGACGTTTATGGTGCCCTCAACGGAGCACAAGGCTGTGGCAACTGTTGATCATCTTTGGGGCGAGGAAGTCGTTGCACCATGTTAATTACTGTGAATGTCACTCATTTCATAATTATTGCCCTGTAAAGTGCTTTCGTCTTGATGTAATCATAAATAAAACTGGAAAATGTGTACTCTGTATTAATAAATTTGTTTATTAAACAATATTACACTTCGTCATTTTAATTGTATTCATAAGATGATTAACATTTTTACAAATAATTAATTAAGTCAGCTTCTAACTTTTGCTGATACAAAATTAATCGTAGTCGAATCGGAAGGACACATTCTGTAAATCTGACACTAAGAACATTTTATTAGTTCACACGACAATTTATTTAAATAATTTTCCTCTTCCTTCATTCGATGGAGACGCAACCCTTCCCCCGTTTTTAAGGCCAGGGACTGGTGAACAGCAACGGCCGCATTTTGAGCGAAGCAAGGCGCTGTGGTGAGGAACTGCGGCGGAGGCTGAGCGGGGCACGCGAGACGTAGCCCTTGCGACGGCCAAAGCGCACGCCGCATTCCAACGCGCCCCCTCCCCTCCCCTCCCCGCCCCTCCCGAGTCCAAGGCTACGCGATCGTAGACACGCTGACCGCGTGGCCACCGCGCCGGCTGCCAGCCCACTGGCCTTGGGAGAGGGCGCGCTTGCACGCCCGCGCTCGCTCGCTCGCTCGCTCGCTTCTCGTTTCGCCGACGGCTGCTTCTCTGTGGTCTTCAGTTCGCGGTGATTAACCTCTGATGACGCGCTTTCAGAATTGTGGGAGTCTGAATTTTATATTTTTCGAAGAAAACGTGACAATGGTTGCAATTTCACTATCAGATATTGCATACTTTATTTTGTGTTTATATTCTAAACATGTTACGTTGAAGGTAGTTTACAGGCAGTGGAAATGCTTGTCACTATACAAACGCGTGAAACAATACGCACCTGAAAATAATTTGAGTGAGGTGTTTTTCATGGATTGGATGAATGTTGTGGCTACAGAAAGTCTGTTAAGCTAGCAAAGACATTTTCAAAAACTACATTTTCTCTTTCCCGGAATTTTTGGCATTTTATTGCTTTCCAAATGTCCAAAAATTAACTTTTTTTGCTCCAACGGTTTTCCAAAAATTGCTGGCTTTGCTGGTGGCTGCGGGCATAATCGCAAATGTAGGCAACCCTCCCAGCAGCAACGTGTGAGTGGCAGCCTGCCACACGATAAAAGTTTGAAATATTAGATAATTAATAGAAATTTATATTATTAGTGAATTATGTTACAAGTGAAGGTTCATATCGTCAAGGATTTTCTGCAATAAGTATTCTAACTTGCTTAAGTACTTTTCGTTGCCTAGAGATTACTTACAAGTGCCTTTCCTGACCCACTAATATTTTAATCACATTAGACTAAAAAGTTCGCGCATGTTCTTCAAAAACAAAACCATTTTCCTGCGAATATGTTAGGGAGATATTCTGACTTGAATTTTTCTGAAATAAGAGTATTGATGTAAAATCATATTAATACATAGTATTATCATATTGAAGTTCAATACACCATTTAAAAATAATTTAATGTAGACAATTTTTTATGCTTAATTGAAATCTAATAATAACCCAATAATAATAATAATAATAATAATAATAATAATAATAATAATAATAATAATAATAATAATAATTCACTTCTAAAGTTTCTAATTTCTATATCTTTGAATGTAGATACCTAAAACCTCACACTTCTGCGATGCCATGGTATTGTACGTTATCTACCACTGCACGTCTTATAATATGAATATTAGAAGGGATAATGTTCTCTAGTTTCAAGTTTAATCACCAGTTATTCGGTTAAACCGACTTCAAAATTATACCCCTTAAAAGTGTATTGCTTTATTTCGCCCTGTTTCAGAAATCGTATGTGTCCAAATTGTATTGAGGTGTTTGTGTCAGTATCTTTAGTCGTTCAGTATAAGATGTGAACTCAAATTTGTAGGCTATTTTTGTGTGATAACTGCATAGGAAGTGAAGGTTCTCCGGCTATTTTCGAGTGCCGAGCCAATTGTGTTAGTTTATCGCATCATCCAGAGAGGTCCAGGCGTTAACAAGGGCGTCTCAAGGGCGTCTCCAGAGCTGCCGCCGAAATACAATCGTACACACGCACGAAATCACGTGTATGCCGGCCTACACAGGCAGAATTTGGAACTGAATGCAAAGATACTATTTGTGTCCGTACGGCGCGCTTCTTAAGGGAGACCTGGAGATCTCTTTTGCAGGTCGTCGCATCAAAAGCAAAACGGTTCGCGTGGGATGGGCGCAGGGGGAGTGGAGGGGGAGGGGAGGTGGTTAGGCGCGCTCTGGCCGCGTGGCTGGGCGCGCGCACGCTGGCCCGGTCGCGCCGCGCCTTTGATGCGCGCGTCATTAGCGGGACGCTGGGCAACAGGATTCGCGTCTCGCCCGCCGCGCCCCCGCCCCGCCCCCGGCCGCCGTCCCCCGCCCGCCATTGTGCTCGCGTCCCCACCCCCGCTCCCCTCCGCTGCGCCGCCACGTGACGACTGTCACTAGGCGACTTCATTACGCTGAGAGCCCTTCCCTTTCAGCAGCGATCTCGTGAGGGAAGGTTTCCTCCGCCTGCCTGGGAACTCACAATTTCGTTATTTTACCTTTTCCCGAAGAGCTGGAATCACTTGGAATTCTGTTCTTTGTGAGCAGTTGGGCTGCAACCCGCAACTTTCTGTCATTGCAGTAGTAAACGGTTTGTTTCGCTATATTATCTGCAGACCAAGTTGCAGAATAGCCATTGTTGTAATAAGATAAAACCACTTTTATTGATGAAAATAAAACGAGGATTAAATTCGTGTTCACTCTAGACATCACCAGCCAAAATCTTCAGAAAATAAAAGAGAGATGTGGTTGAAGATATCACAATGCATATTTGTGCCTATCTCTAGCAATATATTTTAAATTTTATCACTGTGTCGTATTGTATAATATTAAGAGAGCAGTTGTGGGTTTTCAATGTACCTTTCTATGACGCTATAATTTCTTTGCATCTCGTCTTACTCTTTGTTAACTCTAAATAGGAATGATTTAGGCGGATGCTTGGACTGTTCCCTGCCTTCAACCCTGCTGTCTTGACTGAATGTCGGTGAATGGTGGGTATAGACAATCGTCACCACCTGGATATATGAGACTATCGTCATTTGCATTACTTCTACTTTGCATGCACACTTTTTCTTCAGGTTTTTGGGTCTATTCCAAAAATCAGACGTCTTGCAGAAAAGAAACTCGAAGCTGAGGAACACTCTCGTATCTCATCCCAATGTCCAGAAACTGCAGAAAAAGAAAACAAAAGGAAATACAGTATGAAATTGAGATTAGGTAGCGAAAGAATGCTAGTCCACGTATTATTATTAGTAGTATTGTGCAACCTGACTGCTTGAATAATCTACGAGAGGCGTTAGCGGGGTGAGGGGGCAGGCGGCTGCCGTAATTACCCGTCGCCTAATCGATGTTCCTCCCGGCGCAGATGCAACGCAGACGCGGGCGGCGCGAGCGCGCTCCCCTGTGCGTGCGTGCCTGCCTGCGAGGGGGCGAGGGCTAATTTCGCGTGCCTGGCCCTCGAGAGCCGGCGCGGCTGGCGGCGTGCCAGCGCCGGAGGGGCGCGGCGGGGCGGGGCGCGGCGCGGGTTTCCCCGTCGCATGCAGCAGCCCGCCAAAGCGCTGGCGCTCCACGGCGCGGCGTGGGGGAGCACGCGACCTGCAGCCACAAATCGCGCGGTGGAGCTGGCGTTCCCCTCCGCGCCGGTTGGAGCTGGGACGTGTTCGGAGATCCATAACAGACACCGCCCCCCTCCCCCTCCCCCTTCCCTCTCTCCGCGTGTGTCTCCCTCTCCTAGGAGTTTCCGCCTGCGTATGCCTGAGCTGTCGTGACTCAGCGTTCACCGCTGTCCAGCATGACGGATATGCCCGACTCGGTGGCGTCTCCCGGTGAACGGCGCTGGCTTGCGCGGTGGCGAGTGAGAGTCGAGAGCGAAACCAATTCCTCCATTCCTCCGCGCGCCGGGGGCGCTGTCGGCCGCTGGAGGAGGGCCGGATCGCGGCGTCTGAGGGCGCGGTCCGGAGGATGCGAAGTCGCGGTTGCGTCTCCAGACCCTCGGGCGCTTCGTCGTCTAGTCGGTTCGCTTTGGCGCGCTCTTCCGCCGTCCCTCCGGCGGCCCTCGCTCTCGTGTCGAGTGCGCTGCGGCGCGGTTCCCCGGGCGCTCGGGCGGCCGCTGGCAGTTTGAGGAATCGGATCGGAGTTGTTGGAGTGTTGATCCGCTTAGTCGCTTGCACGAGAGCCCTCGCCGCGCGCAGGTGGGCAGCGCGGAGCCGGCGCTCGCTGGAGGCTTCGTTCTTTCGCCCGCGGCCGCGCGTGCGAGAGGGCCGCTTGCTTCCGAGAAAGCGGCTTACGTCGCGCTCAAGGGTTTGATTTCAATTAGGCTTTGCATGGTGTGTTGCTTTCATTAAACCATTCAGTGTCTATTAGGTACTATTTAACATCTTCATGTGAAAAGAAGGAACATATTAAATGAATTTCCTTATGACAGATAAAAGAGCATATATCTAAAATTTGAAGTTACTTCAATCTTATAAATCAGTACTCTCATAAGTTACTTTCATTGAACTTTTAAAAACGTTAATGAATTATATGCGTAAATACGTTCAAAATATAGGAACACTGCGTCAGTCATGATTGATTGGTTTGTGATTCCGGGGGTTTCAACTGTTAAGGTCATTATTTCCGTAAGTGTGGTGCATACTTTTTTACCGCGGGATATGGCGGTGCTCTTGCCCAGCTGGCTAGCGACATCTGGTGCCGACCTACTTCGGATTGTGGAGATTTTCCTCAACCATGTATCTCCCATCAGTGGGCCACCACCCCAGCCTTGACAAGTTCTATGCTCTTGACTGGACTTCCGCCATGTGTGGTGCATGCAAGTGTGTGCCTAAATGAGGGATGAAGATACGACAAGAAAGAGAAAGAGAAAAAAAAAGATCGCGCCCGGACCGTGGCCCTTTTGTTACGGTCTCGCTCCAGCATTCGTCAATGTTGATCAGCTAAACCACGGGAAACCACCGATCAGAGAGCATTCGGTCGCTTGAATTGTCCTCCAGACAGCGGCTGAATTCAACTTAGTTTCGAACTGACAACCTAGTATCGAAAATCCTGCCAACGTCAGAATTCAAGTCCTCATGGTCAGAGGTAGTGCAGTGATGCATATGACCTTTGCTGTTAAGACCACTCCATTCGAGTGGGCGATGGAACTGGCAAAACTGAGAGAAAATTACAATGGCACTTGGCGCTGCCATTTGTTAAGGTCTTTTGATGCGGTCACCCTGAGAGGGAAACGTGCTTGCGGACAAGTGTACTGGTGGCGGCCATTTTCTTCTTCTTTTTTTCTTCTTCTTTTTTTGCGCTGTCTGGAATGTTCGCCCGGGCAGGTGAAACCCGTTCAGCCCGACTAACAGCATTGTTCGCAGAACGGGCGACGGCGGGCGGCGGGGCGGGGCGTGGGGCGGCGGCGGGAGGCGGGAGCGAAGACGAGGCGCCTTGAGTCGGCGGCCAAGCAAAAAGCACGTCTCCGCCGCCAGCCCCCGCCGGCCACCCTTCCTCTCGCTTCCACGTCTGCCCGGCACTTTCGCTCAGCGCCCCGCGCTCCGGCCTCTCAACCCGCCCGGCTCTGGAAGCCCCGGCCCGCAAAGCCGCGCCGCCGTTGTTACGCCGCCCGGGCGCTGGTGGCTGTCGCTGCGGGGAGACGGCTTTGTTGCGAGCGAGATGCATCAGCATGCGCCGAGGGTGAAGTTGCGGATGCAATGCATACCACCTGCTCGCCCACTAGCGTTGTGCGGGCGCTACATGAGACTGTACACAGAGCAGCACAAAGAAAACCAACTCATAATTTTAGGCTAATTAAATGGTCTAGCCGCAAATTTCAGACTCTTGTAGCTTTCTCAAAATTCATTGTTCTGCCACAGATTCAACCAGTTCACGCAATGTTCAGCCAACGTCCAGAAGAGTCTAAGACTTGCGACATGATGATATCGAGCGAATCCATCCTCTCTCCCGCTTCTTATTACAAGGCTGCTAAAGTGAATGGCCACGTAAAAACTATCAAGAGGCAAGATTTGAATCGTAGTATGTGATAATTACAGGGAATGCCACTGTCTACTTATTTATTCTACTGATGTGAAGTGTGAAAATTGTTTTTTTGCAGTACATTTCATTCAACGAAGAATATTGTGAAAGACTCCATTCAAGATTTTTTTTTCTCGACCTACTGCTGCGTGAGATGGCAAAATGAACAGTGCAACACTGTATCGTGGATATTGTGTACAATTTGCTGTAGTCTACTGTTTAAATTAATATGCAAATCTCCCTCGAATATAGATTGCGGAATTAATACGGTAGATGATATTCTTCTAACCGTATTCGGTGCAACTATGTACTTGGTGAGTTTCACTAGGACTATTTCGATGTAAAATTTCCCTGAGTAAC
The DNA here is from genome assembly GCA_017312745.1 of Gryllus bimaculatus. NCBI lineage: Eukaryota > Metazoa > Arthropoda > Insecta > Orthoptera > Gryllidae > Gryllus > Gryllus bimaculatus. The sequence continues at coordinate 2,599,213 of BOPP01000069.1, read as the reverse complement.
ATTTCTCCAGCATGAAAATTTTCAGAAAATCTTCCTGTGTAAACTAGACGAGAATCATTAATTACCAATTCCATGTAGTATTTAATATGATGAAAGGCATTTTATCGTTTTTGCGTTTAAAAAAATCCCTAATTATTTCAGTAGTGTTTTAGAAATATTGATAGACGACGGGGTAAACAAAATAAGTCCCTCTTGTAGAGTGGAAGTTTCGTTGTACTGATCCCCAACTGGCAACATAATTTTAATTGGACGAATAACCTGTCATCAATATTCCTGTTATTTTAATTTCGGATGTATTGGTGACGAGTCCATTGAAATCCACCCAACAATTAAACATAGCTACTGCCTGAAGATTAATATGCAAATCAAAATGTCATATAATCATGAGACTCATCTATTATACTTAGCAGAGTTAACTGTTAGTTTTTGATACCAATAAGTGAATCCCGTAGAGCACTGATCGACATCTGTAATATTAATTTCGAGAACTACTTGAACATAATTTTAAAAAAATATTTCTTTTAGTATGTGTGCATTCAACGATAGTTTTAAATAATATTACATTCTGTTCCTCTTGACGTTTTCAGAGTATTAAATATAAATCCTTGAAAGAATCTACCCACATCCACTAATGGATACAAATGGGTTTCCATTTCCTATTGAATTGTAAAAAGAACATTATATAGTAAAATCATATGACAAATTTTTAGACTACTTAGAAAAAATTTGTAATTTCCAAGTTAAAATTTGTAACAATTTTTGGGAAAAGAAAAATTATATATTTTTTTTAAAACTTCAAGTAACTCATTGAGAAAGATCATTTACCTGTAAATAGACCATGTATTTAGTACCATGGATTACTGATAGCCGCTATTTAAAGCAAAAAGCTCGAGGAACAAAGGAAATGAAGCTATTTCATAAGATGCCGCTGTAATGCTGATGCCCCAGCTTCTGCAACAGAGAGAAAAACGAAATCTCAGCAAAGCACTCCCCTAAGGATATCCCGAGTCTGCATTCTAAGTTCTTCTCCCACCTCCGTGTCTCGCCCGATCCACTGCGCCCTGCTCTGCACCACCTGGCCGCCGCCGCCCAGCCCGCGCAACTCGCCGTGTCTCTTTGCCCCCCCCTCGGTCCCGCGCCCTCGTTTGGGCGCGGCTGCAATCGACGCTGCTCTTGCGCCCCACTGGTTGGGATTAGCTTGCGGGTCTGCCGCGACGTGGGCCGGGCAGGGTGGAGTGGGGTGGTGAGTCGAGGGAACGCAGTAAAAGACGACGTCGTCTGCAAAGCGAGGGGCGAACGCGCAGGGCGAGGAGATGAGGTAAGGAGGGAGGGGGAGGGAAGATGCGCCGGGAAAGAGATCAGGGGCGTGATCTCTGAGGCGGGAGACCCGGCAGAGGAATGCCCCCAGGAGGAAGGTCGGCAACTTCGCTCGGAACGAAGGCGGGCGGCAGGAGGTCAACTGCCTCAACTTCTTTCTCGCGCTATCTGGGTGAAGTTAATTGGAATCTATGTGGGAAAGGCGTATTGATTAGCATCAGAATAATATGGTATTGGTTATTATATTCATTACTTAGTCGTGTGAATGAAAATTACATCTATAGTAATATATCTGGTGCGTTAAGTATGTATTGAAATTAGGAATTGCTGAAACAATATTTAGTACCTTTGGAAAATAAACAAATGCTTAATTTTAAATTCAATTGCCGACATTGTAACACCTCGTTATCCATTAACTGTGGGTATACATATACGATTGGAGATAAAGATACATTGGGATATATTAGGAATCTCCTTAATTTATTCTTAAAACAGGTTAATGTTAGAGTATTCATCCTTATAGTTTAAATCGGTCAGTTTAGCGTATCGTAATTATAATTTTACGATTTTGCACGGTAATGTATCAACTAACTGCAGTCTCGCTGGAAAGTTTCAGAAGTTGTCAATGTTTTGTTAACAAGTAGTGGTATGAAGGTATAAATTAGCTCAGCTAGCTTCGAAGACTTTATTCCCATGTAACATCAAACAAAATCGCACCAAAATTGCACAGTAAATTAAGACTTTAAATACTTTAAATACGACTTTAAATCTCCATCCTCAGTTTCCTTTGTTTTCTTCAGAGCGTACATTAGTAGATAATAAAAAGATATTGAATAAACGATCAATAATAAAAAGGAATTTCTCACCTTGTGCTAATTCAGAGGCGTTGCGATGAGTGAGGTAAGTTTTGCCTCCGACTCAGTAAAGGTGCAGATGGTAAACTAAGCGCCCTGAAGTGCAGTAGACGAGATTGAGTAATTCTTCTTGGCATCGCTTCGAGCACGAACCGAACTTCAGTGGCTGTGCATCATAATTTGCCAACGTGGATGGTCCAGAAGACCCACGGCTTGTGGGCAGGCAGACGCGTAAGTGACAAGTATGAGGGAGCTGGGGGATCATAAAGTAATAAGAACAAAGAAGGGACGCTTCTCGACATGGATAATGGTCTCGCGGGCACAGGCAGCGCCAGGGAAAGGCCTTTCCCACCTGAGCGCGTGTGGTGGGGAGTGTAGTTTGGACGTAGGAGGTCAGGTGACCTGAACTATAAAGACGCAGTACGTTGGCGAGAACGGTCAGCAAGTGGGTACGTTCGGGAGTTTCCATTCGTTGCTAGTAACCTAACGAAAAGAACTTTGTGTGCCGCGCCAGGCATGGTGCGGAGATAACGAGGGCACATGGTTGTTCGACGATGTTCGGACAGGGTGATTGTGTTCTTCAAACACATTCGGGAGATCGGTTGCAATCTGGCCGGGTGCACAACTCAGGTGCTACCGACTAACCGACGCCGGCCTTGCTGGCTGGATCGTTAGGCGTCGCACGCAAGGCGCCATGTGGGGAGGAGGAGGGTTGGCAGTGTGTCAGTCTGGCAAACCGCCTTAGAGTGAGGGTTGTAATATGTACAAGTATGTAAATAAAACTTGTATATACTCACTCGTGTCTGTTTCCTTGTGGTGTAGATCCCTACACACGACGTTACAGTATGTGTGTGTGTTTGTGCGTGTGTGTGCACGACGTTTCAATGTTTGAGGCTACCTCGCTGCTTCCCAAAGCATTATTTCAGAGAGCGAGCTGGAGTGCTGCCTTGCGCTGTCGAATGGCCACGAAACGTGGGTGGTTCGTGAAGGGCACTTGCCTCGGGTCTCTGATCCTTCGCCTTCTCCCTGGACGGCCACGCCCTTCTCGCTCGCCCCCGCTAAACAAACAGCTCTCTCAACACAACCGGAGAGGGAAGCGGTCCGTCTAGCTGCTGAAAAGGAAAGCGTTGTGGTGCTAGTAAAAGGGCACAACGAATAACTACTGAGGAATGTCACTGAATGCGACATAAAAATGGGACATAAGAGAAGTTAAAGATTTTTCAGTATCCGAGTGTAATGCCGTCATCAATATGATATTAATGCAAGAAAGTAGTTTGAAAAAACCGTATCTATCAAGAATTAATGGAGGATTTAAATAGCAAGAAGAGTAAGTCAAAATTACTAAAGAGGTATTTGGAGAGAGTGCCGTCTTAAAACTTTGAAAACTTTGAGAATACGTAAGAATTCAGATGCATTCATGTTCGCTGTTTAGAAAATATACACGATTCCTTAAAACAAATATGTCTCTTTAAAATGCATTATTTTATCCAATCGGTAGTATAAAGAGCCAGTTTGCATTGTAATTATTCTTCCCAGCGATTTCCTTAAAAATAATATTTAAAAGCCATTTTTTAAAATTTAAAATGCCCAGTCGAGATCTTGGAAAAAATCGTGTGCAAATTATAATTACTATAACGTTTGTCATGTTAGAGAGTTGCAGAAAGTAGCAAAGGGCAAATGAGTGCGTAATTTTTCGAATCCATCTTCTGATTTCGTTGTGTTTCTCCTACAATCAGCGTCAGCAGCCTCTGTGCAGTAAGAGCGCTAAGGCAGCGTGCGGAGGCGGCGCGCCGCGCAACGCGATCGCCGAGTCCGAGCCCGAGCCCGAGCCCGAGCTCGAGCCCGAGCCCGAGCCCGAGCCCGAGCCCGAACCCGAGCCCGAGCCCGAGCCCGAGTCCGAGCCCGAGCCCGAGCCCGAGCCCGAGCCCGAGCCCGAGCCCGAGCCCGAACCCGAGCCCGAGCCCGAGCCCGAGCCCGAACCCGAACTCGCGTCCGCGCCCGCGCCCGCACCCAAGCGCGTGCGTGCGCGTATTAAAGACGCGTGGCGTGCGTGACGCAAGCAACTCCCCCCTCCCCTGGGGCCTTGCATTTCGTGCTCGCCGCCGCCCACGCACTAACGGGGAATTCCCTCCATGAGCTCCCCCCGCCTCCCCTGAGCCGGCGGACTGGGCCTCCGCCGGGAGCGGCGCCGATTGTAATGAGGGCGTGTGTGGAGGTGACCGAACGCACACGGAGATGTTTCATGTGTGGTCGAAGGCTCGCTGGTTGTGATTCAGTTCCCAGGGTGCTAAGTCCCAGGTTGCGTGGCGAATTGAGTTCATCCATACTCATAGATGTATCATGCGCATAGATCCATGTTCATAGAGTGATTACTTATAAGAAGGGACTGCTTCGACAGTTGATGCTTAGCCGCTGTTGGCAACATAACGTGCAATAACTGCAATAATGTCCATGCACTCATATTGTCAGTACTTTCTTTTACAGTTAGCTCATTGGTAAATGACTTGATCACTATCTCTTGCAATGGCATTGCCTTGTATGAAGTTCATTTCTTTTCCGTTTGTTTAATGAGTCCATTCTTAGAGTAACTTCTCCAAAAGAAGGGCGATATTCAAGTTACTTCTTTTCGCTCGTTTTTTTTCAAATGTCGGGCTGCCGCATGATACTGATCACACAGCTCACTTTCCACCTGAACACCGCGATTTAAATCCCAGTCGATCCATGTGATGGAAGCACCAGGTTTTCTGGAGGTTCTGAAGTTTCTAAAATCTTTCAATTCATCATTGAAATCTTATCATCACCGATCCATCAAAATATTCGTCTCAACTAGAACTCAACGAAGAATCTAGGATCTGACTGTTACAATAATGAACCTCTGTTTCTTCTTTCGATTCGATTATCTTGTCGTGAGGTAGATGAGCTAATAAAGAAAATCTAAGACTTAAGAAGTTTCCTGTTGCAATGCTGTATAAGTTTCACATTTTCACGAATTAATGAGACATTAATACGTGTGAATTGCAACACTGTGTCCGTTCATTTACTAAATTTCATTCTCAGGCTTGTTAAATTTTATTAAATGCACAGCTTGTAGAACTACCAGTAGTTGCACAAATGCATACGCTAATACTGAAACGATGTAAAATGGCGATAATTCGTTTGATACTGGAGTTAATAGCCCTTCAGTGAAGAAGCAGAGTCATTTTAGTGTTATTAGCTTATATTACAGTCCATTAGCATTATTGTGTGTGTAGCAAAGTTTGTGTCTTTTCAGGTTCCAAATTGATGAACACATCCTAACATTACGTAGTCATCAAGCATTTTTCAAAATTACATTTGAGTTAGTAAGTAAGAAAATATTTGTTATCGTTTTAGTAAAACTAGTGGTAGTCCCTGAAGATAGCGAGTGTCTGTTTCACAGTTGCAAGCGGGATGTCGTGGTGTGTCTTGTTACTTGTAGCGAGACTCGTCCTTGTGTGTTTTTCGATTCCTTGAGCACTTATTTGTGTGTAAACACGCGGCGATAAGGTCCCGCGAGGCGCCGAGCGGGATGGGCGCGGAGGGGGGGGGAGGGGAATCCCGGATGCACCTGCGTGTTTCTGAAGGTCCTCTGTAATCTCGCGTCAACACAAACACTCTGCGACGCGACGCGACGCGACGCGACGCGACGCGACGCGATGCGATGCGACGCGATGCGATGCGATGCGACGTCGCGTCGCGCAATGTCGGGCAGGAGGAGTGCGCGTGAGGGAGGGGGCAGAGGAGAGGTCGCGAAATTCGCCGACCGACCTCATTGGAGGGCGTCGCACCCAGGCGCCCTCCGCCGCCGGAGGAGGAGGAGGAGGAGGGGCGTGGCTCCTCGCGTCGTGTCCCCCTTATCTGGCGCCGCCGCCGCCGCTGCTGCTGCTGACTCGCTACTCGTCTCCCCTCGCCTTCCTTCCGCCCCCTCTCGGCTGGGTGAAGCTCCCATGCGCGAAACAGTGGCGGCGACTGCGATAACGACGGCGATTGCCGCACGACGAACGGGTACAGCAGCTTTCTTTCTGGAAACTTAGTTTTCTAGAGTGGCCAATGACATTAGGACAAGGACAGAACTTCGTTTCGGCCCAGAAGCTGCAAGCTCTGAGGATGATCGCTACGCGATCGAAATGATCATAAGCTGAATTAAAATATTGATACCAGACAATATCTTTATTTATTTATCATAATAAAAAGGTATCTACCTCACAAACAATCCAATTAATGACATTAGGACATTGTTACACTTCCTGCCTTATGAAATGAATATTTTTAATTAATTCGCGAACGTCCTCAATGGGTCTCGTGGTCTGAAATGTGTCACTGTGAAAAATATTCATTTTATAAGGCAACACCTACAACAATGATCTAATGTCATCGGCCACTATAGAAAAATCGAAGTGTACAGGAGTTACTCCAAGAAGGAACCACTGGTCGGGAAGCAAATGAACGCAGGGCGCAGACATTTCGAGAGATGGTGATGAAGCCATTTACAAGTGAGCTAACTGAAAACGAACGCACTGACAAAATGAGACAATGGACGTAACCTGCAGGTATGTTGTTAGCAGTGGCCCAAACAGTAGTTAGCAAAACGCTCCCTTCTTATAGTAATCTATCAATACCCGGTACTATTGTTAAGTTTTCATACGGTGGTTTAAATGTGTTCATAGAAGTCATTACTGTTAGTTTACTAAGTAATTTTATCCGTGTTACGAATTTCTTTATAGACCTTTTCGATCGACCTCATTGACGACTGAAAGATATTTTGATTCTGGCGAAATGGCGTCTAATAGTTTGTCCCTGAGTACTTATCGCGTGAATGAGTAGCCCATTGAGAATGTGATGAGAGTAGAATGTATTGTGGCGGAGGCGATTGCCGTGGCACAAGTTGGCTATATGACCAGAAGGTAACGCACGGGTTCCCGCCTTGCGTCGTGTACGTGGAGAGCCGATAGAAGTTGTCCGTGGCCGTGGCAGTGGGGATATCGAGTGACAGTGGTAGTGCTAACGACGGTTGCGTTAATGTGACGTCACGAGCAACATCCGAAGTTGGTCGAAGCAGTAGTGAATGTGAAAGTGGCGGAGACGGGTATAATGCCTGGCGGGTACAGTTGCGCACGTGGTGACAGAGCTAGTTACTGCTGTCGCGGCTGCTCATGCAATCAGAGTATTACAATTGCATTTGTTACGTCTGTGGTCCGTCACTTCCCTTTTCGAAGTGCGTTTTCCACCTAAAGAATCTGCTCATTACGATCTCTTTCTTTTTTTTTTCTTTCAATCATCTGAAGTCGGTTACGTTCACTTACAATCGAATGCTGTCTGTTGCCACGGTTCCCGAAAGTTGCTGTTCTGAATCTCTCCCTGTTGAATCAAACCGCCGCAGCTGCTTGAATTCGTTCATTGAAAACACTCGCTCATTCAGAGAGTCTGTCAGAGCAGCGCCGCCGGCGCAGCCTGCAAATCGCTTCTTGCTAACTGGAAATGCCATTTCTGAGCGAATAAACTGTCTGCTTGGCGACGTTTCGTCTTTTGTGCATCCTGATAGAATTCCGTTTGCTTTGAGCTTTTCGATTTTTCTGCAGAGCGTACAATGAGGAGTAGTAGATTGAACAGTTTTAAATGAAAGGACAGCGTCGAAACCCTGGTTGAATAGTGATTGTTGATCAACTCTCTAATAGTATTGGCTGTAGAATCTTCGAATATGTACTAAATGAAAAGAATCTCGCTCACAGCGATTAAAAACTTTCGTAGTAATAACTTTTGTAACATTAATTTGAGTTACAGAATTTAGTTTTCTTGAGATATACATTATGAACAATACCACATACAAGGTCGCTTTATCGATTAACTCCCGATAGTAATGCTGCTTTCTGAAACTGATTGCTAATTGTATAATTACTTATCGGCCTTGTTTTAAAAGACGTAACCCAGAAGATTATTCATGAATGGTCCATTTGAGATTGCTTCAGCTTTCTCAGATCGAAACAAAGGAAACTCCGGAACTCTAAATCACAAGTGTCTAATTTCCCCTTCGGCAAATGCTTCAGCGGATCTGGAGTATGAGAGATAATTCGCAGCATCCATCGTCCCAATCTGCACGGCGGATAGAGTTCGCGCAATGTGTAACGTGGGAGGGGACTAAAGGCGGAGAAGGGAAGGAGGGGAGGGGAGGGGAAAAACGCGTTGGGTGCAATCTCTCGTCCTCGCTTACTCTACACTCCGTTCATTATCTCCTTGTGCAGAGCGGTTCAGCGCATTCCGCGCGCCCGGGGGATGGGTGGGGAGAAGGGGAAGTGGGTGGGGAGGGGGAGAGGGGTGAGGGGAGGGGAGAGGGGGAGAGGGAAGAGAGGGGGAGAGGGAAGAGGGACACCCACCGGTGACGCCATCGACGCCGCTCTGCTTCGACCCAACAACCTGCGCCTGCCTGGGAGGGGCGTCGTTGGCATGCATTGCACCTCGCGCGCACACACACACACACACACACACACACACACACACACACACACACACATGCTCGCTGGCTGCGCGCGAAATGCGCCGCGCGGCGCCACGCCACTCCGCTCCGGCACCGCGCGTGGAATCGCAGATGCGCGCCCTCACCAGACCCCCACCCCTCTCCCCACCGACCCGCTTCGTGCGTTTTGGCTATGCGCGCCGGTGGACCTGCGATTCGTATGTGCCACAAGGACGCATTCCCTCGCGTCGTCTCTTTCGGCAGGTGCGTGCGTGGGTGGGTGTGGCGTAGGGTGTGTCGAAGCCGTTTCGACAGTCCCGCATTCTCTCTGTGGTGTGAGCGCGTCCGTTTGTGACGCGCTTTTGACCTCTCGTCATGTTTGACGTCGTCTGTTGTAACCCACTGTCATTTCAGGGATGATAAGGACACAATGGATCGACGGAGTGTCGTTATACACTCGTGGCAGTGTGTGAAATAGAAAGTGTGCAGTTGTGGTTTAGTGATTCTGACTGGTATAATGTCTGCGTATAATGTATGTTTTACGAGGTCTGATGTTAGTTCAATATTATTTTCACTTGCGTAGTGTGATGTCTCCTACGGGTATTTGCATGTTGAAAAGTTTAATTCGTGCATTGCAATTACATGGTAAGCGTACATTTTAAACATATCCCGACTCGTCCATTTCCGAGCACAGGAAGTTACGTGAAAATCTATAAATTAAAATACTTGTTTAAATTTTTGTGGCTTTACAAAATGAGCTTTAATTATTGTCAGTCTGATGAATCTAGTCCTAATGTTCAGGCAAATGTCTGAAAAGAAGTATAGCAGCGTTCATAGCGCGTTATAGAAAGTTTATAATAAGGAACTGTTTTGACATCTGCTTGGTTCTGCTGGTATGATAACTGCGGTTTCGGTCCATGCACTCTATTCGTCAGTGGACAAGTTTTCGGTGAGCTGACTTGTAAATGACTTCATCGCTCTCTCTTCCAATGTCTTCTTCCTTCGTGTCGATCATTTGTTTCCAGCTCCTTCAAACTGGTCTGTTCTTAGAGTATCACCTCTATAGTAAAGTACTCAAAGCAGCATTAAAATCATCAAACATACGTATTTTTCTCGATTTTTGCAGATCATCAGAGAAAACCGGCTAAGAATTGTTTCAATCCACTGGTCTTTTTGAGTGGAATCGAATGAGTTATTGATGATCTCTTTATGTAACGCACGTCAATAAAAACTATCCGTTTTTTAAAAACACGTTTTTTAGGGATTATCAGACAGTTGTCAGTGCCCCGCCAGGAGATGGAGACGCGCCGAATAACTTCTCGTTTATCTCGTGAGTGATTGACGGACTCAGTGAGGCAGGTTGCTCGATTACTATGTATGGACTTGTCCCTCCATTGTGGCATTTTCTCCTTTTATGTTGAAAGAACGAACTACGTTCATGACCCGAGACACATTTTCCTCGTTTAATGAAGAGAGAGGAGTGAGTATTTGACGAGTTATTTGTGTCTCCTTACAACTTCTTGTATCCTATTTTCTGAAATAGTCGTCCTGATAAAAATGGAGGGAGCGACTGTGTTTATAAAACGGACTCGTCTCTCACTGCAGTCAAAAAGGCGCGAATGGATGGGATAACGTGAATGCAGAGAGGACGTCTCGCTGCTTGAGACGCCCTTAGTGTTACTCTGTTTTCTCGCCGAATTTCGGAGGAACGCTGGGCGCCGACAAATGAAATTCCATTACAGCGCTCAATATCTCGCTTGACCCACAAGAATGTCCGGAGTTAATAAGCACAGGCGGGAACGGAGGAGCGGGTCGGGAAGGAAAGGGTGAATAGGACGCGGAAGAGCGTACAAATTAAACAGACCTCGGCGGAACTCTACGAGCGACAGCGGAACACAGCATGTGACGGTGTCTCCGTATCTAACCGAGATGCAAAGGGCAGACGATTACATGACCTGAGCAATGTGACATTTCTTTATTCAAATCTCCTCTGATGAGTTTATGAGAAGACCTCTAGGATGTTTTAAAAGTGTGAAGTTGGTAAGTGCAGGCACTGTTGCGATCTTTATTTTGTTTATTAAGCAACCATCATTTCATCCTGCCCGAATGGGTTGTTATTGTGAAATCGAATTAAAGATTTTCAGAATCCAGTCTTTTCTCTCTCTTTTGGTATCTCTTCCTAGGTTTCTACTGTATCATTGAATCTCTTGAAAGCTTCGCATAAGGTCAAATTCTATCTTAATTAGGAGTATCGTGAAAGATAAACATTTCAGTCGTATTTTTGTGCCTCCGTGAGTAAAACATTGGCCTAGAATATAATTATATTAAAAACTTATACTTTAAAATTGGGAATCATCTTGTCGACAAATTTCCTGTAGGTTTATTACCCTTTCATGTCGATGCTAGAATAACGGTAAAATCAAATTAGTCTCTTAAATTGAAATTCATGTAATAAATGCGATTTTAAAACGGGAATCGCTGTGAAAAATGTAATCAACATTATATTCATTTTATTTATTTATTTGTGTGTCATCTTCAAGTATATCTTCACAAAACGGATTAGCTTGAAGTTCAGGTTATTTGGAATTTACGTCTGATGAAATACTTAGCAAGGACATGTTTGGAGCGTCTCATGTCTGCGTATACCGCTTAATACTGACTGCTAACTGGTATCTACCCATGCATGCCGCGTACAGCAAGCAAGAGAGGAGTTGGAGAGAGTAGACGAGCTTGGCGCGTTTGCCGGCAGCTGAACTTCGAGTTCTCTGCCGCCGCCTGCAGCTGCCTCTCCCCTTCTGCCTCTTCCCGCTCTCCACGCTCTTCCCTCCCATCCTTCCCTGCCTCGTCGCGCACTGCCACGCTCACGCCCCAGCCCCGCCGCCCCGTCACCGCAGCCACTGCCAATACCACCGCCGCCC
>BOPP01000069.1:2545872-2558010 GCA_017312745.1 Gryllus bimaculatus | reverse complement strand
GCCGCCGCCGCCGCCGCCGCCGCCGCCGCCGCCGCGCGCCGTCGCGCTTTCTGGAGAAGCGGTGAGGTGGCGCGGAGATCCCTTTCCTCTCTCCCCCCTCCCACGCCGCTTCTTGCTTTTGTTTTTGCGCGCGCCCGACCATCGGACGCAGGTTGCATTTCCGTTTCTTCTTCGCAACCACCGGGGGGGTTCTGCGCGCCGTCACTGGGAACTAACTGATCGTCGATGACTCCTCGCTAGTTCTCGGCACGAAGGACTTTTTTCTTGTCGTCTCGTAGCGTTGCTCTTCGATATCGAACCAAATTCTGATTGTAATAATTGATAAAGAGTGAAAGCAACAGGTTGCCTGAAAAATAAAAGACACCACATAAACAATCTGCAATTTGGGGCTGGAGATCGTATGTGGTTAATTCTTGATAAAAAGGGGGTCAATCTCATTTTGAAGCACAGCGATGCGTACAAAGCATTTTGTTGCACGCATAGTTGCATGATGGTAATAAGCGACTTCCTGCTAGCCGGTTACCTAGTTTTATGTTACTTACTGCACCGGTTGTATCGATTACCGCAATATTTCTTATGTGTGTAACATATATTCGAGTGTACATCGTAAACAGAAATGTTACGAACCCTTTCTTGTCCTCTCCTGTCCCCGTACGTATATATACTTACTCGCATGCATTACACTACCACACACGTCGGAAGACCAGTCGGGAACTTACAGCGCGTCCGGAACAGCGTTATATGAAAAAAATATCAGCGTAACGCAAAACTAAACCAACACCCTTTTATCTTCATGTAACGCAGCGTAACGCTTTCTCAAACACCTCCCCCCTTTCTATCTTACGTAATTTATGGACGAGCCCTAAACGCGGGTGAAGTCTCGGACTCGGGATCGAGCGCGGACCGAGTCATTCCCCGAATCCGTTGGAGGGAGTGAGGCGGGGCGGGGTGGGGCGGGAGCAGGGCGTGCGGGCCGCGCATAAATAAAGTCGGTCGATGGGGTCGCGAGCCACGCCGCGATTGTTTTGCATCGACCGCTAATTACCCAGGCAGCGGCGGCGGCGGCTGCGCAGCACGCGCGCTCCATCTGGCGGAGGGAGGAGGCGCGAGCGCACGACGAGGAAACAAATGACAGCGGGGCGAGAGGAAAGGGAAATAAACGCCAAGTGTTTGGAAAGTCGTATTCGTTGACTGTGGACAACGTTGGAAGAGGATCCGGGTACAACTTTTGAGGTTATGAAATGAATATGATTATTAAATGAAAGGTTGTAGGAGTTTTGTATGAATATTGTAGTAAAAAGTAGTTTTTTTTAATAATATTCGACGCTAAGTGAGACTCAGGGACGTCAGTCTCTCTACAAATTAAAAATGAATCATTTGATTTAGTCTCTTGAATGGGAAGATCATGAATAGAGCGAAGTTTGTTTCAATAGAACAAACATCACTGCACTGCTCGATTTAATAACCAAATTCTTAGCTCCTGTTGCCATTACAAATTTAGTTGAAGTACCTAGTACTTCAACTTCAAGTGTGATCTACGTATGGGTAGATTCATTAGGGCTGTGCCGGTCGAAACATTAAGCGTTTCCTCAATGTTCCTTTTTCGCAAACAGACTAATGATAGCAGTATGCAATAGGTAGTATCAGTAGTATCAATAGTAGTATCAGTAGAAGGACGAAACGCAGAAGAAGAGAGTTTGAGGGGGGCGATGATGTTGGGAGTGGTGGTGCTGGCGTGTGCGTGGGGGGTGGGGGGTGACATGGTGCAGTATCGAATGCAGCGCTGTCGGGCGGCGAGTGGCGGGGCGGGGAAGGAAGGAAGGAAGGGCAACATCCGAAAGGGATTAGCGCCGGCGGGGCCAATCGCCGGCCGCAGGAAGCGGACGTTGCGTCAATACGGATTTGGAGATTATGAATAACACAGCGCGTGCCGGTCCGCCTCCGGCTCTTCGCCGTCCTCTTGCCGCCCCCACCACCACCTCTGCCTCCGCGCTGGCGGCGCCACGCCCACCCCCGTGCCACCCGCCCGCAATCCCGCTTGCCACCTCCCGTCCCATCGCCTCCGTCCCTGTGCTTAAAGCGGAGGAACACGCCGAGTGCTGGATGCCACGTCCGTGTTCTGCGAAATCTCCGTTCCTGGATGTTTGGAGAGATCAAACGCAAATACGTAGGCTGTGAATCACGTTTGACTCACTACTCAAATGTTTTTAAGCGATTCCGGGTAAACAATTTCTATAGCTGTTAAATAAATTACCACTTCAGGGAGATTGCACCCATTTTATATTTTATTTGGGATTTTATTATAATTTCTATAGCTGTTAAATAAATTACTACTTCAGGGAGATTCAATCCATTTTATATTTTATTAGAGATTTCGTATGTTATTGGGATTTAAAATACGTTTTCGAAATGGTATGCAGGGTTTGTTCCAAAAACTAATGTAAGTAAATCAATGTGCCGCTAAATAATGTATTTCTAGAATTAAGATATTTAACCTGTGATTTCAAATATTACACGTTCTAATGTAGTACAAAGAGTAACACGTCAAAAATAACAACACGAAACTAAATCCTGGTGTTAATTACGAATAAAAAACGGTTGTTAAATAAATTGCTCTGCGAGTTGTATTTCTTTTAATTTAGGATTTCTTTTATCAAAATTTGTTAAATTTATCGAATTGCTTTGATCCTCTCTGCTCTGCCCACTCTCATTAAAAAATAACTTTCGTATTCTAGGGGGGGGGGGGCTACGTGTAGCTGACCGCGAACAAAAAACACAAGCTCGTCGCAACGTTTGCCCTCTGACTTCCTGATTGTGAGAACGAAGGCATTTATACTTTTGGGGATTCCACATTTGCATACTTGAAATTAGCAGGGCCGAAACGTTTTATTGGGACTTTCTTCTGTCTGGATTTTTTTTGAATTTCCACTCTAACTTTGATGTTGAATTGCGCGCCGCAAAAATTACCGAATTACATCGCCAGTTATTGTTTAAATATCTCCAATTAAATGTGTGATTATAGCAACCCCGTCAATTGTTCATTTTTTATTGCTCACGAATGCCATCCGAAAAATGTCTTTTGGCAGTGTACCCTTAAACTAAACGGAATAATACGCACTAAAAAAGTTTCTAAATTGCTCCATTTTCTTAAAACTTAACGAACCATTCGCATAGCCGTTGAAAATTTTGCTGTAGATCAGTTACATTTCAGGGCTTCGACTGGTGCTCTTAGTTTGTAAGTTTTGCAATTGTCATATTATCCTGTCATAACATCCGTAATTCATTTTTGAAACCATACGAAATTCTTCTTTTCTAAGTGCTTACCAAACCAGTTTCGCTTTTTTGCTGTTGTGCAGAATTTCTTGTAATGTAGATGCGTTCTTACAGTGGAATCTCATTTACTGGCATTGAATGCAGAACGCAAACGGAAAAAGCGGGGAAGGCGATGCGAGCTTTCTCTGCGTGCGTCTGAACCTGCAGAGGACGGGCACGGGTATGTGCAGGTTACGGCGACGGGCATTCACGCTGACACCGGGCGGAGAACACCGTTAAATTGCCTGAGGATTCAGAGCGCCTATCAGGCCCGCTTTACGGCTCGCTGCACGAATTACAGCGGAAAGTTTTGTTTCTTTGTCTCCGCGTGGGATGGGGCGAACGAATTACGTTCGTAGCTTCTTTGGAAACGGTTATGAAACAATTACTCCTAGAACGCAATTATACGGTGCCCTCGATTAAAGGACTTCGAGATAAGGATACGAGCATCAAGCTGAACAATAAAACCTCTCTTTGTTGTTTCCATTTAAGAACGCTCTTCATTATTAATTTCATGACAGACTATTAAGTGGATGAATGGATGTAATGCCGTGCTATGTTCTTTGCGGAAGAGGACGAAGATTTCTGAAACAAAAACATGCCGTGTGTCGCACGCTTTTTAGGAGAAGGATTATTAGCAAAAACGTATTGTATTGCACGTATTATTAACAAGTAACACATTATCAATTAATTTATAAATATTGGCTTCGAAAAGATTTTGTATTATTATGATTTTTTTTTAAACTTCGTACAATGAGTAGACCATATTGCATGACGAATTTCTCTATTCATAAAGGTCAATTTAGATAAAGTTACATCGCATGAGAATACATGTTATTATGACTCCAGCATCTAGCCATCGCTCATTGTTCGTACCTGAGATGAAAAGAAGAGTGATAATGATAATTTGATGGGGGTCGGACTGAACAATTTCGAATGACAGGCGGGGGAACGGGATAGTGCCTAGAAAAACGATCATGCACCCAATTGGCTCTCCACGTCGATAGACCGGGATTTGAACTCGATACGAAAAAGTGGAAAGCTAGAGTGTGGTGAACTCTTCAGGTATTTCCCAGCATTGCATTGCCTTGAGTGATAAGGAATTATACTATATGTGATGAGACGATATCAGATGTCTAATTGTAACAATTAAATCGAGATTTACGAACAGTCTTCGAAATATTTCTGATGTCTCATGGATTCTTAGAATGTCAAGTTATTAAAGTAATTTGAGGTTCATAGAAACTTTCGTTAGTACCATGTGGCAAGTGTGTGGCGTGTCTGTAATGCGTTTGCTAAATAATGCTTGAGAGGAAATCAGGCGAAAAATCTGTCTATGTTTAATGCTTAATGTTTAATGCCGTTAAATGCTTTGCCATCATAACTTCAAAATATTTTTTTGATCTAGGTTTTCCGGACAGCCCAGATCATGACTCTGGCCGCGGAAGCCTACGACATCATAGTTTTTTTTTGTTAATGATGTTTTTCAATAAAACAATTTTTTGTGTTTTTAAGTACTGGAGAGTGAAATTTGAGATTACCCAATTGCAATGTAGGAATGCGATGATATCAAACCATTTGTAACGGGGTGAAGGCACACCTCAATCTTGAAACGCATTTTCCGGCAAACGACGACTTTTTTTTTAGTTCCAACGGTATTGCGCGTAATGAGCGATATCAGGCCGCACGGCGTGCATTCTGTGTTGGATGTAGGTGCCCCAGTCGCGGGCGGGCGATGGCTCGCGCAGCGGGTCAAGGCTCTGAGACGAACCCGCGTGGCGACTGCGGGGCGCCATTGTTCGAAAAGCGAGGCCAGGGCGCGCTGGGCGTCGTGCACAATGTCGCCACTTTTCGCGGGGTATTACACTGCACCCCGCCGCGCCATTGTCGCCTCCGCCGCCTTCCTCTCTGTCTCCCCCTCCCCCCCCCACCCACACACACACACTCACACGCCGTTTCCTCGGCGCGGGCGGCGTGAAGCAGCCCGACCGCTGCGTTTTTATTTGCCCCCCTCCCCCTGTCCCTCCCTCCCTCCCTCCCTCCCACCCCGCCTCCACGCGCGTGTCTTGGCCCGCGGGCGCCGTAATAGGTCCGTAAAGCGCTCCGATGGATGCGTGCCGCAGCCGCAGCCGCAGCGGCGCGGCGAGAGGTGGCGAGATAAAAGAAAAGGTTAAAGAGAAAGGACAACAAAGAAAAAACGGCTGCGGGCACGCGGTGAAAAGGAACAAATGGAGGCTCGACTCGGAGCTGGGGCCTGGCGTCGGGGAGGCGATGGGTCAGGCGGGGGCGGGGGCGGGGACGGCGGCGGCTGAGGAACGCGCACGCGCGTGCCATCCGTCATACCGCGCGTGTCGCGACCTCACGCGCGCGGCGTCCGGGCCAAACAAAGGCTCGGCACGGCACGGCGTGCCCGCCGCACGTGAGCACGCACTCTCGTAACTCGTTTGGTACCTAGGCAACTCCCCCGCCCGGCTCAGCATCCCCCGTCCCCGCTCCTCGACGGGGAAGGGCTGCGTTTTGTTGCGTCAAAACCAAGCTGCGGTTAAACCCGTTCCAAGTAGGCCGCCTCTTTTGATTCCTTCGGGAGGGCTACGTCATTGTCCGTCATTCCGAGTAGATCCCACGACCCGATCAACCATTCGGTGCTCGCCCTATGCGTTGTGTCTGTCGCTCTTTTGGGGGCGCTTCAGAGGAAGGGAACATTCACTTCGAGCAGCTCGAGGCTACTCGGAATTGGGTGAACGGGGGCTCGCTGTTCACCGAATGATGAATGTGGGAAGTCACGTTTAGAGAAACTTCAAGGGTAGTGAAAAGCTTTTAATGTACGTGAACTTGCGATGACCATGTATTGCATTTGTGGAGGCTTAGCTGCATGTTGTAGATGGCCAGAAACATACAGAAGTTTGAATTTGTGATAATTAAATTGCCTATTTGAAATTGCACAAGTCTAAATATTCCTGCATTAGTATTAGTAAACAAACGTTTAGTGATATGGAATGTTAACCAGCGTGCAATACCGCATCTGCAATATAGTAATAGTAATATAGAATAGTGATGCACAATTCAGGTCCTGTCCGTTCGTTGTTTAGCTTCGTTTGAAGCTATTTTCATTTTGTAAACAACAATTTACGATGTGGGGAATGCTCGCACGAGACCAGCGTGTACTGGTGTTTAAACGTGAGATTTCCATGTAGAAAAAGCGAAATGGATTCCTACTGCTTTAATGTTGACTTTACTAAACGATGGCAGAGTATTATCAGTCTTTTTTTCTGATATCACACTTTTTTCGTATTCAAATTAGTTCTCTCATCTTCAAGTGAAGAATATCCTGCATGAATCCAAGAATTTTTGCGTAATGTATGGTCGAGACCGTCTTAAGATTCTTCACTGAAACCCGACAGTTTACAGCTGGAAGAATAGACATAAGCGTTACGATGTAGTACTTTCTATGAGTGAACAGTAAGACTCAGGAAAAAACACTTCTATATTCTTTATACGGCACTTTTTATTTACGAAACCAATATTTCTGAAAATGGATTCCTAGAAACAGGTCAACACAAATAGATAAGAGAAGTACAACAATACATCCATTAACCTTGCAGGAAACCCCGCCAGCCACAATTTGCGTTAAGTGCCGCGATAACGTGTAATGTGCATTACTTACATCGGGCAGTTATTCGGAGTTTCGAATCTTGAGATGACTATTAACTAGAGCAGAGGTCGACAACCTATGACCTGCGAAGCCATCTCCATTCCTCGAAAGACTTCAACGTTTTTGGTCATGATGTGAAAAAAAAAAATTAGGTAATAATTTTAATGTACTTACAACACACTCGCATTTCTTGTTGGATATACGCACAGTAAACCCTAACGCAGTTGGTGTGTTTCGGAATTGACAGCGTGCGTCAGCCCCTGCGCCGTTTTTAAGCGCCCACTGGACTATCCGAGGAAAATCTTTTAATAAACAATTTGGAGCGATTTTTGAGGTAATTCTGAAAATGTTGAGGTTTTATGTTAAGTACCGTCAAAAATCAAAATATCCGCTTCAATCTCGCAGGGCCTTGAATTTGTCCAATTCAGATGGGGAATATAAATTTTGGAAAACATCGTCTGAACTGTTTAGAAGCTAGAGTTGTAACCTGCCGGCCGGTTAGACTATGTGCCTTACATCGATTTTTCCGTATCAAAGGTTCACAAAACGTTGATTCTGAACCCACATTACGTATCAGGGAATGTTATTTATCACAAATAGGAAATAACTTTTTCGATGCCAGGGCCCCACAATACCAGTTTTTATGACGACAGTCGCCTATTTCTGTGGCATTATTGCAATACTTTCTCTTTTCTACGTAAGTGGTATGCGAGAAAGTAAAATGTAATCGGCGACCCGCGAATTATTGAGGATTTGACTGTGTGACACGCGAGTAAGAAACGTTTGTCAGACCTTCAATTACAGTGTACTTGCAGTCCAATTGTAGTTTCAATTTCCACGATGATTTTTCAGTCCGGAATTCGAAAGACGGTGAGACCAGCGGGTTCCGAGAATCGAAAAAATAACACTTCCCTCGCCTTCCTTTTGTCTGGCGCGCAAACGAGAACAGTTCGCTCGATTCCTCTGAATTTCGCAGGAGCGCTCGCGTCGGGCGAAAGCATTCCTCGCCAGCGAACTCAGCAATATTTGAGGAGCGCCGTGAATAAACACTCGCGGTGGAGTCAAGGACGTGACGAGCGCCTCTGACTCGATTTGCGACCTCTCGGAAATCTCTCGGGCGGTCGACCTGCGGCAGCCGATGCCGTCTCAGCAGCGACCACGAGGTTTCCAAGAACGCGCCGCCGGGAGGCGCTAGTGGGAACTCTGGTGCACTGCTACTACCCTTTTACGCTGAGAGCAAAGCTGTCGTATAGAGTCTGGAAAAATATGTTGCATGAAACGGAGAAATATGTTCATAAATATGTAATGGAAATGATAAGAGTATGTAACGAATATGTAAAAAGGGATAAAATATGAAATATCAAAATACGTTCTTATTTTTAGAACATTTACAATCAAAATATAAATTTACACAATTTCAAATTAGATTAATAAAATATGTATTAAAACAACTTTAAAATAAATATTGCTTGTCCTACAAACTTATTTTTTAAGAGTATATTTTTGTGTTTGGGTGCTATGATACCCTACAAACTTTGGAACTTGGATGATCGACAAACGATATCATTAGCATTGTCTTGATAGTGGTACCGGTGTGCGACAGTATTTCTCATAAATTTGAAACAAAAAACATGACGTCACTGATTCTTCCCACACCTAAAGAGTGTAAAGCATTGAGAAATGTATAAATATTCTCCGTTCTCAAGCGCTCTTGTCTCAACATAGAAGCCGTGAAACGGGAGATTAACCCACACAAATCAGACACTGACTACATATATCTGGCCTCATTTGGAACTTCGCTTCGCCAGCACGCAATTCTGAATAAATGTAAGAAAAATGTCAGTTTTTAAATGTGAAAATTACTGAAAAATGTTTGCGAAATAACTTTTAAGAAAATTGGTATAATAATCAAAATTTTGCATTATATTTAAAAGATAAGAAAAAAGTAAAATGTGTAATATAGTACAAAATATGTAAAAATTTGTATTGACACACAATATTTACAACTCAAAGTAGAATGACAAGAAATGACAAGAAAAATTATTACAATCCGAACTCTAGTGATAAATACGGAAAGCTCTGGGAATTGGAGAACTCTATGAGTTAATTGGATAATTAAAATTTAATTTAGCAAGTTTCTACTATTTATTTGCGGACAGTTTTTTTTTATTTGACAATTGTGTTCAAATGGCACTAATATAGAACTATCGATGACGTGCGGAACTATATTTCACGACTGTTTCCAACTCTTGTGCTAGTTAATTAAACCCTAAAGCCATTAAAAATGAGTTTTAATTTAATTTGTTTGTGCTTGTCACAACGAAATGAAATCCAATATTGCAGTTGCGGAGTCGTGTCAGTGTCACATTCATAGCTCGTATCTATGCTGGAAGTGACCCGTAAAAACATCTTCGAATCATGGAGGCAATTTATTTTCATTGTCGCCATCTGTTTTGTGTAATGAGTTTGATGTACTCGGAATATGCATATTAGATGCATTTTTCTGTCTGTCGTTGCGACGATGAAAGAGCTTCTGCAAAATTGATTCAAGTTTCATGAGGAGATTGGGAGTGAACATTTTTATCGGTCACATGCGTCTTGAACCCTTGATTAACATGCAACCCTATAAGTTTGTTAAGTGCACATGTACCTACCTGTAGGTTAAGATATTTAAAATTTTAGCAACGGGGTTTAACATCCTTAACAACGTAAACAATCATCGATTCATCGCAATTCAAATCTTTATTAAGAAGAAAACATGGCTATGTACAAAGCAAATCAGATCCAAACAATTCGGAAGGAAAGTAACTCATATTAGTTTTGAGGATAATTATTGTTAATTGTAATATTAATACGACAGTTAAAAATGTATATTAGGTAAATTAACCTCATTTTCTTGGCATTTCACCAAATGAAATCTTCTCTGGTATTCATATTTACTGACGATCTGAAAAAAAAAAAAAATGAAAATAAATTCCCCTTCTCCAAAGGGATACTGTGGAGGGGACAAAAGAAAAAAAAAAAAAAAACGATCTGAAGATGTCGCCACTGGAAGTAGACGTGCCATCTTCCCCACCCAATATCATTTCTTAGGAGAATTATTTGCGTAAATTATATCTGGAATCATGGTATACGAATATTGTTTAAATAGATATATCACAAACGCTACCCCCCAATATCGTAGTAATGTGCTGCGGCAACAGAATTCATTTGTTTACTATCGCTAACTAGTAATGTAAATTTTCTCATAAATAGTGAAATTTAATGGTGACTGATAAAATGCTGAACATTCCACGAAATGTTTCAGTGTTATTACTGCCTCATCCAAATTAAAAATCGAGGTGGAGCATAGAGGAGCCTCGATTTTTAGCTTAATAACACTCATAACATTTCTATGTATGTTAATAGCTACAATAAACAATCATCTGTAAAAAAAATGTAGCATTTAAATTACATACAATTTCTTAGCTTTTGTCATAATAATTTGTTCTTGAAATTCTGAGGGGAAGGTGCTTAATTTTGTGAATATTCCTGCGTAATGCTGACGATGCATGTAGGGTTTTAATGCTTCTAGATTGCTTTTGAGGCTCAAATGGACTGGGGCAATCGGGTGCGGGTGTGACGGGTTGGCTCCAGAAGGTCGCCCGTCGTGACGGCTGGAGGCCCAGCACCGCAGCGGCGTTTGGAGGAGCCCGACGCCCCCGGCCTTCGCTTGTGTTCGCGGCGAAGGCGGGGTCAGGGCGTGCCCCCCCCCCTCCCCATCTCGCTCTGCCAAGGGAAGCCGGAGGCATAAAGAAGCAACTCTGTCTCTCCTACGCTTCGAAGGCAGATTACGGTACCAACTACTATTATCAATCAATAACGAGTAAAATTCGTTTGCTATCTGGTATTAAGAACGATGTTGTTTTTCCCCGGTGGTCGATTCGGTGGTTCCGGGCGCGTAACGCTAAGCGTCTTTAGTCCGTACGTTGCTGCAGTATGTTGCTTTTGTTTTTTTTAATCGCAGGGAGCGGCTGTAATCTTTCTTGATGGAGAGATCGTCGTGACGACCTACGCGTTTCGGCTTGATGCCGTTTCCCAAACAAGTTACGTCCCCCAGGGGGCACGGTCCCAACCGTGGGCACGTTCTAAGTTCCCCGACTGTTCCCCGGATGTTTGTAGTGTCGTGTAAGTAAGAAATGAGAATAGGACAAGGCATTGGGAAGAAATCGCGCGTTGTTCCGGAACCCGTTTATTAGGTTTACTGCTATTGCACGTGCATGTACAGGTAGTGTTGTGACTAGAGGGATCACACGCCACGGAGGTACCTGTTCAGTTACAGGCTGAGGCCAGTGTTTCGTGAATGTCTTCTCCCTTCGGCCTCATTCACCCGAGACTTCCAACGTCCGTGAATTTCTGCCTACGTGACTTCTGTTCCTATACCGGCGATATCCTCGTCGTGTCGGCCAGATGAACTCTGCCGACATATTTCATTGGGGTTGAGCGCGCCGCAGCGTCCTCTTCGCAGCACCGGAAACACAGCGCGGCTCGTAGTGCGCATTCCTTCGTTCTCTGACGCCAGCCCTGCTTGGATTTTGTCATAAGCCCCCACGGCGGGACCTGCCCGTGCGGCTTCACCTTCGAGTGCTCTTCTTTGGTTTCCGCTCGCGGCGCATTCCTGTCCGACGTCTTTCCTGCACGCGTCCACCTTTTCATGTCGGGCCTTGGCCGCGTCACCGCAGGATTAATTGCGCCGAGTGATGGTAGTCCGGCTAGCAAGACCGCGAGCCGAGAGCAGGAGCGGAAGGGATAGCGGACCGATCTACGACACGGCGCGAAGCACTGTTCGCTCCATCACTGGAGCGGCTGCGCGTCAGTCTTCTTCGGCGCGCGAGGACTTGTGCGAGGTTTGCTGCAAGAAAAACGAGGTGAGAAAGCGCATCGATATGAAGCGTGGCGAGAACGTGAGATCAGCTGCTACACTACACCTCATACACACCTTCACAGCCGGGTTACTTGGGTGGAGTGGCCAGAGGGCTCCGACTTTCAGCATGCCTCCTCAGCGGTTCACTTCAGCCCGCTCGAGCTGGCCTCAGCCCTAGACTGAACTGCCGACAGACTCAACGACTTTGATGAAGATCAGTGATGAGCAGACACTCGCTCGGACGCTGTGATCGACTCTGATGCAGGCTCGA